>JAIZFV010000416.1:0-18563 GCA_021234005.1 Nephelium lappaceum
GGGTTAGGGTTGAGGGTTGAGGGTTTGGGGTTTAGGAATCCTTTTAAATTAAAAGGGTTTAGGTTCTCAACTTAGACTAGAAGCCTCGTCTGGCACCCCAAAGGAATCCTTTCTGACTCACGCTAGAAAATCTGTAAGATTCCATGGAGCGAACCCTTTTAAATTTTTCTAATTTTCTAAATCTCGTTTATATATTGAATCACATGTAATAATATATATATATATATTTTAATAAAAATGGATAGAGTTTCCCCTGTTTTATTCAAAATCTTCTAAATTCGAAACCTGCATAAAAATTTATACACTTCTAAAATTTCATTTTCTCACTACCAAATGGACCTCCGGTCCACTTCAATCAATCCACAACCCAAACATCTCCATTGGCAAAATCAACCACATAAACTTTACTTTCAAAGCATACTAAAGATTTTGTAAAACAACTTTACATGGATATGAAATTTTACGTTTACAAAGTAAGGTATAATTTACACCAAACATTTGAATTAAAACAGAGCTACATAAACTCCATTATATAACATGAATTGGCAAAACATCTCAATATGCAAAATATGATCACAGATGCCATCGCTGCTTGGGACCCACCTTGACCCGACCTAATCTGGATCTCTCTAAACTCTTATCCAGTAGGCATCGCCTGACACCCAATAGATCCCTCCTAAACCTTACTAGGCAGGTTAAGAGAAATTCGCGAAGCAAACTATTAAAAGTTTCGCTTCAAACTAATTTACTCAACTTTTGTTACAAAACTAGTTGGGTTGGTTTTGTTTCAAAACTAAAATCTCATTTCAACTTTTAAAATCCAAGTTATTTTATAAAACTAAAAATCCGGTAGCATAACGACTATTTTATTAACATTGTCAAAACTTGTAAAAGAAATTTTTGCACTTTTAAATATTCTCAAACACCACCAAACTTCTTTAGCCACAAGCATTTATTTCAAATCACAATTTCCTTTTCATCAACGTGTAAAAACATGAAGTTTGTATAATTTACACAATTGCTTTAAAAGTAAGTAAAACTTTCATCTCATAAACAAATATTTACCATTCATTTACAACTCAAAAGATTATATTACAAACAATTTCTTTGAAAGCTACGAAATATGCAAACTATCAACTATATAGAAGCATTGTCGTGTCTTGCCCACCTACTCTTCTGGATGAGCTCTCTCTTCTCGATTACCCACGTCAACATCTGAGGAGGTTTTTAAGAAAAAAACAAAAAAACTATGAGCTTTGGAAGCTCAGAGAGTGCTTATAATACTTTTTCAACTAAGGTATTTAGTTTTCAAAATACCTCCTTAAAACATTTGAAATGTAAATTTCTATTTCTTAAAATTGCTCAAATATAAATCTCATTTTAATGCAAAACATGAATAGAAAATCTATAAACTCATATGTGCATAAAAATTCATATAAGCTTATAAACTATAAAATATATAAAATACTTGTAACTTATAAATCATGCAAAATGATAACAAAGTTTATCACTTGTAAGGAAATCTGAAAATGCTTTCATTGCTTTCTAAATTGCAAATATTAACTTTTTTTTGTTTTTTTTTCTAAAAATACCATTTGTACCCCTAAATGCTTTAACCACACAACGACTAACTAACGCCGCTTGTTGTGGTAAGTCACGTGGTGATTTTGAACTGACACCAACCATGATACTATCTGAGACATCTCACGACTATGTGCGGAATTCTATATCGCTAACCATAGTACAAGATAATATCCCACATAAGTAGAGGTGAGACGACAGACTCGATTTCCCCCCGAGTTAGTGACGCATCCCCCCCAAGATTTTGTCATACTAGTGTGGGATATATCGGCCGGGTCCAAAACTGAATCTGTAATCTGAGGGTATACTCATGACCTTTGAAAACTCTCTTTGCTTTAGTTTTTTAGTGCAATAAGTAAAAATTTCTTTTCTGAGTGCATTAAGTATTAAATCTCATTTCTAAGTGTATTAAGCACCAAAACTCATTTTCTCAGTGCAATAAGCACAAAAACCTCATTTCTAAGTGCATTAAGCACCAAAATATCTTTGCTAAATGCAAGAAGCACAAAATAGCTTATCTTTGGAAGTTTTAAGCTAAAGATTCATTTCAAAATCTAAAGCTAAAACAATGAAAACTTTCTTATAACTTTTCAAGAATTCAATGAACTTTATAAAACCAATTACAAACATTTCAAAACAAAATATAGCTCTCTCTTGAAACTGAAGATTTGCTAGATAAGCTTCAATGGCCTTCTCTTACCCCTCTTGTTTCTTTTTCACCTACACATCACATTCTTGCTTGGAATACACAAATTTTAACTACAAAAAACTCAACACATTGTTTCTAACTCAACTAACTCATTATAGGGGTATTTTCACTACAAACTTCCCTTCTTGATTCTAACTTAACCAAGACTTTAAAATTCTTCTTTTTATTCTTACTTATTCTCACCTAGGAACACATCGATGTATATGAAATAATTTCTGAAGCTTAAAACAAAAATTGATGTTTTTACACCTCTCTTGGCCGAATACTGCCTAGGGAGCAATCCCTAGGTTTCTTTTTTTTTTTTTTTTCTCTATTTTTGCTTCATTCATCTCCCTAACTCGTACTTAGGTTGATCCAAGTGTCAATTCGAAAAGAAGCAGCCATCGAGTGAAGGTTTCTAGCTAAAACGCCCTATTTTTACCACTAAATTAAGGGCAGCTTTGTCCATTTTTCATTTCTAATCTCAATTATCTTTTCTTTAGTGCTACACATATTCTATACACATTCAACTCATTTAAACACATAGGGGAAGTAGTATTACATGATAACCACCCATACCTTTCATTTAGGCTTTACAATACATGTTGTCTAGTTTGTTTTCTAACATGCTCATAAGATTATCTAGCATTAAACCAATATGGAATCATGATTAAAACCTTAGATTTTATTGGGATCATGCACCCCTCACTTTAGCCTTGTATGCTCTAACACACACCAAGTTTATTTCATTCAAGTTTTTCATGTTTATTCTCTTAGGCATTTCATCAAACACCTAATCTACAACACATTTCATGTAATTCAATCTTAAACCAAACTTAAAGCTTCTCCCATATAACCCTAACTCATCAACCTTGAATAACTCTACTAGATTTAGTCTTGCTTTAGGTCTCTAAATGCTCAAATCATAATATAGAAGAAAACCCCCATCAAATACTAACCCAAACATCAACACTAACCATCATTCAAACATTCATTTAAATGGTTTCAAAGGTAATAAAACTAATCTCTTTTGGCTTTGTTCTTTCTCTAGACTTGGTCTTCTAGCTTGGGTTAACTTAAACTCTTGGATTAGAACTTGAAAATTGAGTGAAATCACTTGATCCCCTTTTACTCTTGCTTGGCCGAACACCCCTCAAGTCTCTCTCACTCTCATGGTTTTGTGGCGTCCAAAATGGCTAAGGATTGAAAACTTCCACTATATATACTCTTGACTTTTTCTAAATGATCATTGTGTCCTTCAAAATTTGGTTTTTGTCTTTTAACCTTGCTTAATTTTATTTTGACCCCTAATATGATTTGATTGCTTCTAATTAGTCCCTTATCATACAAATTTATAAAAACTCTAATGGAATGACGATTTTACCTTTCTAATTATTTATTCCATTATTTGAGTCAATCAATTTCCAAAAAATTCTCTACACTCTTGGACACTTTCCTTAACCATCTAGTATCTCAAAACATCACTTAGTATCTAGTACTAGGGAGACCATAAATGAAATTGAGGGCATACACACCTAATCTGTAGCAGGAGATTTGGTTGTCGGGGTACTGGGGCTGTGCCTAGAGAGGTTTTTACAAAAACATAAAAACAAAGAGAATGAGCTAAAGGAGCTCAGTGAGTACATTACAATATTTGTATGATAAAAATTTTACCTTTCAAAAAAATCACTCTCCCATGTTTATGAACATTTTATTTCATAACAAGTATAAAATATATAAATCTGCTAACAATAAAATAAATTTTCTAAAATTAATGCCAAGCATAAAGTATAAATATATCATTAAAAATCACTAAATGGGCATTTAGAGTATATAACTCACTAAATGTTATTTTTCTTTCGAAATGATTTAAACTCAAAATCTATAATTTCTGTTGCTTGGTCTCTTTTCTAAATGCACCAATGGAAACCTGAGAAAGTTATAACTCACATGACGACTAACTAGCGTTGTACAATGTGAGTAGGGTCACCAGGTGATTAAACTAGCGCCGCTCAATGTGATGTCATGTGGTGACTAAACTAGCACCGCTCACTGTGACTTTAAAGACATCTCACTAGCTATGTCATGGAATTCTACATCGCCACACATAGCGAGATAACACCTCATAAGTGCAGAAAGCGACACAACTCACTCACTAGACTCAATCTACCACTGTTAGTAACACGCCCCCTTACACCTACATCTTTTCTTACATATACAGGGTATTCCGGCTGGGCCTAGTTCTACAATCTTGTTGGTTTTGGGTATGCCATTGGCCTTTGAAAATTTGTTTGATATATTTTAGAAAACTAAACAAAAATACTTTTGCTAAAAACGTAAATGCTGTTTAACATAAAACTATAATAACTTGAAATCTATTTCTTTTATAAATCATAAAATTTAATGACGCTACAACTTTCAATTCAAGATTGAAAAATACATCAAATGCATTCATTTCTTTTAAATCTATACAAATACGCATACTAATAAGTGAAATAAATTTCTTAACTACTTAAATTGATATTTAAAGCAAACTGAAAGTAGGATTTGATAAAAATGTAAGCCTTCAATTTCTATTTATGGTTTTCCCTAGTAATAGTTCCTAAGTTATGTTTTGAGATTCTAAGTGATCAATGGAAGTGTCCAAGATATGTAGAGGAGTTTTAGGAATTGATTGAACCCAATTGTGAATAAATAAATATAATGGTAAATGGTCATTCTCATTGGAGTTCTTATAATATAGTATGACATATGAACTAATTAGAAACAAGTTTGTCTATTAGAGGTTAAGGTTTCGGGTTTGGGGTTTAGGGTTTGGGGTTTGGGGTTGGGGGTTGGGGGTTTGGGGTTCAGGCTTCGGGGTTTCGGGTTTAAGGGGTTTGGGGTTTCGGGTTTAAGGGGTTCGGGGTTAGGGGTTGGGGGTTGTGGGTTGGGGGTTAGGGGTACGGGGGTTGAGGGTTCAAGAGTTTGGGGGTTCGGGGATTTAGGTTTGGGGTTCGGTTCGGGGTTAGGGGTTCAGGGTTCGGTTCGTGGTTCGGGGTTTGGGGTTTAGGGTTTAGGGTTTGGGGTTTAGGGTTTGGGGTTGGGGGTTTAGGGTTCAGGGCTTGGGGTTTGAGGGTTTGGGGTTGGGGTTGGGGGTTTAGGGTTTAGGGTTTGGGGTTTGGGGTTTCGGGTTTGAGGTTTGGGGTTTGGGGTTGAGGGTTTAGGGTTGAGGGTTGACGGTTGAGGGTTTATGGTTTGGGTTTGGGGTTTGGGGTTTAGGGTTTGGGGTTTGGGGTTTGGGGTTTGGGGTTTGGGGTTTGGGATTTGGGGTTTGGGGTTTGGGGTTTGAGGTTTAGGGTTTAGGGTTTAGGGTTTCGGGTTTGGGTTTGGGGTTTGGGGTTTGGGGTTTGGGGTTTGAGGTTTAGGGTTTAGGGTTTAGGGTTTCGGGTTTGGGTTTGGGGTTTGGGGTTTGGGTTTTGGGGTTTGGGGTTTAGGGTTTCGGGTTTCGGGTTTCGGGTTTCGGGTTTGGGGTTTGGGGTTTAGGGTTTCGGGTTTCGGTTTCCGGGTTTCGGGTTTCCGGGTTAGGGTTTCGGGGTTTCGGGTTTCCGGGTTAGGGTTTAGGGGTTTAGGGTTTAGGGTTTAGGGTTTAGGGCTTAGGGTTTAGGGTTTAGGGTTTAGGGTTTAGGGTTTTAGGGTTTAGGGTTTAGGGGTTTAGGGTTTAGGGTTTAGGGGTTTAGGGTTTAGGGTTTAGGGGTTTAGGGTTTAGGGTTTAGGGTTGTAATTTGATTGGGCTTTTGATGTAAGTTAGAGTTAAGTATATAGTGATCGAAACCTAGTTAAAATTGAAGTGAAACGATGCTTGTATGGTGACTTAGGGTTGTCTCTAGCAAACCCTAAAGTGTTTATAAAGTGTGTTAAACAATGAATCATGATGTTTACGAATTGTTTGATTAAATGTTTGAGTGAATTTGACAATGAAAATTGTGTAAAACTCAACTTGAAATGAGTCAGGGTTTCAAAGGCCATAGTTGACAATGTATGAATGTGATGAGATATTGGATATATTAAGCATGATTCCATGTTGAATTAAGGTTGATTAAGTGTTAAATCAACTTAGAATTCAAAGGGAATTGCATAGGGGACGATGTAGTTAGTTTTCACCCGATAAAGGACATTTTTGGTCTTCATAAAATGAAACTCTTTATATGCATTCTAATGACATAGATGAGTGTTATTAAGCATATTCGAGTTAGTGGTGAAGAGAATTGAGTTTAAAAACCAAAAATGTAAAAGTTGCCTTGAAAAGTGGGGGAAAAAGTGGTGTTTTTCTTAGGTTTTACCCCTCGATAGTTGGAATTTTTTAGAACTGCTTTACAGGTGATCTAAGTATGAGTTAGGGAGGTGAATGGAGCAAAAATTGAGGAAAGAAAATCAATGGGGAGAGTTGTACACTAGGTTTGGCCAAAGGGGGTCTAAATCGGGTGATTTTCATTTCGAGCTTCAAAAAATTATTTCGAGTATATGAAGGTGTTCCTAGATGAGAATAAATAAGATTCATGGAAAGAAATAGAAATTTTTAAGCTTTGCTCAGGTAGAAACCAAGTAGAGCAACTTTTTAGTAAAAATACCCTTTGATGGGTTAAGTGAGTTAGGAGCTTTGTAATGAGTTTTGTAAAGTTCAATTTAGCATATTCTAAGTGAGAATGTGATGTGTGGGTGAGGAGGCAGCGAGCGGAGCATGACAAGGCCCTTGAATTCCTCATACGAAGCTTGTAGATCAAGTGAGTGTCTTTATAAAAATGTTTTACTATGATTGATTTTAAATGCATGCCTAACACATATCATGTTGTAATTGATATCAAATGAATTCTAAATTGAAATTGTTGCATGGATTATGGAATTGATTTATATGAAATGTGGATCAATAAGAAAGGAAATTTAAAATTGAAATGAAATTGAAAAACTTATGGTACACCTAATTGTATGTTATATATCTTCGATTTGGGTTGAGTACTTTAAGCGTGCATTGGCTGTGTTGGGAGAGTCTGTCACTAACAGCGGGCGGGACCGTGTCTATGTAGTCCTATGAGTCCCCCAATGCACATAAGAGGTATATTATTAGCTAGCTTCCACTCGAGCGATGTAGAATTCCGTTTTGTTGCGACGTGGAATTCCGCTACATAAAAACTAGATAGATGGCCTGAACGATATAGAATTCCGGGATGGCCTGAGTGATGCAGAATTCCACGTGATACAAGCCACCAATGGTTGGCCTATTTTTATTTATAAATTCTTTGGAAGATATTATTGCCACCATTGTTAAAATATTTTGATAGAAATGGAAATCATGCAACCTATTGTTTGAAATTTAATTTTTGAGCATGAATTTTATTGAATTTCGATTGATTTCTATTGTTTTTAAATGAACTATGAATTTCAAAGATATTAAATTTGCAATCATAGTATTTGATTGATAAAAAATGTTTTTTTAAAAAAGATTTTTGGGAGGTTAATTGATAAAATTAGATTCAACGGAAAATTATATGACATTCACTGGGCTAGCAAAACTCACTATGTTTTATATTTTTATAAATAAAACCTCACCAGGTACAAGTACAGGTACTTTAGTAGCAAGAACTCCGGATCGTGATTAGAGGAGTCGAGCTTATTGTGCTGTTTTGAATCACAGAACTTGTTGTTTATAATTTTGAAATATAAAATATAAAGATTTGTATATAATTTTTTAAATGCTACTTGAAATGATTTTAAAAATCTGCACTTTTGATATTATGTTTGAAATGGATTGAAATTATTTATGCATGACTTATGAATTTAATTCAATATATCTTTCAAAATTGTATGCATGTTTGTGGTTACTTATGGATTGAGAAAATTGAGGGCCTGAAGTCCAGAAGTTTGAGGAAATGTTTGATTTTAGAAGTGTTTATATTTCTCTATAAGCTTTGTAGGGTGGCATAGTCAGAAAAATAGCCGTCATGCTACCCAAATTTTTATAAATTTATTTGTAAAAGTGTAAAATAAAAAGAAAAATTTTCTCCCATGTTTCCATATAGAAAGAAGGTTTCTGAAATGATAAACGACTTAACTTCACGGGAACCTTCCAGCCGGATCAGACATCCTCTGGAAAGCCATCGTGAGGTTATCGACAGGCTGTCTAGGGAAATGGGCTTGTCATAAAAAATAAGAAATTAATTAGTTTTATTAATTTTAAGCTCTTTTGGGGATTAAAAAATCTCTTTTGATCAGTAGATAAGATGTACCAAATGCACACTAAAAATATTTGCATCAGATTACATAATGGTGTTTTGGGTAGTTTTTATTGTGTAACTATTGTTGTGCAACATCTCTATAATATATCACCATTCAGAGTGGCTTTGATAATAAAAAGTACTCATTCAACTTGTCAATGTTGTAAGTTCGAATCATCTTACACCAACTAATGGGGTACTCATTCAGATTTGGATTCCATACAAATATAAATTGAATATATCTAAATTTTAATGAATTCCTCATAGATTTAATTTTAATGAATTCCTTACAATTTGAATTTAATACACCTAAATTTTAGGACAATGATAAGATTTATTATAAATTTCTTCTCTCCATAAAAATCAATTTAAATCTATCCAAATTTTATCCAAATCTATCATTTAAATGAAATCTGCGAAATTAGTGACTTTTCGAATACAACTATATTTTATTAGATTCTATAAAAATCTGAATTGAATGATCCTAAATTTTAATAAATTCCATCAAATCCGAATTAAATACACATAGATCTTAGCGAATGATAAGATTTATTGCAAATTTCATTCTTCATAAAATCAATTTAAAATCCATCCAAATTTATCCAAATCCATCACTTAAATGAAATCTATGAAGTCAATAACTTTTCGAATGCACCTAGATTTCAATAGATTCCATACAAATCCGAATTGAATACACTAAAATTTTAATGAATTCCATAAAATCTGAATTAAATACACCTAGATTTTAGGAGAATGATAAGATTTATTACAAATTAATGATAATATTTATTACAAATTTCTTTCTTCATAAAAATCAATTTAAAATCCATCCAAATTTTATCTAAATCCATCACTCAAATGAAATATGTGAAGTAAATGACTTTTCAATACACCTAGATTTTTGGATTCTATAGAAATCTAATTGCATATATCTAAATTTTAATAAATTCTATACAAATCTAAATTGAATACACCTAGATTTTAGCAAATGATAAGATTTATTACAAATTTATTTCTTCATAAAAATCAATTTAAAATCCATCCAATTTTATTCCAAGCCATCACTTAAATGAAATCTAGAAAGTCAATGACTTTTCAAATGCACCTAGATTTCATTGGATTCCATACAAATATGAATTGCATACACCTAAATTTTAATGAATTTCATACAAATCTAAATTAAATACACCTACATTTTAGCAAAATGATAAGATTTATTACAATTTTTTTTTTTTTTCATAAAAATCAATTTAAAATGCATCCAAATTTTATTCAAATTCATCACTTAAATGAAATCTGTGAAGTCAATAGATTTCAAATGTAGCTAGATTTCATTAGATTCCATACAAATCTGAATTGAATATATTTAAATTTTAATGAATTCCATAAAAATCTGAATTGAATATACCTAAATTTTATGAATTTCATACAAATTTGAATAAATACATCTAGATTTCAATAAATCAATTTAAATCTAGATTGAATACACATAAACTTTTAAAATATTTTAAATTTAATAAGTTTAAATTGAATGCACCCTATTAAGATCTGCACAAGGAGAGATCTCCATTGCTCAATTAACTAGGAGCAAATAATCATGAGTCCTCTCAAAAAGTATCTTTTTCAATTTTTTTGCTTCTCTTGGTTCTAAATGTTGCATGTCAAGCATCAATTGTCCAAAATAAAAGAGTGCATGTCAGTATCAAAAATGATATTGGTGTTGGTGTAGATCTCACCGTTCATTGTGAATCGAAAGATGATGATCTTGGCCAGCATGTCCTCCCTTATTTGCAAATGTTCTTATTCGACTTTCGACCAAGGTTTTGGGCACTCACAGGCGGTACATTATTTCACTGTAGGTTTGCATGGAGAAGTGAATCTCATTCATTTGATATATACACAGAGCATAAGGACCATTGTACAATTTGTAACTGGAGTATAAGAGATGATGGAGCATATCTCATGGATAAAACAAGATCTTCGTAGTTGAAAAACATCCCTGGTCATCTTAATTATATTCAATTTCACTAAGTTTATTAGTGGTGGCTTCCGATGTTTCGACTTCTTGTCTTTAATAAAATACAAGTCACAATAATTTATAGTTGCTAAGCTGCATTATTCCATTTTTCATGCTCAGCTTCGTTTCTTCTATAAGCATAAACTCAAGGCTCGGAAAGAATGTCTAATCAATTATAACTTTCATTTTAGAGTTGCATTGTTCCAATTCCTTTATGTATTCATCAAGTGTGTTGTTTTTCATCTTTGTACGATCTTTTCCTAATATGTTGTGTTTTTTTTTTTTTAATTGTGGTAATATTGCAATCATTATAATATCATGTATACACAAGTTAGTCTGTTATGGTAATGGACTAATGGTACATTTAGTAGATAATTGAGACTGGTGGGGCTATAATATAATATCCATATTGACTTGCCATTACCAAGTTGGTTTCTTCTATCTACGTAGAATCTGGATTTTAATGGCTTAGTGCTTTGGGGATTGGGCTATAATATAATATCTAAATAGGCATTCTCTCCCCCCCACCACCAACCATTAGTTTGCCAATTAAAAAGGTGTGTTTGACACATTCAGACGGTTAAATGATGCATTTGCCACTGCTTTAAATTTAATTTAAATAAAATTGAAAAATCAAAATAAAATTAATTAAAATAAAATTATAAAATCAAAATTAATAAAAAAAAGATCTCCACCATCCATGTAAACCCTCATTCGCATACATGACTAGATAGGTAGAAGTATGTCAAGTTAAGTTGAGAGCATAGAGTGAGATAAGCAAAATTTTTAAATTATTCAATAAAGAGATGAAGGAGGTTAAGAAACAAGTGACTAATGCCAAATTCAAGTATTTAAATTGTGTAGAGAACTTGATAAAAGTCATGGAACATAATTTTAGAACAAGTTCCAGAAGGGCATTTTAGTCATTGTCATTAGAGTCCTAAGTTAGTATGACCTATGGACTAAATTGAAAAAAAGTTCCTAACTTAAGGGTCAAGATAGGATAAGTAAAAGTTAAAGCGGCAAAAAAAATCAATTAAAGAAAGGATACAATGGTCATTATGGAATTGTTAAAGCTATATATACCACACTTAGAGAAATTTGAAGCAATTCTCGCCACAAACACAAGTCAACCCATGAGTCACAAACAAGAAGAGAGAAATGAGAGATAAAGAGAGGTGTGTGTGTGTGGTTCGACCAAGAAGACAAAAAGGGTGATCAAAAGTTGTTTCAACTCATTTTTGGACTTCTAATCCATCAATCAAACTTCCCTAAGCTAGGAAATCAAACTAGAAGCAAAGAACCAAGCCAATCAAGGTGAGGAGCATCAAACCGAATCATAAGAGGGCTTTTGAAGCTCATTCGAGGTTAAAGCCAAGCATAAGGTGAGTGCACTTTCAAAGAGTTTTTTAAGTGATTTTATGCTTTTGCATTGATAAGCTATATTTTATGCTTTTGCATGTATAGTGTTCTTGTATTTAAATGCATGCCTTGTATTTGTAAAGTAAACGAGTCCAAGGACTCAGTTTAAAGCTTTCAAGTTAAAGCTTTTGTGCTTGTGCACCAAGTATAAAGATTTGTAAGGCATAGCATTAGAGAAAATAAGTTTTCAAAGGCCATAAGTACCCACTAGTTTATCAAGTTCAGACCCGTACAGTATATCCCACTTAGTAAGGCAAGGGTTGGGGGGAACGAGTGACAGGACCCAATCCGAATCTTACCATACTTACATCTGGAAGGCCCCTGCTTGGCACCCCCAACGGAATCCTCCTAGCCTTACAAATTTTGGCTAAAAGGAATCCATTGGAGCGAACCCTTAAAATCTTTTCTACTTAGGAAAATTAGAATGGGTTGAATTTTTTTTTTTTTTTTCAAATGAAAAATTCGACCGCATAATGGTTGCGTTTTTAACATTCTTAAAATACTTGCATGGGAAAAATACACTTCCATATACCTCTATTTTCAACCCAACTTCTTCCATAGCCATACATTTCAAATCATAATTCATTTCGTAAAAATCAAAAGCATGAAATCATAATTCAAATACTTTGTAATTTATGCAATGATTTAAAACTAAGAATTTCATGTCATAAATAATTCTGGACCACTCATACATAACCTAATATATATATATATATATATGCACACAATTCTTTTTAGATACTAAATATGCAACGTATTTATGCATAAACATTGTTGCGTCATTGCTCATTTACGCTTCTGGAGGAGCCCTTCCATCTCGATCACCCACATCCGTACCTGAGGAGGTTTTTAACAAAAAAAATAGAAAATAATGAGCTATGTGAGCTTAGTGAGTGCTTAATTCTTTTTTAAATTAACACGTTATATTCTTAAAAATACCTCCTTAAAAATCTTTTCTTAAATGCAGTTATCTTTCTTAAATTTCTTATAAGTTCAACGCGTACTTAAAACTTCTCATAAATTTTGTAAGTGCAATCCATAAAATACATATGAACATTAAATCCCATATAAAACTTATAAAATTATAAAACCTGTAAGAGCCTTAAAATGCTTATAAAACTTACATACATATAAAACTCCATATAATTTAAAATTTTTAAAACGTAAATGTTTATTCACATCGTAAAACATACGTACAAAAACCATAAATGCATAATCTCACAAAATTTACATAAACCGTATAAATTAAATATCATTTTGAACTTATACATATATAAAACTTCTTATATACATAACACTTACTGAACTTAGAACTTATAAAATCCAAACCTTATTTAAGATATAAATCATCTATATGGAAATTTCAACTCGTATATGCATAAAATCATATAAAGCTTATAGAGTTGAATCTCATTTGAACTTCCCCATACATAAAAATTCATATAGAACTTGTCATTCGTAAACGTATAAAATTTAAATCAATTTCAAGGCATAGCTTAAAATGAAGAATCCATAAAACTAAATATATTCATAAAACTTCACAGGAACTTATAAATTGTAAAACGTATAAAATGAATTCCCTTTTTCTTAAACTTTCTCGAAACTTAGCTTCATTTGATAGTAAATATACTTAAACATATTAACATTTTCGTTTCAATACATAAAATACTTCTTAATTTTTTCGAAAAAACACATTTGTACCCTATAATGCTTACAACCACGCGGAAGCTGTAATACTGCTAAACCGACATGGAGTCACGTGGCGCTTTTATCAGACACTAACCATGACACTTACTTACTTACAAAGACATCCCGTGATTTTGTGCGGAATATTACATCGCTAACCATAATCACGAGATAATATCCACACAAAGTAGAGGCGACATGACAGACTTAAATCCCCCTGAGTTAGTGACGCATCCCCCCTGGACTTGCCATACTAATGTGGGATATACTAGCCGGGTCTAAAACTTACTTATAAAGGTGTGTATACTTAGGGCATTTGAAAACTTATTTATTTTCTTGCTTAGTGCAAAGCACAAAAATCACTTATTGGGGTGCAATAAGCATAAGATCTTTTATTCGGAGTGCATAAAACATAAAATATTCTTTTTCTAAGTGCAAGAGCACAAAATGGCTTATCTTTTAAAATCCATAAATCTCATTTGTTTTGTTTGCATAATCATAAAACACAACTTATTGGCCAAAACTTAAGACATAGTCTGTAAATTTCATTTTATAAATAAAACTTATACTTAAGAAATCATAATTGTCCTTACAAAATCATAAAACGTAACTCATTCAATAATCAATCGTAAAACTTAAATTTCACTTTATATAAAACTCATACTTATGAAATCATAAAAACTAAACTTTCCGTACAAGAAATGATATAATAACAATGCTCATTTTTAATACTTAAAATGACAAATACCTCATAGAATATTTAAACACTTAAAATAATCATAAACTTATATACCAAATCACTTAAAGATTCACCATAGAAATCTGCCTTAACACTTTTCAAATTTCATTTTCCTTTGAACAACCATAAGACATAATTTCAATTGCCGAAAGAAATACATACTTATGAAATTCTAATACATAAAATTATCATACAAAACTCATCTTAATCAAAATACTCACAATATTTCCCTTAAAACATTTCAATTACTTAAAAAGTTTCTTAATTCAATCAAAAGCAAATTTAAACAATGTAAAGCACTCACCTTGGTTCAAGTTTCCTTAAATGAGCTCCGATAGCCTTCATTCATTCCGTTAGCTTGCCCTTCACCTACACATCACTTATGTACTTAGAATAGGCTAATTTTAACCTCATAATACTTATTACACAACTTATAATTCAATTCAACCATAAATGACATATTTACTAAAAATTGTCTCTACACTAGTAGCTTCTCCTTTCAATTTCTCTTTGATCCATGCTCCCAATTCCCAATTTCTTTGCACGAATCCTTCTTATATACCCCAAGGAGCGTCCACATATGCTTCCCATCATAAATTGAAGCTTGGAACTCAAAATGGTTGTTTTAGACCCCCTCAAACCCGAACTGAATGCACAGCCCAAACCATGCATTCGTTTTGCTCCTATTCTTTCTCTCACACTCTTCTTATCTCCCATGTGGTCACCCATAAAATTTCGTCGAAATTCCGATATCGTTTGATAGGTGTTTGGGCCAAAACACCCACTTTACAATCACTTTTTAAGGGGACTTTTTCACCAATTTCATTCTAAAATCTTCATTCTACTTTCCTTAATGTCATACATACTTAAGTATACTCACTTAATGCATTTAAAACCATTCATGGAGTAATATTTCATAATTTCCATCCATACCCTTCAACTAAAGCCATAAACTATAAATTATCTTAATGAATTTCTAACAATTTTATTAACTTATCTTTGGTTTCCTCCATCAATTTTTTTTCAACATGGAATCATACTAAATATCATCAATTAACATTGGTTTCATACTTCCTTTAATATGCTCTTACATGGCCTATCACATAAACAATGCATTTCATTCACTTTTTGCATTTTATTTCATTCAAGCATTTCATCAACACCTTACCTAACAATCAAATTTCATTAAAACAAACTTAATCCAACTAGTTGTCTGTTCCAACAAAACCCTAACACATCAACCTAGCTTTACGTTTCCATACCATTTACACTTACTTTTTGTCTCAGAAATTCTACTTTCAATCATACATAAAAACCCACATGAATTTTTAACAAAATCATTAACAACAACATGATGGAAATGGGTTCAAAAGTTCATGAAACTAACCTTGATTTTTCTTGATCTGCTTCCATGGATTTCTCTAGCTTGGGTTTACTTGGACTCTGGTTTGTGTTTTGGTTTTTGGTGAGAAAAAATGAAACAAATGACAAAGTCAATGTATTTAATAATAATCTTCTTTGAAAATGATCATTATACCTTAATTAATTGCGTTTTGATCCTTAATTATTGCTTATTCCCTTTGGCCCAAGTCATGTAACTTATCTCCATTTGACCCTTACTTCACTTCCTGAACCCACTTTGACCCCAAGTAGGAAACTTATTTTATTTTAGGCCCTTGTCATACTTACTTATTCACTTAATACCATTTATAATTCATTCCGAAATAAATTCTAAATTAATTCTATGATCACTCATTCATCAAATTGCTTTATAATTCTCTAATTAGATCTCTTAGGACTCAATCCATGGCTTCGAAAAAGTTCAAACGAAGTTTAGGTCAACCGTTCACAATCCTGTCCATAAGGGCATTTTCGTCAGGTAACTTCTGGAACCTTCAGAAACTACCAAAATGGACTCATTTTTACTCCGTTTTAGTTTCATTATACTCTAATACCTATTCCGAAACTTGTGATTCACTTGGTCCATTTTCTAGAAAAATCACTATTCATCCGAAAATACTATTCATCCGGTAATACCATTCATCCGGATATACTAGTCATCTGAAAATACTATTCATCTAAAAGTACTATTTATCCGTAAATACTATTCCTCTGAAAATACTATTCCTTCAAAAACACTATTTATGAAATTTTTGGTGTTATAATGAGTCACTAACTGTATGGTTAGAGTTATGAGTGTAGTGTGTCGCCCCTATTTTGTGGGATATGGTCTCGCACTACGGTTAGCGATGTAGAATCTGTACGTAGTTGCTGAGAAGGCCTCAAAGAGTTGGTTGCGGCGGATGTCAGATACACCGCCTTGTGACCTACCACACCTGCGGCCTTAGCTAAGTCGCATGTGGTCAGAGATTAAGGTTACGAATGGTGCTTTTATAAAGTTCATTTATCTTTAAGCATTTCAAATTTATGCTTTACAACTTTTATTATAAGTTGTTATATTAATGCTATGCAATTGAATGAGATTTATGCTTTAAATGTCTTTTAGAAAATAGAAACTTTTATTAAAGTTTTCTAAGGAGGAAGTTTTCAAAAAGTAAAGTTAAGTTTATAAACTGTTGCACCTCACTGAGCTTCATAGCTCACTCTTCAAATGTTTTAAAAACCTGCTCAGGTACTCGGTGGATCAAGAACCAGGGAGACTCCCCTCCTCTGTATTCAAGTGGGGACAAGTGTTGGCATTTGCTTCTTGAAGAATGTAATATGCATATTTTGTGTCTTTTGTATATTGCATATGTTTGTACATTTTGTATAAAAAGATTATATCTTTTGAATTGTGTAAAAGTGCATCTTTTCATGTTTGTAAAATCAAGTTTGTTGGATATAAAAGTGTATGTTTATATCTTATCCTTGAAGATTTCAAATTTTTGTGTTTATATTGATAAACTTGATTGCGAGAAATTGGGTTGGATTGTGATTATAGTTCGAAGTGTCCAAATTGTTTTTCAAGTTTTTTTTTATCCAAATTGCAACCGTTATGCTGCCAGTTTTGAGCCTAAAAAATGATCAAATGAAGTGTCAAACCAACCCAAACCATTTCAACTTTAAGGTTTTAAAGATTGAGCTTCCGCCTAAGTTAAGTTTCAAGTTAAGAGGGTTCGCTGCTCGAACGTTTTCTTTCCCATCAAGATGGGCTTAGAGGGATTCGTTGGGGTGCCCGGGTGTACCCTCTGGATAGGAACCTAGTGGCGATTCGGATCGGGGCGTCTCAATCCATCTCTGAAATGGATGGTAGGAGATCAAAATTAACTTAATAATAATAAAATAAATAATAATAATTAATTAGAAAGAGATATCTCTTGTCCATCGGATTAATTTAAAAAAATTTAATATTTATATTTGTTTAAAAATTTAATTTTTAAAATTTTATTAAAAATAAAGACAATAGGTCTTCACCATCCATCTTAAATGGATGGTGGCGATCAAAAACTTATATATATATATGTAAAAAATTGTTCCATAAAAAAGAAAGTTAAAAAAAAAAAAGAAGTTGAAGGTCTAGGTTATGAACCCAGTTTTTCAAAGAATTAAATCAAATTAAATCAATTAAAATTAAAAATAAAATAAAATTTAAACTCTAAAATCATCACCCATCAGTTTATCACTTAACCAACATCTCAACTTCTATCAAAATCAAAACCACAACAACTCAACTTCAATCAAAATCATCTCCATCAGGCCATTCATCATCACCCAACCACCAAGATTAAGGCATCTTCAACCCCTTTATCTTAAACTTTTGTCAAAATTAAACCGACAAATCAACATAAATATTCCACAAAATCAACTCAAATCAAATCAATTGAAACCCACTCACCTAGAAACCAAATCTAGTTCATCGCCCAACCATCCTAGACAGTGAGGTAGTACCGCGAAGAGGAGTGTTAGGCCAGCAGAGAGAAGTTTCTAGATGGGTTTCTAGGAACCTACTCACTTGGAAACCCAGATATCTAGAAGAGTAGAGGAAGAAGAAAGATGAGAGAGAGAGATAAAGGGAGATAGATGATTATGGTTCGTAATCGAACCATGGGTTCGAATTGAACCTAGAGGGGTAGCAACGGGGGAGGACGGAGGAGAGAGGAGATCGACATCATAGAAGAAGAGATGATGATTGTTAACTTGGGTTGGGTTTGAATCGAACCTAAAGTGGGTAGCGTAGGT
>JAIZFV010000417.1:0-16816 GCA_021234005.1 Nephelium lappaceum
GTACCTATCATGGTCCCTAAATTCATGATTTCATTTTTCATTTTAAAAGCATATTGACGCATACAGTATCTGGTGTAATAACCCTGTTGGCATGCCCAAATTCCAATCCCAATACTTACCAATATTTAGTGTCTAGGGCTCATTTAACATTTCCAATAATAATTTTCAATCATAATGTCACACTATCCAAAATCAGTATGTCATCAAAAGTTTCGCTTTTTTCAAAAACCAACTAGGACAGCCATGTACTCTTTCCTAAATCATTTTGTTTTCCAATTAGTAACACATCCAATATTCAAAATACACATTCAAATATGATTCAAACATTTATCAAATCCATTACTAAACAACTCAAATATTAATATTTAGAAATATATATTCATACAATAAAAGCAAAAATTCAAATTAAATGTACACCAACTTTTGTCACGTTCTTGAATTATTTTTTTTCTAACGGAAGGTCAAACCATCTCCTTTCCTTTCCTTGGCTTCCTTGAGCTACCTTCTCTACCTAGATTTTTTTTCAAGAACAGTTAGATATAAATAAAAGAGTTCATTCATAAAATCTAAATGCGTGATCTACTCTTGTTTTAGACTCTAAATATCAAATCATGATACACTAAAACTCCCATCAAATATAACCAAAAATATCAACACTAACCTCATTCAAACTACCATTCAAATGATTGTTCCAAGGTTACAAACTAACCTCTTTTAGCTTTGTTTCTTGCTTCTAACTTGGATCAGCTAACTTGGATGTAGCTTGAGGAACTTGGGAATGGATGTGAGACAATTGATTGAACATCCTCTTAGTTGCTTTCCTTCCCACCTGGCCGACCACACATCTCGGACTCTCTTTGGGTTTGTTCCGCGTTTGGCTTTTGTTTGGTCTCGGGTAGTAATTTTGCTTCTCCTTGTTTGTTTTGTTTTCTCTCATTTACCGGGCAATCTCATTCTTTGTTCATCGTCCTCTCAAATGGACGACATTCTTTCTTCTCTTTGATTTCATTTGATAATGGCTTATATATCATTGCATTAGAAAGTGAAATTGCCATTGGATTTCCATTTATTTACAATCTTGCCACTCTTGCATGTGTGACACTTGTCACACATTGCATTCCATTGCATGTCAAATGTCATGCATGCTTCTTATCTTCATGCCACGTGTCTTCATGCATTGATTCCTTTGCCATGTGTCAATCAAGCACAGCTTTTCGTATTTCGTTTAATACGAGCTTGTTTGAAAACATTCCTAACGGGTTCCTCCGAGATCTCTTCCGAAACTTTCCTTAAATTTTTCAGGGCCTATATTCGAATTTCTCTCGTCCTTCCTATAGTCTCTGAAATTCCTAAAAGTCATTCCATGCCCTAATTTGGGTCCCCTTAATTTCAAATTTAGCTTTAAACACTTATTGATATAAATTCAATCTAAAATCCAGATTTCTTTTTCAAGAGCATCTTTAGGATTATGAAATTTCCTTTAAACTTTTTGATATTCACTAGGAACCTCGATCAAACCATTATTAATATCTAGAATCCTTTCGTAATTTCGATGAGACCCTAAAATATTTCTACTACACACATGATTCAACAATTATAAACTTATACACCTCATATAAACATTACTAAATCAATAGAATAATTCCATTCACTTTAGACTTATACACGTGTCCAGAAATGTATATTACACAATATCTAAATTTTCTTTCATTCTTTGGGTACTTTCATAAATCATTTAGGGTTCTACAATATCACTCTTAATTTATTTGTGGATGCCTAATCCTCATAATGATAATAATAATAAAAAATGATATTCATGCTTATAAATTTAGGGGTGTTACAATTCATCTCATTGAAAGTGAAGTGTGTGCCATGTTCACACGAGACACACATGAGAAACTCATGCAAGTATATACGGTCCATAAGTAATACAATGATAAGTATGATATCGTTCTCATAAGGATTGGGCCAACTTGCTAAGTACTAAAATTATTTCAAGACTAAACTATTCAAACTATCGAAAATGAGAAATGAACTTACGCACACTAAACTAAAATTAACAACTAAAAATAAAAAACTAAACTAATGAGCTAGGAGTTCTAGGATTGCAACTTCACCTCACTAATTCACCCAATCTAATTATCTACCATTTTCACTCTATCTCCATTTAATCCCCAATCGAGTAATGTCTAATTTATCCACACGCCTCTTCCAATAGTCTAGTGGATATGCTCAAGCTCACCTAACTCACTATATTCCTATGTGGATTAACTATGTTGAGTTTATTAAGTTTAGATTACTCAATGATGATTGCACATGCAACACAAGTATATTCCTATCTCATGCTACTCATTTCACTTTAATTAGAGTCTAAACACATATATTTCTTTTCCAAGTTCAATATGTTTACTAAATCTCCTATTTAGTGACCAATTAATTTCGGAGCATTCATTGCAATTAAAATAAAAAATTAAAATGGAGAAAATAAGCTTCAATGACAAATAATAAGTCAAGCTACATAGTTTGGCTACATTACAATCCTAGACAACAAATTGGTTTATGAATATAAAAGGAAAATAAATCATACAATGCACAATCAACATATTTTAATAATAAACACAAACAAAAGAGAGAAAGTAAAGCTTATAAGGTTGGTGTAGAGCTTGCTCCTTCCCAAGAGTACCTTTCCTTCCCCCTCAAGATAGAACTTCCTCTCTAGCTCCTTTTCCTAGTTGAATGATGTAAAATTGAGTGGATTTTGCTCCTCAAGCTTGAGAATGGTGAACCAATGTTGTTGGAGCTCTAGAGGTTGCTTCCCCTCCAAAACCCTTCTTTTTTCAGCATTTAAGGACCTATTTATAGTCCTCAAATAACTAAGGCGTGAGTTGGATGGTGAAAAGTCCAAATTGCCCTTGTTGAAGCTCTCTTGCACGTTTTTAGTATTATGGCATTTAGTGGCACGCTTAGTGGTGAGAAAGCATGGAACTAGGCATGATTTAGATAGCAAGTGATGCTCCTTGGCGTGCTTTTTAGCATGTAAGCGTGCTGGTGTGCACTCTTGGGTGATGGGTGCGCTTCTTGGCATGTAAGCGTGCAAGTGTGCACGACAGCTCTAACCTTTACTCACTAAAATGGTCATATCTTTCTCTACGGACCTTCCATTGATGAACCATTAGTTGCTATGGAAACTAGACATCTGTAGCTTTAATTTGATAGGTTTTAGCTCACAATAACTCAAATGGATGACTCCGCATGAGCTCTCACAATCAACTCATCTTTTATGCCCGAAAATCCATGATTATGCCACTTTTCTCACAAAACTCAAAGCCAACATTTTTTGACTTGATTTCTCATCAAATTCTTTCTAACTAAGCGTAGACACTATTTAGAGATTTATTCCCTAAAAAACACTAAAAGACGCATAAAAAACCTAAGAACAACAATAAAGATATAGATTTGGAGGCCTAAATTTTCACTAAAAACACCCTTATCAACCGGTAAACCTATAATTGTCAGTTGTCTAAGGAAGAAATTCATTCATACATCAGGATATTTGTTGACAAAAACCTCCACTTTGATTGTCTAGACTAGATGAGCTACATCAAGAGCTGTAACAAACACAAAATCTACACATTATCATCCTGGATATCACTAAAACTCGCCACAACAGATTAATGTATCTATCCAACAACCTGTTACCAAAGCCGACTCAAGGCTGTTTAAGGCCATAGGCAAAAAAATAAAATTATGCATTTATACTTAATAGAAAAAAGTAATTATCTTTATTTTTTTCATGTGATAAAAAATATTCAAATTTTAAATTCTAATTTTTCTAACAATTTCTTTTTTCCAATATATAGTATAGTCAAATTTTACATTACTATTCATTTTTTGACAAAACATATCTACTATAAAAATTATTAGTGAAATAAAGAATTAATATAAAGCTTGGAGATATAGTTAGTGTAATCACTCTTATTTGATGGTATTGGACAAAATAGAATAGAAGTTTTTTAGAGAGTTTGATGAGAAGTATAAAATAAAGTAGGGTTTTGAGGGATAATAACTTATTTCGTTTAGCAATATATATTTGGAATTAGAATTATGTCCTGTGAGAATTAAAACAGATTTATTCAATTGGGAAGTAAATAAAAATATGTGATAAAACAAACATAAACATTTGTAGTGTGTGTTTCAGAGGTTATTCAATGAAAAGTAAGCTATCAATGGGAAACAAATATAAAAGAGTTAAAATTAAAATTTTAGCAATAATTTTCAAATAAAAAAATTTAATATTATAATATAAAATTTCAATAGTCAATAGTTATGAAAGTAAAAATTCGAGGCCTAAGATTTAAGGGTAGCCCTAGGCAACTGCCTCAGTTGCCATGACACTACTTGGTATAGGAAAGTTATAAATGTTCTTTATTCTCTTGCATCATTTCTTCCTCTTATAAACAGACAAAACAATAAACTATGAATAAGCAATGTTTCCTAGCAGTTCAGCATAAAGAATTTTAGCTAATTCAAAAACATCTTATGACTCTTGTATTGGAAATATTTCATCCTAATATCCATAACAAACATTTTAAGAAAAAAAAATTAGGATAATGATAAAAGAAACAAAAATAAATATAAAAGAGCTTATTATTACCCTTTTCTGGATCCTTCACACTGCATTTCCCTTTTTTGCATTTCCCTTTTCTCATAGCAGAGCACTTTGTCCAAGCTTTAGAGAGTTACATCAGGACAAGGAAAAATCAATCAAGTTGTGACAAAACCTCAATTTATTGCAAGATGTTGAAAAATAAATTACGTCAGCCTAGTAGAAGGGAAACTGAGCTCAATAAGCATATATAACATTAAAATCTAAATAATGGTTGGTGTGTTAAAAATTTGACATACTTGGATAAAGTTTAAGATGGGATGAAGTGTTTCACTAATTCTTCAATCTTTCTTTGTTTCTCATATGAGATTGAGTTCATTCTTCTTCCTTCGCATAGATGAATCTGTCGTCTATCTCAACATGAGGGATGTGAGCTATCTTGGACCACTCTTTTCCTTGGTTCCTTATGCAATGCATTTTCAACAAAGGACAGCCAATGATATGCAATTCCAAAAACTAGGATGGCAAGCTTGCTTCTAAGAAGGATGAGAGCCTTGGGCAACCTTTGATATGCAAAGATTCAAGGGAGGTGAGGTTTTGGAAACCATTGCGATACAAGTATTTTAATTTTAGGAAACTAAAGATTTACAAACTTTTAAGAGAAATGGGCAACATCATTCTGATCTCTTCTAGTGGGAAAGACTCTGCTTCTATACATCCATCGATTGAAAGTCTTTCAAGAGATGTGAGGTTGTGCAATCCCCACTCAACCAATGGCTTATTGATATTTAGACCTTCAACCAAAAGAGATATTAGGTTAGTAGGGAAACCTTCTTGCAGAAAGGATATACATGGATATTGTGTAATAACTAAAGTTTGAAGTGATCAATTGATGTTGCACAGCTAATTGCATAGGGCACAAAGTTTCTCACAAGAAGACAATCCAAGAAAATCTAAATTGGTTTTGGAAGGCTCTCGTTCTGGAAAGGAAACAAGACTTGGGCAATCATCTGCCTAGAAATCACTTAGATGGCTAAAATTTTGTACACCCTTGGGTATAGATTTAAGATTTTCACAAGACCAGAAGTATATAAACTTAAGCGATGTGTTGTTAGGAAACCTCTCTATTATAGATTCTAGCTTCTGATAACTTCTAATTTCGAGCACCTTCAATGCCTCTGGCAACTAGCCCCATTGGTGATAAGATTATGAGCTTTAAGCAATTTATAATTTTTAGATTTTTGAATGATGCAGGAAATTGACCTTTCAAAATTATGCATGCAAGAGATGAGCAATGAGAGATAGATAACTACTCAAGAAGAGATATGCTTCTGTTATCAATACTCTTCATATGGATTGTTGAAGAAAAAGATGAAATTGTAGAAGTATTCTCCTTATAATCCTCAAAATGTAACATTTTCTCACAACTATCTATGTTGAGTTGTTTTAAAGATAAAGGTAAATGGTCTATTACAATGGATGTAATAGAATCACAATCTTCAATCTGCAAGCATTAAAGATAGGCAATGTTATGCTTTGTCAAAGCATTACAACCTCTAATATTCTCTTTATCAAAGTGTCTCTCTCTTTTTCCTGAAAAGTCTAAAGGGTATAGAGGTGTGAATGCTCATAACACAAACACTAGCCCTAGTGATGAGAAACATTGATTATATTTTTTCGTATCAGATCAACCCTTCAATCTCCCCGTATGGTTTCTAAACACAAAAATCGTCAGAGTTCTGAAACTTCATTTCTTTGAAATCGATATCCTACTACAACTAACAAGCTTGCATTTCTTGCAGACTTTTGTTCTTAAGAAAGCAGTTGAAGTCATTGAAACATTGATTGAAAACATTCTCCAGCATTGCATGTTGTTTAAGTGTTTGGAATTTGCTTAGTGTGGCAAGATCCTGTTGTCGAATAGCAACGCAATGAATCATAAGAACTTCAATACTTTGAAGATTGCAAACTACCCAAGCCTTGATCAGATAGATAGCATGCTACGGTTTGTGCCCTAAGAGCTTGTAAATTGTAAATGTTTAAAAAAATTAAAAATAAAGTATGTTTGTTTTATTCAATTATGTGCATTAGCAAAATGTTTACTTCATACGAATATCATGAAATATCCTTGATTACTAATGTAATATCAAACTAAATATATAAGTATTATATATAAGCGGATTTAGTTTGAGATAAATAATCTAAAGAGTCTATAGAAAGCAATGAAGCTGGGTACTTCGTTTGTGATAAATTTACAACTACGGTCCATTTTGTATTTGATATGACAGTCTTATCCAAGACTGTTTATATGGTGATATGGAAATGGAAGCACCTTATATGATAAAGATTATATAGGATTGGATCACAATAAACATAAGTCTCTAACTAATATCCATTAAACTTAGAGGTTTATATTTATCGACCGGATGATCATATATGAATTGATCTTAATCCTGAGTGTATTATGAACTCCTACTTGTTGAATTGTATCCTTTGATTTACATGGGTGAGATCGAAGCAAATTGTAAGCCCTCAAATGTAATTTTACGGATTTCCCCGGAAACAGATCCTTAAATAATTATTAGAGACCCTAAATGGTCCATGGAAGCGCCTAAGGGTATAGAGAACCTTTAGAGATCGATTTAAACTCGATTGGAGATTAAACGGAAGGATAAAGTGGTTAACGAAGTCGAGTGATTATTTAATGTGATAAGGGACTAAATTAAAGATAAGTTTTAATAATTGTGGTCAAGCTATGATTACGCTAAAAGTCAAGAGAGGAGACCAAAATTTTTAAGAGACGTGATCGTCATTTTTAGAGTTGTTTAGGGAGGAAAACATGAAGCAAAAATATGAAATTGAATCACAAAAGTAGAACAGTGACTGTCACTGAAAGAAGCAACAGAAAAAGAAAGAGAAGAAAAAGAAGAAGAAGAGAAAAAAGAAGAAGAAGAAAGAAGAAAAAGAAGAGGAGCTGCTGCTCTCGCCATCGCCGTCGCCGTAGACCGAGTGGCTCCGACCAGACCAAGATCGACGCGTGAGGCTCACCAAACCAGTCACCGAGCAACCTCGCTAAGTCAAGCAAAACCGAAGCATAGTTCAGACCTACGACGAAGTTATCAATGCCAATCGAAAAGCCATCATGACCAGCGCCAAGCTCGTCGACCAGCAGCTACAACCTACCGCAGAATTGAGCAGACCGGAGATGAACTAGCGCAGACCTGTAGTGAAACCGACGGTAAAAACGAAGGATGGAAGGCAAGATCGAAGCGGAAAGAGGACGGTGACGAGCTGTCATCCCGACCACCTATAGAACCCATCTCGACCCAGCCATAATCTCGACCAAAAAGAGCTTCAAACCAGACCTGAAACAGTGTCGCAAAGAGGAGATCGGCTGAAAGGAAGAAAGGTCGCACAAGAGAGGAGAAGAATGAAGAAGACCCATCCATTTTCGCACCGAAACCAGTCCAAAATCACGCCAAAAATAGCTCAAACCAGAGATCAGTGGATGCACAAAAGTAGACGATAGAACTAAGACGAAACGAAAAGGAAGGAAGTTATTCCTGGGGAAGAAAACGGTGTGAGTTGTTTAAGTTAAGGTTGATGATTTTATTGTGGATTGAGTTGATTTCGAAGCGTATTTTGTTACGATTCATTGTTGATTAATTTTGAGTAAAAACGAGTTGAGAAATTAGTAAGTTAATGCTCATTAGGAGTTTAGGGAACCAAGAAAATAGTGAAAAGTTAAAGATAAATTGAATCATGTGATAAACTAGTTTGAGGGCGATTGTGTAATTTGGCAATTTCGAGTTTCCAAAAGTGACGCAAACGAAAATTTACGTTTCCATATGTTGTGTAGGTGACAAGGGCGCTCGAGGATCGAGACGAGAGGAGTAGAGGCTCCGCACACGCCATTTTCAATCATTAGTTTTGTGAGTGAGTTTTATTTAAAGATTTTAAAGTATTTTAAATTATTAAATTTGATTTAATAAGTAACTGTTTGAGTTTATTTTAAATGCATTGATATGAACATGAATTTAGAGCTTGAAATTATGCTATTGCCTGCTTTTGCACTTACCAAAGATATTTTAGTGTTTAATGCACTCAGAAAACAAGTTTAAATGCTTATTGCACTCAAAAATCAAATTTTGGTGCTTTATGCACCCAGAAAAGAGATTTGTGCTTTTGCACCAGAAAGTTAAAGTAAAAAGAAAAGTGTTTTCAAAACCATAAGTATACTCTCAGAGATTTTCAAAGATTCCAGATCAGATTAAACTCGGCCGGTCTATCCCACATCAATTGGCACAGTCACTAACCTGGGGGGATAAGTGTCCGAGTCTGTCAGTCGAGTTGCCATTACTGATGTGGGGTAGTATCTCGCATGTTATGGTTAGCGCTTGGAAATTTCGCACATAGCCGTGAGATGTCTTAGAGCAGGCGAGCTATGGTTAGCGACTAGGAAATTCCGCATATAGTCGCAAGAGCACAGATTTAGAGATACTATGGTAATTTTGAAAGATATCAAGAAACAGTTTTAAAAATAAAAACATATTTGAGAGAAAAGAAATTTTATAATTATTATTCAAGTTATTTATGATTTACAGTCACAAGTTTTGAATTTAAAAGCAAGCCTATATTTATATATAAATTCTCTTGTTTAAGTTGATGTTTAAGAGATTTAAGTTTGAAATGCTTTAGAAACAGAAAATAGTTTTCAAACATTTTCAGAGGAGGAAGTTTAGAAAATCAGATTTTCAAAGAAAATATAAATTATCACTCATTGAGCTTTTAGCTCATTATTTTCTGTTTTATATAAAAACCTCCTCAGGTACTCTCAGCAGGTAGCCGAGTAGTAGCATTACCTTCAGCGGGCGAGCCAATGCGACACGATATCATTTGAGCAGCTCATTTTGTTTCATCAATTATATTTCATGTAAATCTTTTTTAAAAGTGTATAAATGATTTGTAATTATTCGCTCATAACTGTTTTTAAATTTCTTTTAATTTAAATGTGGGTTTAAATTGAAGTTTGAATTTTATTGAGTTGATTTGAAAATTAAATGCATGATTGAGGCCTACGGGCAATCAGAAGTTGGATTGGTGATAAATTTTCGTCGAAGTGTTATTTTTTTTGTAAACAGGTTTTTACAGAATGTCAAAAATGCAGTTGTTATGCTGCCGAAATTTTATTAGAAAAATGAGTTTTAGACAAATAGAAAAAAAAATTCCCTACTCATTTTCAGTTTTTAAAAGAAAATCAACCCAACGATGTTTTAGAAAGTATCAGAGAGTTTAAGGTTCCCTCCATGGGTTTCACTTAGCTCGACGAGTTGGGTTTGAGAGGGATCGGTTGGGGTGCCCAGCATGACCTACCGGATCAGAGTTAGAGGTATTCAGGTGGGTCGCGTCAATGTGGTATCAGAGCCAAGGTTTTTGAAAAAGTTTTGAAAAGTTTTGAGAAGTTTAAGTAAGTTTTCGAGTTATTTAAACCATAACATTGCATGATTTCTAAATTTCATTTTCATGCATCTCAACATGATAGATATGGAGCGTTGTGGTCGTGGTCGCGGTTTGCTCGAGGATTCGGAGGGCAGCTGAGGTACCTATGAGAGAGGAGGAGCATTTTGGCGCATCAGTAAATGTTCGGAGCCTCGAGTAGATCCGCCCCAGCCCGTAGGGCTAGCGAGTGTACAGGTGGATGTAGAGAAGATGGCCCAAATGTTGGCAGCAGCTTTACATCAGCCCCGAGAGAGGAGGGCATCTATAGAGAGCGCGCGGAAATTAGGCACAAGATCATCTAATCTTCAGAGCATCTCTTAGTAGAAAGACAGAAAAAGTCACCATCTAATCTTCGGAGCATCCCATAACCTAGAAGATTTCTTCATTACTTTCCAGCCAGGATAGGGTACGTTCTGGGTCATTCGTTCCGTCATACAATTTAGCGCCCAATTTATGAGTGCGTTCAATTGATGCCTCTAATTCCCGCGGCTGGTGGAATGCCACTGCCAACGCCTGAGCCATCTATTCAACATTTACATTTCCAACCCTTGGCTCGGCGGGCTGGGACGGCTCCAATTGGAATGGTTGTGCAGGAGCTGGATCTTGAGGGATATTTACGGATTCATTTACATGTTCCTCTATTGGGGCACGAGCCTCAACAATGGCTTTCCAAGTAGTAGGGTAGCCTCGACAATGCATTTTCTGTGAAATTTGTAACCATAGGTATCGTTATGAAATATACATATATTTTTGAAAACGTACTGAAAAAGAAATCACGAATTCTGGAAAATCATTAAATCATTTTGGAAGTGGGTTTTCAAACCTTTCAAATACTTTTCTAAAAACCGTGCTCTGATACCATTGTAAAGAACCCGACCTGAAATTCCCCTTTTATTTGGAATCTGAGTGGAACCCTCCTGGCACCCTAACAGGAATCCTCACAGTCTTTATAAAGGTGACTCTAAAGGGTTGTTGTAGAGCAAAGCCAAAAGAACTTAAAACGTTTTCATTTCAGAATCATTTATAAAATTTTAGGCGATCAGAGTTTTTTTTTTTTCAAAAAAAAATTTGGCAGCACAACGGAAGTTTTCAAATGTTTCCAAAAATTTCCAATCACTTGTAAAACCATTTTAAAACACTTCTAATTTCATACATATCTCACACTTTCATTTCAGGACCTCAAGTCCAACTCAATGATAAGAAAATCAACCATAAAATCATTTAACACCACGGAAGTCAATCAATTTTGAAAATAATATTTAAATAAATATTTATTTTCAAAATTTGATTGACTTCCGTGGTGTTAAATGATTTTATGGTTGATTTTCTTATCATTGAGTTGGACTTGAGGTCCTGAAATGAAAGTGAGATATGTATGAAATTAGAAGTGTTTTAAAATGGTTTTACAAGTGATTGGAAATTTTTGGAAACATTTGAAAACTTCCGTTGTGCTGCCAAATTTTTTTTTTGAAAAAAAAAAAACTCTGATCGCCTAAAATTTTATAAATGATTCTGAAATGAAAACGTTTTAAGTTCTTTTGGCTTTGCTTACAACAACCCTTTAGAGTCACCTTTATAAAGACTGTGAGGATTCCTGTTAGGGTGCCAGGAGGGTTCCACTCAGATTCCAAATAAAAGGGGAATTTCGGTCGGGTTCTTTACAATGGTATCAGAGCACGGTTTTTAGAAAAGTATTTGAAAGGTTTGAAAACCCACTTCCAAAATGATTTAATGATTTTCCAGAATTCGTGATTTCTTTTTCAGTACGTTTTCAAAAATATATGTATATTTCATAACGATACCTATGGTTACAAATTTCACAGAAAATGCATTGTCGAGGCTACCCTACTACTTGGAAAGCCGTTGTTGAGGCTCGTGCCCCAATAGAGGAACATGTAATGAATCCGTAAATATCCCTCAAGATCCGCTCCTGCACAACCATTCCAATTGGAGCCGTCCCAGCCCGCCGAGCCAAGGGTTGGAAATGTAAATGTTGAATAGATGGCTCAGGCGTTGGCAGTGGCATTCCACCAGCCGCGGGAATTAGGGCATCAATTGAACGCACTCATAAATTGGGCGCTAAATTGTATGACGGAACGAATGACCCAGAACGTACCCTATCCTGGCTGGAAAGTAATGAAGAAATCTTCTAGGTTATGGGATGCTCCGAAGATTAGATGGTGACTTTTTCTGTCTTTCTACTAAGAGATGCTCTGAAGATTAGATGATCTTGCGCCTAATTTCCGCGCGCTCTCTATAGATGCCCTCCTCTCTCGGGGCTGATGTAAAGCTGCTGCCAACATTTGGGCCATCTTCTCTACATCCACCTGTACACTCGCTAGCCCTACGGGCTGGGGCGGATCTACTCGAGGCTCCGACATTTACTGATGCGCCAAAATGCTCCTCCTCTCTCATAGGTACCTCAGCTGCCCTCCGAATCCTCGAGCAACCGCGACCACGACCACAACGCTCCATATCTATCATGTGAGATGCATGAAAATGAAATTTAGAAATCATGCAATGTTATGGTTTAAATAACTCGAAAACTTACTTAAACTTCTCAAAATTTTCAAAACTTTTTCAAAACCTTGGCTCTGATACCACATTGACGCGACCCACCCGAATACCTCTAATCTGATCCGGTAGGTCATGCTGGGCACCCCAACGATCCCTCTCAAACCCAACTCGTCGAGCTAAGTGAAACCCATGAGGGAACCTTAAACTCTCTGATACTTTCTAAAACATCGTTGGGTTGATTTTCTTTTAAAAACTGAAAATGAGTAGGGAATTTTTTTTCTATTTCTAAACTCATTTTTCTAATAAAATTTCGGCAGCATAACAACTGCATTTTTGACATTCTGTAAAAACCTGTTTACAAAAAAAATAACACTTCGACTAAAATTTATCACCAATCCAACTTCTGATTGCCCATAGGCCTCAATCATGCATTTAATTTTCAAATCAACTCAATAAAATTCAAACTCAATTTAAAACCCACATTTAAATTAAAAGAAATTTAAAAACAGTTATGAGCGAATAATTACAAATCATTTATACACTTTTAAAAAAGATTTACATGAAAATAAATTGATGAAACAAAATGAGCTGCTCAAATGATATCGTGTCGCGTTGGCTCGCCCGCTGAAGGTAATGCTACTACTCGCTACCTGCTGAGAGTACCTGAGGAGGTTTTATATAAAACAGAAAATAATGAGCTAAAGCTCAATGAGTGATAATTATATTTTCTTTGAAAATCTGATTTTCTAAACTTCCTCCTCTGAAAATGTTTGAAAACTATTTTCTGTTTCTAAAGCATTTCAAACTTAAATCTCTTAAACATCAACTTAAACAAGAGAATTTATATAAATATAGGCTTGCTTTTAAATTCAAAACTTGTGACTGTAAATCATAAATAACTTGAATAATAATTATAAAATTTCTTTTCTCTCAAATATGTTTTTATTTTTAAAACTGTTTCTTGATATCTTTCAAAATTACCATAGTATCTCTAAATCTGTGCTCTTGTGACTATATGCGGAATTTCCTAGTGCTAACCATAGCTCGCCTGCTCTAAGACATCTCACGGCTATGTGCGAAATTTCCAGCGCTAACCATAACATGCGAGATACTACCCCACATCAGTAATGGCAACTCGACTGACAGACTCGGACACTTATCCCCCCAGGTTAGTGACTGTGCCAATTGATGTGGGATAGACCGGCCGGTTTAATCTGATCTGGAATCTTGAAAATCTCTGAGAGTATACTTATGGTTTTGAAAACACTTTTCTTTTTACTTTAACTTTCTGGTGCAAAAGCACAAATCTCTTTTCTGGGTGCATAAAACACCAAAATTTGATTTTTGAGTGCAATAAGCATTTAAACTTGTTTTCTGAGTGCATTAAACACTAAAATATCTTTGGTAAGTGCAAAAGCAGGCAATAGCATAATTTCAAGCTCTAAATTCATGTTCATATCAATGCATTTAAAATAAACTCAAACAGTTACTTATTAAATCAAATTTAATAATTTAAAATACTTTAAAATCTTTAAATAAAACTCACTCACAAAACTAATGATTGAAAATGGCGTGTGCGGAGCCTCTACTCCTCTCGTCTCGATCCTCGAGCGCCCTTGTCACCTACACAACATATGGAAACGTAAATTTTCGTTTGCGTCACTTTTGGAAACTCGAAATTGCCAAATTACACAATCGCCCTCAAACTAGTTTATCACATGATTCAATTTATCTTTAACTTTTCACTATTTTCTTGGTTCCCTAAACTCCTAATGAGCATTAACTTACTAATTTCTCAACTCGTTTTTACTCAAAATTAATCAACAATGAATCGTAACAAAATACGCTTCGAAATCAACTCAATCCACAATAAAATCATCAACCTTAACTTAAACAACTCACCCGTTTTCTTCCCCAGGAATAACTTCCTTCCTTTTCGTTTCGTCTTAGTTCTATCGTCTTTTGTGCATCCACTGATCTCTGGTTTGAGCTATTTTTGGCGTGATTTTGGACTGGTTTCGGTGCGAAAATGGATGGGTCTCCTTCATTCTTCTCCTCTCTTGTGCGACCTTTCTTCCTTTCAGCCGATCTCCCTTTGCGACACTGTTTCAGGTCTGGTTTGAAGCTCTTTTTGGTCGAGATTATGGCTGGTCGAGATGGGTTCTATAGGTGGTCGGGATGACAGCTCGTCACCGTCCTCTTTCGCTTCGATCTGCCTTCCATCTTCGTTTTTACCGTCGGTTTCACTACAGGTCTGAGCTAGTTCATCTCCGGTCTGCTCAATTCTGTAAGGTTGTAGCTGCTGGTCGACGAGCTTGGCGCTGGTCATGATGGCTTCTCGATTGGCATTGATAACTTCGTCGTAGGTCTGAACTAGCTTCGGTTTCTGCTGACTTAGCGAGGTTGCTCGGTGACTGGTTTGGTGAGCCTCACGGTCGATCTTGGTCTGGTCGGAGCCACTCGGTCTACGGCGACGGATGGCGAGAGCAGCCTCCTCTTCTTTTTCTTCTTCTTCTTCTTCTTTTTCTTCTTCTTCTTTTTCTTCTCTCTTCTTTTTCTGTTGCTTCTTTCAGTGACAGTCACTGTTCTACTTTTGTGATTCAATTTCATATTTTTGCTTCATGTTTTCCTCCCTAAACAACTCTAAAAATGACGATCACGTCTCTTAAAAATTTTGGTCTCCTCTCTTGACTTTTAGCAATCATAGTTGACCACAATTATTAAAACTTATCTTTAATTTAGTCCCTTATCACATTAAATAATCACTCACTTCGTTAACCACTTTATCCTTCCGTTTAATCTCCAATCGAGTTTAAATCGATCTCTAAAGGTTCTCTATACCCTTAGGCGCTTCCATGGACCATTTAGGGTCTCTAATAATTATTTAAGGACTGTTTCCGGGGAAATCCGTAAAATTACATTTGAGGGCTTACAATTTGCTTCGATCTCACCCATGTAAATCAAAGGATACAATTCAACAAATAGGAGTTCATAATACACTCAGGATTAAGATCAATTCATATATGATCATCCGGTCGATAAATATAAACTCTAAGTTTAATGGATATTAGTTAGAGACTTATGTTTATCGTGATCCAATCCTATATAATCTTTATCATATAAGGTGCTTCCATTTCCATATCACTATAAACAGTCTCGGATAAGACTGTCATATCAAATACAAAATGGACCGTAGTTGTAAATTTATCACAAACGAAGTACCCAGCTTCATTGCTTTCTATAGACTCTTTAGATTATTTATCTCAAACTAAATCCGCTTATATATAATACTTATATATTTAGTTTGATATTACATTAGTAATCAAGGATATTTCATGATATTCGTATGAAGTAAACATTTGCAATGCACATAATTGAATAAAACAAACATACTTTATTTTTAATTTTTTTAAACATTTACAATTTACAAGCTCTTAGGGCACAAACCGTAGCATGATCTATCTGATCAAGGCTTGGTAGTTTGCAATCTTCAAAGTATTGAAGTTCTTATGATTCATTGCGTTGCTATTCGACAACAGGATCTTGCCACACTAAGCAAATTCCAAACACTTAAACAACATGCAATGCTGGAGAATGTTTTCAATCAATGTTTCAATGACTTCAACTGCTTTCTTAAGAACAAAAGTCTGCAAGAAATGCAAGCTTGTTAGTTGTAGTGGATATCGATTTCAAAGAAATGAAGTTTCAGAACTCTACGATTTTTGTGTTTAGAAACCATACGGAGATTGAAGGGTTGATCTGATACAAAAAATATAATCAATGTTTCTCATCACTAGGGCTAGTGTTTGTGTTATGAGCATTCACACCTCTATACCCTTAGACTTTTCAGGAAAAAAGAGAGACACTTTGATAAAGAGAATATTAGAGGTTGTAATGCTTTGACAAAGCATAACATTGCCTATCTTTAATGCTTGCAGATTGAAGATTGTGATTCTATTACATCCATTGTAATAGACCATTTACCTTTATCTTTAAAACAACTCAACATAGATAGTTGTGAGAAAATGTTACATTTTGAGGATTATAAGGAGAATACTTCTACAATTTCATCTTTTTCTTCAACAATCCATATGAAGAGTATTGATAACAGAAGCATATCTCTTCTTGAGTAGTTATCTATCTCTCATTGCTCATCTCTTGCATGCATAATTTTGAAAGGTCAATTTCCTGCAT
>JAIZFV010000418.1:0-18991 GCA_021234005.1 Nephelium lappaceum
TGGTGCTGGCATGATTGGTGAGACGTCATCTGTATGTGTTTGATTAAACAGCAGCGCAGCCAAACTCCCCTTGGCCGGAACTCGTACCTTTTACTTTCATTTTCATTAATTAACGTTTCATTTGGCGTCTTCAATCAACATCTCAGGTCTGCTTCTTTCTTCTTCTTATGAATTTTGCTCTATTCCACCAATCATTCTCTTCTCGCCTTGGCTTGTTTGATTCCTCAGTTTGGCTCTCTGGATCCAAACACGCTTCACTATTTGCATCTATATCTGTCATCTCTCTGTTTGACTTGTGTAGAATTCCTTGATGTTATTTTGCAAAGTTTCTGTCTTTTATATCTAAAAGGAGATTATTATCCATTCTAAAACAAAGCAAAGCTTCAAAGTAACCACACATATGTATGTATATATACTTCCTCCACTTTTCCATTACTTTTATGAGTATGATTATATATATATATATATATATTTGGCAACTGCTGATTCCACAGATTTCATTTCTCTTGTTAAAACGTAACCAGCATAGTTATTTAATGTCTTTGTTGTATCTGAAACAATTCGCTTATATCTATCAGCAAGTGTGAAAGAGTTATGCTGTTTCTGTTTTATTTTAGAGCTGATCCATTGGCTTATGTCTCCTGATTTAAAGTTTAGGATGCTGCTGTACCAGTTATAATTATGACATCATTTTGTGACTTTGAACTTGTTGCATAGGCAAATTGTTGTGCGTGCCAAGGTCATTTAGTTTGTAGCATATTGTGTATCAGGGATTGAATTTTTTGTAATGTCTTTAGATGCCACTGTACTGATCACATAACTGAGGGCCTGTTTTACAGGTTCTGTACCAGAGAAGACAAATTGCTATATGCCTCCTTACACACACAATCCAGTTCCTCTGCTCTCCAGTCATTTGGATTTCTTTGCACTATTAAATTGAGCATATGAGTGATTGAGGGTAACTGTTACTAAAGTGCATGAATGTAGTGGAAACACTCTGTAGAAACAAGTGTTCATTTCTGTTACTAAAATGTGACGCATTATTACTGATCCTTAATAATAGGTTATGTTGTATGGGCAAGGAGACTGCATTTTAGATATAACTTTGTCAAAACTTAAATTTGATGTATGTTTCTTGGTTATTGACTGTCAAGTGTCAACTCAGATTTGATTCGTGTATATCAAATTTTCTTTTGTAATTATATATTTGCAAGTTCTGCAAAGTTGTTGTCAAGGTCGTCCATCATCTATGGCCATGAATCATCAAAGTGTCATCTCTGTAACACCAAGTGAGTCTAACAAAGGCATCTCAGAGTCACGTTGCACTGCCTTATCCCCAACTTTTAATTTTTTGAGTGTTGAATCAGAAGGGCAAAATGTCTGTACCAGTGATTGTTCTTCTCCACATCCATCGCCTTTTATACGAAAAGAATCTCTCAATTCTCCTATTCATTTTAGAATATCTGGACCCAATAGTCCTCTGACTTCTGGTTCACATTTCCCACATTCAAAGGGCACTTTTTCGCGTTCTTCTGAATTTTGTACCAATCTATATCTATCATCTTCATCTAGCTCTGAAACCCATAGGGGACTTGGGAATCTGCCGTTTCTTCCTCATCCTCCCACATACAGCCAGTCCATCTCTGCAGTTGAATCAACAAAATCGCCATTGCTTTTCAGTGAGGATATAAGGAATACATATGATGGGGAGCATTCAGAATCTCTTATGAAAGAGTTCCTTAATTTGCCTGGAGACCCTTCGGATGGTAGCTTTCATAGTGTTACTTGTGGAGGTGAAACTTTGGCACTCACTGAGCAATTAGAGCTGCAGTTTTTGTCGGATGAACTTGACATAGCTATAACCGACCATGGAGAAAATCCCAGGCTTGATGTAAGTCTATTCAATTCATTACCTATTACATTATAGTTAAATATTTGTCTTGTGGTACAGATAACCATGTAGACGTTGAATATGGCAAAATGATGGTGCCTGGACTGCAAAATGACTAGATTATCCAAACACTTTAACTCTTTCTAGCACTTACATTATTCTTGAAATATCTTGAAGAATAAGATGAATGAGATTTGGTCTTTTTCCTTTACCAACTTTTTTTGAGTAAAGATGGGGTAGCATATAATAGGGTAGGGTTTGCCATTGTGTTGCACCTGTACATCAGCACTGCTACATGATCTTCTATTTACTGGTATGTTGCTCTGAATGATGATGTTTATCTAGGAAATATACGAAGAACCTCAACCCTCGTTAAAACCACCCATAGGACTGGCATGCAATCAGAACTTTGTTTCTCCGGCACCACCCGTTGATGCTCTTACAAGTCACCCTTCTCCTGGACCAGCGACTGTTCACAAGCCAAGAATGAGATGGACACCTGAGCTCCATGAGCGTTTTGTTGAAGCTGTTAACAAACTTGATGGGGCTGAAAGTAAGTAACTAATCTTGTGTACTATTGAGATGATGGGTTATGTAAAGCCCATAGTACTTCGCATATTATAAATTTGATGGTTTCCAAATCATGCAAAGCTTATTATTTACTTTGAAATGCAGATGCTACCCCAAAAGGTGTATTGAAGCTTATGAATGTAGAGGGTCTGACCATCTATCATGTAAAAAGCCACTTACAGGTAACTGATTTGGTTTATTTGTGAATTAATTATAATTGTTATAATTTCTGTTAGTGCTTTGCGCCTACATATTTATTCATGTGTCTTTTGCAGAAATACCGACTTGCTAAGTATGTGCCAGAGAAAAAAGAAGGTAATGGAAACATTATGGAAAAGAAGTGACTGTTATAAGTGGAACATATATTCGTGTAAATCTTCTGACCTTCAATTTCTAGACATTGTTTTCATGTATGCTCCTAATATATTTCAAGACATCTAAATCATATAGATAGGCAATTTTCACTCAAAAGTAATTGTTGTTTGCGAATTGGTTACTTATAATTTGTCGTTTTGAATTACAGAAAAGAAAAATTGTGGATCTGAAGAAAAGAAAGCAACTTCAAGTAGTAGTGAAAGTGATGGACGGAAGAAAGGGTCAAATTTCAATTAATATTTATTGCACATATGTTTTCTAGTTTGGTTGCATCAAACAGTATGTGAATAAATCTTGACTGTTTTTTGTCATATATAGGAACATACAAATCACTGAGGCGCTGCGCATGCAAATGGAAGTTCAGAAACAGCTCCATGAACAGCTTGAGGCATGTCTAATTCTTTTATGAAAAGCTCCATGCTATATTTATTTCTTATTGGTTTCTAAATCCTGTGTTGTTTGTGTTGTATAATGTATTCTCAGGTACAAAGGGCACTCCAATTACGCATAGAGGAACATGCAAGGTACTTGCAGCAGATCTTGGAGGAGCAGCAGAAATGTGGCAGTGCCTTGATTCCTCCTCAAAACTTGTCAACAGTCACCAGTTTAAGCAAAGATTCTGAGGTGCAGCCTTCTTCTCCATCGGCTAGTGCCTTAGATGAGTCTAAAACGGACTCATCATCATCTCTTCCATCAAAGCATAAAGCTGACGACGATACTGACTCAAAGCCAGATGCATGCCCGAAAAGGATCCGTCTTGAACACAAGCCTGAGAAAACTTCAGATGATAAAAATCCTGTGCAATGACGGCTTCAGAACCTTATAAGTTTCACCCTTTGTAAGATTACTTTAGCTCTTGTAGATGTTGTATTGAACTTTGTTGTAAAGTAGTGATTGAATTGAGATTTTCTTAATTTGTATCTCTGACATTTTACAAAATCTGAATGGAAGAGAGTATCAAGCCATTGGATTCACATTAGTTTTAGCAATTTTGCTTCTGGGTGAATGCTAAAATGCTGGTAGAAGATCAAAAAGCTTGTTAACTGTAAACAGTAAAATAACAACTACTAATAAATTATTTTATTATCAGTAATGCTACACAATTTAAGAATTTTAATCAGAATTCGATAAGTGTTCTTGTATCTATACATACTTGAATAGAATAATCTTAATGCTCCCTAATAAGAAAGCATTATATTTAAGGGATATGTTACAAGACTTTGAAATTCATAGTTAAATTAAGACAAACTTTATAAGTGATTCCATATTTGTGTAAAGTTCTGTTATTATTATTAGTCTATATTTATAAGCTTTCATAAAATAGTAATTAGAGGGATACAAAGGATATGGAGTGGACAGTTTCTTCGATGCCTTGTGTCATGAGTGTCTAACTGCGGTCGACGTTATCTAGTTCATTAATATCATGCTATCTTGTTTAGTGACCAATCTCATCGGACATCATCCAAATCAGTAATATTTTGTCATGTGGTAGTAACTAACAACACCGGAAGTAATTCAGCACACTGATACCATGCCATGTAGCGTGTTTAAACAATTGCACTAGACATTATTGGATTCCTTGATATTATGTCATGATGTGAGTGACCGAAAGCATCGGGAGTTGGCAGTGCACTAATATCACACCACGTTGTGCGAGTAAGCGACTTCACCAGATGTCATCTGCTCCATTAATATCATGACACGTTTTTTGAGTGACCTAACGTGCTAGGTATCATTCTGACCACTGACATGATGTCACGTGATGTGAGTGACTAAAAGTAACGGATGTCAGTCAATCCACCAATAAGACACAATGTGTTGTAAGCGACCAATCGCTTATAACATTTGGATAAGATAGAATACGCAGAATCTAGATTCGGAGAGAGAAGCAATGCAGGGGCTAGGAAAAGCTGACTCAGTTAAAATCTCGCGAAAATTACGAACAATACCCATTTCAAAATGACAATTTTTGTTTTTACCCAATATTTTTAAACAAATTAAATTTAACCCCTCAAACAAATTAATTTCATTATATACCCATAATGCCCTTACATATATTTACCTATACGCCCTTAATTTTCAAAAAAATTAAAAAAACCAAAATATGTAATTACAAAACAGCCCCTCCTATATATATTTGTAAGAAATCGGTGAAAAGTCATTTTCATCACCGATTTCTCATTCAAAAACTCGACCCACACTGTGCAACCCGTTCCCGACCACGACCCGACCGCCATTCGACAGTTTCCGGCCATTCTCTCGCCGTTTTCGACATTGGCAGACCATCTCCGACCGCCGGCGACCCTCTCAAGTTTGGCAAGGTACTCGAATCTACCATGTTAGGGACTTTTTAATTTCGTTTTGCAAATTTGAGATGTTTTATGTGTTATGATGATTAAATTGTGTTGGATTTGTGTTAGGTTATGATGATTAGATTAGAATAGGTTAGATTTGTATTGTTTTTGTGTTGAAATAGGTTAGATTTGTGTTGTTGACGCTGCGGCCTTTGTATTGTTTGAAATCGGTTTTTCACAATCGGTTGTTGAAATCGGTTTTTGAAATCGATTCTTGACAATCGGTTTTTCAAATCGGTTTTTCACAATCGGTTGTTATCATCGGTTTTTGACTTCGAGGTTTTGCACTTCGGTTTCAAAAGGGTTAATCGGTTTTTCTATTCTGTATTGTGAAAAACCGAAGTGAATAACCGATCAATATCATTGATCGGTTTTACACCAGGGCTGGAAAACCGATCAACATCGTTGATCGGTTTTCCAGCCCTGGTGAAAAACCGATCAATAATATTGATCGGTTTTCCAGCCATAGTTAAAAACCGATTATATTTGTGCACATTTGTCATTTGAATACTATACATCATTTGCTGTTTCTGGTTGTTTTCTACGATTGATCGGTTTTTCATCCCTGGTGAAAAACCGATCAATGTCATTGATCGGTTTTCCAGTCATAGTTAAAAACCGATTTTAGTTGTTCACATTGAATACTATGCTAGTCAGTTGCAGTTTCTGGTTGTTTTCTATCATTGATCGGTTTTGGTGAAAAACCGATCAATGATATTGATCGGTGTTTCACACAAGGCTGGAAAACCGATCAATGATCATTGATCGGTTTTCCAGCCCTGTTGAAAAATCGATCAATATCATTGATCGGTTTTCCAGCCATAGTTAAAAATCGATTTTCTTTGTTCACTTTTGAATACTATACTAATCATTTGCTGTTTTTGGTTGTTTTCTACAGATGAATTTCAAGTACAAATATAGTTCACAAACAATTAGCAAGAATTCGAGCGGGAATACACATATTGGGCAAAAATGGCTTGGTAAAATCATTGCGGTGATTACTAGACGAGGCTTATACGACCGGTTCATAAGAGAGTGCCCATTCGGACATATTTTAGAGATAAGCAGCAACAATACAACAGCTGCTTCGGTGATATTATGGTTTCTTGTGAGAGAGGTGGAGGTCTCCGGTGGGCGCCGTGATGAAATGTGGTTTGAAGTCGGGGGAAGAACATATAGGTTTGGGAAACAGGAGTTTTTATTGGTGACAGGACTTCCTTTTGGGGGTGTAGATCGAGAAATCTTCAATACAGTGCAAAATGATGTAAAGAGCATCCTATGGCGATTGTTTGATGGAGTGTCGCCGAGTATCCCCAGTCTAGCCACCTTTGTTGAGGCAAGGAGCCATACAGGACGTCAGGGCCGTACGGGTGAAAATGTTTTAAATGATGAGGATCTTTTGAAGTTAGCAAATGTAGGGATCGCTTTCCATCTCTTCATGGGGCAGGATGATAGAGCTAGCATTGGTCATTTTATGTGGGTGATGATAGAGAATGCGGAGTTATGGAACTCGTTCCCTTGGGGTACATTGAGCTATAGTACGCTGATCCATTGTCTCCATTTGGCGATTACTGAAGAGCGGGTGAAAAACCCACCGAAGACCATTAATCTTTATGGTTATATTCCGGCATTTCAGGTATACTTAATATGGTAAATAATTAATAATAGTTTCCTTTTAATTGGTTGATATATAGAATTTTATTTTATATATATACACTAACTATATGTTTGTTATTTGTTTAATCAAATTATAGTGGTGGTTGGTGGAAATATTCCCGGTCTTACGAGAGAAGATAGCGAAAAATAATCAATCGTTGCAAAATGAACTGCCAAGGTGCAGGAGACGGACACTGAAGAGGACCCCGAAAGGCATAACCAGCCTGAATGACTTTCCCCCTGTAAGTGGTGAAAGTAATTGAAAATGGTTTCCTTTATTTTTGTTGTTTTAATCATCTTTAATAATAATATAACTAACTATTTATATATGTATATTGCAGATAGTTGGTATTGCACAAACCCTTGAGCCTACTGATGCCGAAAAGGAGATGGATTATTGGAGATCATTCAATCCGAAGCATTTGGTTGGCGAAGAGGTACATAAAGTAGGTGGCGGAGGGAGTGAGGAGGATGATGATGATGATGATGATGATGCACATGATGATGAGGATGATGATGATGATGCACGTGGTGATGATGATGATGCACATGATGATGATGATGATGCAAGGGATGATGAGGAGCAGCATGAAGACATCCCAAGTGCACAACCTGAATCAGAGGATAGCTTTACGGAGTTATGAACAAAAAAGGCGCACGATGTACCTACAGTACATTCTGAGGTACGAATCTTAATCGTTTTTTTTTTATTTCATTGTTAAGTGAATGTGCATTTGAGTAAATGGAAAAGTTGTGGATATGTTGTATAATCATATGAAGTGGGATAGAGAGACGAAGTCTCTAAACATGATATTTGAAGTGTAATTTGAAATATGTAGGTTATATTTCCCTGGATACTCAAAAAACAGGGGAGACTCTGTCGAAATTTTTTTTTTCAATTGTGTACATCGTGTAAAATGACTTATTTATGCAGGTGATGTAGTTGTTTGAGTACCTTGTGGGTTTACAGAAGGCAACCTACAAGAAAGTAAGTAAGATGGATAGAAGGTTGAGACGGGTGGAAGAATATTTAAAGATGCCTATGGATGACGACGACGACGACGACGACGACGATGATGATGATGATGATGATGATGATGATGATGGGAGCATTGTCCCTGATGACCATATCTATAGCCCACCACCACCACCCCCCCCCCCCCCAACCCCCCACCCCCATCCCCCCCACCACCACCACCACCACCACCCCCATCCCCCCCTCCCCCCCACCACCACCACCACCACCACCACATGAGGACGAGGGGGTCCATCAGTCAGCTGGCCATCATGATGAGGTAGTCCATCAGTCGCATATCCATAGAGACGAGACAGCCATCCATCAGGAGGAGCAGGAGGTCCATCAGGAGGATGAACGTGGTGATGACCAGGTACGTATAGTATTTCAATTGTGTTACAGTTTGATTTATATTTCTAAATGTTTATTTTAATTGATAGTTTTGATTTCTTTACAGTTGCATGATGAGGTCATCCAGGAGCGGGGCAAACGAAAGACGAAGCCAGCGGCATCTCTGCGGACACCATACACTGATCCTGGACCGCCAAAAAAGAAAAAGAAGGTGCCCCAAAAGCAGGTTGAGGAGGTGGCAGAGTCTGTAGACCCCGTAGAGGTTGTCTACAATGAATACAAAGCTTCTTCCACGTCATTGGATCTCAGGTTTTGATAATAAGTAGTTTTATACCTTTATGTTGGTTACTATTAAAAAAAGTTAACCTTTTTTTTTTTTTTCTTTTTATTTTAGGCGTGCAGTTGAGCGTTGTCAGTGGTGCGTGATACCAGACACATTGCGAACCATTGAGGATGAGAACAAATGGTTCACTTCTGAGCACATCGATTCTTATTTGATGTGTTTACGAAAGAAGTGGAATGAGGTTAAGGACACTAGATATGCGGTTCATGGGAGCTCTTTATTTGTGAGTGTTTACATTTTAATAAGTTATGTCGTTACAATTTGTGAGTGTTTACATTTTAATAAGATATGTTTAATTTTTTTTCTTGCAGGCATTGATGACATTATACTATAGAGAGCAATACGTCCTCAAAGGAAAAACATTTGATCCGGTTACAGCTGATGTACCCTCAGAGTGGCTAGCATTCGGTTCTGGCAAGTTAGACTCATTAGTACCGTGGTGGGAAGTTGAAAATGTGAGTGTTGTATGAAAAATTATAAGTTATTATTTGATCATTTAAATATTTAAATTAGTCTTATATCACTGACGTCTTCAAATTGCAGGTATTGCTGCCATGTAGCCTAGATCAAAATCACTGGGTCCTTTGTCAGGTGTGCCTGAGACAGAATAAGATATTAATATATGATTCTCTTGCACATACTGACTTAGCTTTACGCATTGAGCCACTTGAGCCGCTGGTGTGTTTGATGCCCATTTTATTGCGGTTTGTGGGATTTTATGAGAGGACCCAGATACAGATGCCACCTGTGGATGAGCGATGGACAGTTGAACGTCTTGATAGATCGGTTGTGCCCCAGCAACCCGATGGGTGAGTAAATTTGTAACTTAATGAAAATTCAATATTTATATATATTATATATTTTTTATTTTATATTATATTTAATGGTATATTTAATGGTATGATAACATCATTTAATTAATTTGTTATTAATACAGGACGAGCTGTGGAGCATATGTGGCCATGTACATACGTGATTTGTTACAATCAAACGAGACTACATGGAAATCAAGACGGCCGGATCAGGTTGCAGATGTCATTGCACTGAGGGCAGAGATTGCAAGGGATCTGTATATCTTTTCGACACCATTGTATAAAGTAAATAAATTTGGAAAATGGATAGTTGACTCTGATGGAGAGGTTGTATATAAGTAATTGTATTTATTTTTTTGAAATATTCATTCATTTATATAAGTAATTGTATTTATTTTTTAAGAAGAACTTGAAAAATACATTTCTCCAATTGAAACTATAATTAAATGAAAAATCCTCAACAACCTATTGAACAGGGCTGAAAGGAATATCTTCTATTAATGTTAAAGTATAAACACTAATCAGTAAGTATTGCTAAATCATGGCCTAAAATATTTAAATTTATGGATACAAAAGAGAAACCTATGGTAGCATTTTCGTCCAGAAAAAAGAAAGATATCTTCTAGGGTAGCAATAGTCACATCCTTCTAAATTTTTATATACACCTTTTTTTTTCCTCAGAATTGTATGTACACCATTTGGTAAGTATATATTATCATATATATTCTTAAACAAATTCTAATTTATTTAAAACATAATTTCAGTAAAATTTATTTATAAATACATAATATAATAAATTTTAAATAAAGTATTTTTTATATTAAATAAATTCTAAACATTTATTATAATTTTAAATATTAATTAATCAGGTATACTTAAAACTGGACTGTACATGAATTTTTTTTTTTTTTTGAAATAGAGTGTACAAGAAATTTAATTGGGTGAAAATATCCTCTCTCTCTATCTTCTACCACCAACCCAGGCTCATTTGGAGGAACTGCTCTTTGCTTGTTTGTTGCATATACCACCACCATTATAAATATATATATATATATATATAAATATATCGACAAATGAAAAATGAAATAATATTAGGTGGACTCGAGTGACATCAATTTTCTCATAAGATGTCAAGTTGCAAATTTTAATTGATTCAATTTCACAGTAAAATAATAATCGTTTATATATTTTTTACTATTCAAGTACATTAATTTTTTTCTTTAAAAAAAGTACATATATATTTTTATCATTAGTATTATTATTTTTTTAGTTATTACAATTAGTTTGAACTTAGAGAGAGAAACACGGTACCAACTCTAAACCATTAAAGTATGTAAGTAAGAAAAGTTTATTACCAAATCAATCTCATCTTATCTTGTTCTGCATATTTTTTTAAAATGTAAGTCTCAATAGTAAAAATCATTTCCACATTACATTTTTGTAAATTAATAAGATGACACACACACATATATACTTGACTCAAAATAACCAAATTATTTTTGAAAATGAAGATGTAAAATTGAAATTTACTAAATATTTTGAACGCACCGTCACCAAAAAAAGGGGTTAAATAATTCTCATCATATTGAGTAATCGTAGGTTGATTTGATTAAAAATTTTGATTTAATTTCAAGAAAATATCCTTATTTTTAAAAAACAATTCAAATATAAGTGGTACAACTCTTTTTCAAAATGTTATGTATTTTATGTTGGAAATTTAAATATAACTGTCACAGAAATTTAAGTTTTTGGGTTCAATAATTTCAAACAATTCTAACAAATAACAACCAAATTTCCATATGCACAAGTAAAACAAGGGAAGAATAGTGCAAACTTGACATTCAAACTATATATAAGTAATTGTATTTATTTTTAGTAATTAAATGGGAGCATTTTCTAATATTTTTACAAATTCCTAATGTTCCACTAAATTGCAACACACAAATGCAAAATTTTAATCAAAAACTTAAAAAAATAGGTGTTCACCAAAAAATACAAAAAAAAACACCTTAAATTATATAATTATTTTTTTACCCAATCTTCACCTATACCAAACAAGAGATGATATTATTTTTAATCTAGTCCAACTGTATGAAACACAACTAAGTATTAATTTCACATCTTAAAAATAGTTCAATTCAATCATGTACATCAAACTTTTATTTATTGAAATAGTTCATTTTGTTTATTTTTATTTAAATATATAAATTTAATTTAAATAACTATAATAATTAATCATATCTTAATTATAAATAAAAATATTATTAACATATACATAAAAGTGTTTTAGTTTTTGTTAAATAGTTTAATTAAGGTTACTATATATTGAGAGGTAAAGAAGGGGAAAAAAAAACAAATTAATATGTCATTTAAATTTCAGACTTTTATCATCATTCAGTCTTCAATGACTTTCAATACTATTCAATCTTCAGACAAAAAAACAACCGATCCCTCAGTTTATAAAAATAGATATTTAAGTCACAAAATAGTATTTGATTCTGATAGTCTCTGACATATCTTTAATTCATTCTATGTAAAGATTTAATGTCTCAAACACCATTAGTTGATATGTACAGATTTTTAATCTTGCTATTTAATTAGGGAATCTCCAAGCCAAGTCCTACCAATACAAAGATCGGTTTTTAAGTGGCATTAAAAACCGAAATCGGTTTCTCCTTTAACTGAAAAACCGATCAGACGTGCATATGGCAGATGAAGCAATGTCGGTTTTATGAGCTATTAAAAACCGATTTCGGTTTTTTATCAATAATGAAAAACCGATCAACCTGAAAAACCGATTAACCTGAATCACGAAATTAGTTTCTTTTACCAATTTAGACCTGGTGTATATTATTGCCTGCATATGCTAAATAATGTGTCATATAACTGAGGAAACTTGTGTCATTATAAAAGTTTGAGCTCCCAAAATTTAAACATATGCTAAATAAATAAATGAACATTTACATGCTACATGTGTTCTAATTAATAAAATACTTGCAAGACGTCATTAAACAAAAAATAATATAAGTTTCATTGTACTCTGATGAAGATTAAATCAACATAAACAAGTAAGCGTTAAATAACATAATACAATCTGACGTAAATAAAAGCTTCAATTAATTAATGTGTCTAATCATCAATGTTTGGATTATTACCCATCATTTGATTGGGAGGAGGAAACCGTTGCGAGCATCGACGTTGGTTATGTCCAGTCTCATGACAGAGGCGACATCTTCGTGAGGGCGCAGTATTTGGATGAGCATTTGCACTTGTTCCAACTTCTGCAGTAGCGGCTTCACTAGTTTGGCCTTCTACACTTGCGGCTCCGCTCGTCCCTCCACTGAAGGATGTTGGCGGGTTAGGGCAACGAAGACGGTTATGTCCCCTCTGACCACATCTTCCACACTTCTTAGTACGACGAGCTTCCCCAACGGAAGGAATCCGAACCTCTTTCGGCCTACCTGCTTGCCTTTTTCCTATGGGTGGTAGTACAATCATGCTTCTAACTTCCACGGAAACATTCCAATCAGACAATTTAGGAACGGGATTGATCGGACGTGCATATGCAGCTTTCAGCCACTCTGTGCTATAATAATGACTGCAAAGTGTATCACAACTGACGCCCTTAAACCTGACATGTATCATAAATATTTATTTAAATATAAAAATATGATATGACATTAAATATAGAAATTAACATCGTACAATTATGATACCTGGCTACAGCACATGCATGAATACATGGCAACTGATCTAAGTTCCACTTCAAGCAAGTGCATGTGCACGTTTCAATATTAACCACCGCATCGCCTTTGCTAGGATGTAGAACACTGTATGTGATCGGTTCTGTAATAGGATATACAGTACATTCCGTTGATAAATTTTTGGCCAACATGATTCGATCGTACGCAGCAGTGGTAACAAAAGTCGTGAGTTTATCAGCAACACCACGTCTATTATTAAACCATCTTTGTAACACATTTCTCACATATTCATGTGCGGTAGTTATTGGCAAACGACGTGCTTGCATCATGCAATTGTTGAGTGATTTTGCAATGTTAGTGGTCATCATGTCATATCTTCTGTTTGGACAATATGCCCGTGACCACCTGCTTACCCCAACCTTAACCAAAGTGTCATATGATTTTGGATGCAACGCCCGAATTTCTTCTAACAATTCTATTCGCAGTCATATGGCACATGACTGTATGCTGCACTGTAAAATGTTTTTTCCACTACATTCGAATACTTTTTACAGTGTTGCTTCAGGTTTTGCCACTAGGTGGAAAAAACACAATATGTGAGGGACTTCAGGAAAAGCTACACTCATCCCATTTGATATGCTTTTGTGACGATCGGATACGATAAGCAAATCGTTTGACACACCGATCGCCTCTCGTAATCTGCTTAAAAACCAAGTCCATGAACGGTCTGACTCTCCATCAGCAAATCCAAAAGCGATGAGATAAATCATCTCCGACCCATCTTTGCAGGCAGCAAAAAAAATCACCCCTTTGTATTCACCTTTCAAATGGGTGGCATCAATAGCAACAACCGGTCTCATGTAAGATCGAAAACCCTCAATACAAGCTCCAAGTGCAACGAACGAATACAAGAACCGGTTGTTTTCATCCCTCTCAATTGCCGTCATGGTGCCGGGGTTTGATACTTTTAACATTTCAAAGTAGGACGGAAGCTGTTGATATGACTCGTCCGCTTGTCCATATGCTAGTTTCTTTGCATATTGTAAAGCCTTCCAAGCTTTACTGTACAAGATCTGCACACCAAACTGCTCTAGCATTTCTCCGATCAAACGATTAGGTGTATAAATATCCCTCCCCACCTTTCCCGCATATAATTTTCCGATAACAAAAGCCTTCACACTTTTCATATGTGATTCCATGGCTACCTGACGACACGTGTGTTCCGCCACATACTTCAATACAAACCACATCGAACAACCTGTTTTGCATCTTGCACGAACTATAAAGCTACAACTCTTATCCTTGCAACCAGCTTCAAATCGTTCCGCGTCTGAACGTCTAACACGATATTCAAACTTGGATTTCAGAGCATATTCTCCAATAGCTGTACACATTTCTTGTTTACTATCAAAGAATGCACCTTTATACAAAGTACCACGTTGATAGACAGTTGACATAGCGCTTGAAGTAGCCTCAATATCGCCCAGTTCTACACCGGGAACAATCCAGTATGGTTGTGAAGGATTGTTCTGAAATTGTAAACCCGAAAATCTTATTTCTGGAAACCCTTCATCCTGGTCGACATCATTAATTCCAGCTTCCTCTCCCTCACTATCTCCAGTTTCCTCTTCATCACTATCCTCTGTCCCATCACCATTATCATCTGTGTCTTGCTCTCCATCATCACTAACATCATTCATATCATCATTATTAATGTCATGAATGGGACCTTCCATAGATGTAAATGGGGTGACCGAAGCATCAACCTGATTGCTACCAGCACCTGAAGTCAGATAAAATTGACTTTGAACCATATACGGATCTACAGGTCTATTACTATTTGGCATCTCATGTCTTGTGTCTGGTATTGAGTCGGTGACATTTGGACGAACGATATGCTTACTAACTCCAGCTCCAAAATCTCTTACAACCTTATCAATGTAAATCTCTCTAACATCAACATTTCTCACCGCCATCAAACCAACCACACCAAGATCGGACATGATACGTATTTTTTTCACTTGACCATTTGTCATGCTTTGTAGTAAATAATATATACGAATATCCCACATTCTTCTATCAATGCTAGTCTCTCTATACACAACATCCACCAACGATGAAAAACTACTATCTTTGGAGACCCCACACATGATCGACTCACCCCCAACGTAGTTAGATCCATTCCACTCTCCATCAAAGTTGATGACGATCGTTTCGTGAGTCATTCCTATAACATTCAAAGAATGTTTAATTAGTCTCACTATATATAACAAAATCTAACACAATAAATCAATGTCCATCATTAAAAACAAAAGATATATCACAATTATGCTAACACTGCCTACGATCATAACTAACCACATATAACACTAAAATTTAATACACGGCATCCAAAACACAACAAATATCGAAAACATCAAAAATTGCTCAAATCGGTTTTTCATATACATGAAAAACCGATTTCGGTTTTTAAGTAGCATGAAAAACCGATCAAAATAGAGAATCGGTTTTACACCTCTGTAAAAACCGAAATCGGTTTTTAAATTACCTAAAAAACCGATTTCGTCGCAGATTTTGCAGAAACTGCAAATCTACAAATCTATCTTTCGGATGGTATTTATCACAACCAAATCACTCTTAAAGCCTTTACCTTACAATTTGAACAAAATAACCTAAAAACCAACCAACAAAAACACATACATTACCTTCGAAACTCAAATCACTTGAAATGAAAGAAGAAGCTTCAAAACGGATCACACTTGAATGGATCAAAAACCTTCAATGGACAAAGAAGCTCAAATGAAGAATCCCTTACTAGATACAATTTGAACAAAATAACCTAAAAACCAACCAACAAAAACACATACATTATCTTCGAAACTCAAATCACTTGAAATGAAAGAAGAAGCTTCAAAACAGATCACACTTGAATGGATCAAAAACCTTCAATGGACAAAGAAGCTCAAATGAAGAATCCCTTACTAGGAGGTTTGACTTTCGGCTATAATGGTGAATGGAAGAGAACAAAAACCATGAATAGAGTAAAGAGAAAGAGAAGAGAGAGGTTTGGATGCTAGGAGGAAGTAGGAGGAAGAAGAAGGCTATTTTGGTAATTTCGCTTAGGGCAATTGGGTGATTTTAATTTGAAGGGTAATTTAGTAATCTTGGGTATAGAATGAAATAATTTGTTTCAGAGGCTAAAAACAAATTTAGTATAAAATATTGGGTAAAAACAAAAATTTCCTTTTTGTTTGGCTGAAAATGATAAATCTCCCGTAAATCTCTCAGTGTTGTTGGTAATGGCGATGTAAGCCAAGTCTTAGGCTTTCAGGTTGTGCACCCAAAGCCAAGAGGTATTTACTTCCTTTCAGTTTTCTTTTAATCTTTGGGCATGTTTGATTATCCATAGTTGCATGATTATGAGTGATAATACTTTATTATGTATGTACTGCCATGTGAAATTTTTGTGCTTTATCATTATCAAACAATGTATGACATTTGATTCCGCCATTAAGATTGAAATAACTTAATCAAAGCCATTTACAAATTTTACATTACCATGATTGATCCTCTCTCTAGTTGACTTCAAGATCATATTTTAATCCCTTTTGATCCACGCATTTTACCAAATCCATAACATATTATACCCCAGATTAGGTTTACTTGCAGATTATTCAGTGCAAATCCTTGAAAAATCAAGTTTTTGTTTGTGGTAATCATATGTAACTCCCCCTTCAAATGAGGGTGACAAAAATGAAGTTCTTCGTTTTTGTTTGTTTTGGTCCTCTTAGACACCTGATATAGATGGTTGATAGTTCTTTATTTATTTATTTATTTTCTCAAATGTTTTGATAGATTTCTTTACATAGGTCAAAGACCTGGATTTGTTATGTTAATTTTTCTATATACATATATTTTACACATATATGAGAGATTCATTCAATTATGTCATCTGTTGAATACTCTGGCATGTTAGGTTTGCCTTGCAAGGATTTGATCAGAACATGTTTTAGCCTTCTATCAGACATTAGTGGTACAAAAAAGAAGAATTCGTTTTGGTTTAGAAAACAAAATCACACGTCACTTTCTTTACTCGAATTTGTCTAGTAGAATGTGATTCAAGGTCTTTTTCACCCTCTATTTTTTCTGTTTCTACTAGCTTTTTATGTAGGATTGCGTGTGATTGTATTTGAAAACTTGATTCATGCATGAGCTTATATTTGTTCCTGACTTGCAGATTGGAATGTTTTAAGACTTTGTTTCTTTAAGTCAATAAAAAATGGCAACGGTTGATGCCTCCTTCAATATTCGTGATCATGGGACTGCTCTGGGTAGGAAAATAGAGTGCAATGTAATTATTGTGGTAAGGACATGAGTGGCTTTTACAGACTCAAATACCACTTGGGTGGTATACGTGGAGAGTGAAACCTTGTAAGAGAGTTCCTGAAAATGTTAAGGAATTTTTTGGAACTATATTACTAGAGACTCTGAAAGGAAGTTTGATGAAGGAAGTTGGGGAGCTTCATCGCCCAAATCGTCCCCGGAAAAGGAATGTTCGCCCCAATTTGAATGGAGTCCAGAGCATTAAACGTAGATCTGCTCAAAATGCTAATTGTGAGAGTGGAGGCCCTCAAGATACTGAATCTGAATTAGAAGGTTCAACACAACATGTCTCATTTCCAACCAGAGGAATAGGTTCACTGGCAGGGTCTGAAGCTGCGAAGAGACAAGATGCATTATCAAGGAAAATTGGTAGATTTTTCTATGAAACTGGTATTGATTTAAGTGTTGCCAACTTGCCAAGCTTTAGGAATATGATAAATGCAACTCTTTGTCATAGTCAAGGAAAGTGTGAAATCCCCCAGTTGTGATGAGTTGAAGGGTTTGATCCTTAAAGAAGAAGTGATGGAAATGCGTAAGCATGTGGAGAGGATAAGACATTCATGGGCAAGTACTGGATGCAGCATTTTGTTGGATGGATGGATTGATCAAGATGGTTGAGACTTGGTCAATTTTATTGTGGATTGTCCTCAGGGACCAACTGACCTCCGGACCTCTGATGTTTCAGCTGCCATTGTCGATGTTAATGCCCTGCAGTGGTTCCTAGATGGAGTTATTGAAGAGGTTGGGGCTGATAATGTGGTTCAAATCATTGCAAGTTCAACAACAGGCTGGATGGGACATGTAGGGAAGCAGTTCATGGAGACGCCAAGCACAGTGTTTTGGACTGTGAGTGCATCCCATTGCATTGAACTCATGCTTGAGAAGATCAATGAGATGGGTCAAGTTAGGGGAATATTAGATAGGGCTAAGACTATCACGAGGTTCATTTATGACCATGCAGCAGTATTGGATCTCTTTAAATGTTTTTCTGGTGGCAGTGAACTTATTAAACCCTGTAAAGTAAGTTCGGCTACGCCTTTTATGACTCTAGAGAATATGGTGTTGAAAAATGAAAACCTGATTGCCATGTTTGCCTCATCGGGGTGGGAAGCCTTCAGCTGCCATCATGGAACCAAGGGGAAAAGGGTAGTTAATCTACTGAAGGATAGTGCTTTCTGGACTGAAGCCATGATGGTTGTGAAGGCAGCAATACCACTTGTGAATGTTTTGGTCTGGATCAAAAGAGCTGACGCACTGCAAGTGGGGTACATATATGAGACGATGGATCAGGTAAAAGAGACCATTAGTGAGGAATTTGAAAGCAAGCCATCCATGTATATGCTAATTTGGAATGTTATCGAGGAGGTTTGTGATGCACATCTCCACAGTCCTCTCCATATTGGTGGTTACTACTTAAATCCAAGTCTGTTTTATTCTGAATTTTGTTGGGATCCTGAGTTAGAAACAGCCTGGTCAAACTGTATTCATCGGATGCAAGATCAGCGAATGCGGGATAAGGTATCTCTTCAGATGGATA
>JAIZFV010000419.1:0-14194 GCA_021234005.1 Nephelium lappaceum
ACCCATATTGGTCATTTGCTTTCCAAAGTGGAAATATGGGGTTAAATACTTTTCCCAAATAAGCTTTTATTTAATTACTAGTTTTGCCGCACGTGCAAGACAACGCTTAAATTCTGTTCATTTTCTTCTTAAGTGAGTTTTAGATGTAAATATTAAATATTATTATTAGATTTAACTATTGAATTATTAATAATATTTCTTACTTAATTTATTAATATGATATTTTTAAGTTTTATTTGAAAGATGAAAAAAAAAAAAGAATCCCCTAATGAAATCTTAATAAACAAATACTAAATTATTAGTCATCAATTTTTTATAATAGTCATGATATTTTACCATTGCTTTCCTATTGTAATAGAAATCTACAGTTCAATTATTATAACAACATTAGTAAGATGTTTAAATTACTAATGATTTTTAACGAAAACAATTATCAATTGGTTTTTATAGTCATTAGATTTTTTTTTTTTAAATTCTTTCATTTTGAAAATTAATGACACTAACACATTATGTTAATTTAAATCTTTTTTAAAAAATCTGTATTACGAGTTGTTTCATCAGTTAGATCATATCGTCTCCCACAAGGGCCGTTGCGGTCAATCCTCCATAACCGTTGAAAGCATGTTGGTAAAAATAGGTGATCACCACATCAGAGGCGTTTGTGTTATAAATATCATTCTTAACCCACTTGGGCAATTACTGCATTAACTCCCTTGAGTTATGTATTTATGCCCTTTTTAAACACATTAGAGCATTTATGGTAAAACTTACATGCTCCCTACCCACCCTGCTCCTCGCTTATTTTATATTATATTATTATTTTTCAAAACGTTGCAATAGTAATTAATACTTTCTACCTGGCATGGTACCCTCGCTCTCTTATTTTTTTTTATTTTTTTTGTTTGTTGTTTTCCTCTCTCTCTATCTCATCTTCTTCTTCGTGGCAAACCCTATCTCTCCTTTTTTTTTTTTTTTCTGGTTTTTTTTTGTGTTTGTCGACAACCCTCTTTGTTTTTTTGATTATTTTCTTCTAGTTTTTTTTTTTTTTGTTTTTTTTTGCGTTTTTGTTTTTTTCCGATATTATTGTGAGTTATATTTGTTTTCTTTGTTTATGTATTTTTGTTTTATTTATTTTTTGGTTATTTATTTTTAATTTTTCAGGAAAGATTGTTTATTTTTCTAAATTTTTTTTATTTATTAGTGTTTTATTTGTAATTGTTGAGTGTGTCATGAGAATGGGTAAAAATGTAACTTAGTCCAAACAAGTATCTGAATTTGTACTGTTTATTGTCTCTCCATTCACGTTTTTAACATGCTAAGATGAAATTTTTTTCTATCAATAATGATGTTGATGAAGAACGAGAGAAAATGGAGTGAAGATGACTGGGATTCAGGGAGAATCAGTGAAAGTTTTTTTAATTTTCTTGGATATGTGATAGGAGACTAGGTCTTGTCTTTGTCCTTTTTTTTTTTTCGATTTGTTTTTTTTTTTTTATTTACCTAACCTCAAATGGGAATGAGAGAGAAGTGGGTCTGGTTCTCAATCAGTGAAATATTTTTTTTAATTTTATCGGGGTCAGCAGGATCTGAGATCTTTGTCCCATTTTTTTTCGATTTGTTTTTTTCCATTCACCCACCTTTCAACGTATGCGGGCTGCAGTACATAAATAGGGATAAAATATAATTTTATTTTCAAACAAAGTACGGAACTGCAACTGATTTTTTAATTTATTGGATAGTGTGATAGGAGCATGGTGGTCTTATCTTTGTCCCTTTTTTTTTTTTTTTGTTTTTTTCGATTTGTTTTTTTTTCATTTACTTAATCTTCACATGGGAATGAGAGAGAAGTGGGTCCTGGTTCTCAATAAGTGAATTTTTTTTTAATTTTATCGGGCAGTGTGATCTGAGGTCTTTGTCCCATTTTTTTAGATTTTTTTTTTTGTTTTTTTTCCCTTGACCTCTCAACGTGTCAACGTATGTGGGCTGCAGTACGTAAGGATAAAAATATAATTTTACTTTCAAACAAAGTACGGGGGTTGAAAACTGCAACTGTTCATCAGTCTCTTCCTTTTTTTTATAAGGTTATTATCAATTTATCCTCAATAAATAAAAGGGTAAATTGCACAGACGCCTAAGGTTTGATGAAATTACATAAATATTATAATGTTTGGATAACTAACATGGACACTACTTGAGGTTTCAAAAATTCCGCACAAACCTCCCCTGTTGTTAGTCAACCATTAGTCAACCACGATTAAATTAAGTTTAAAGGGTAAAATAGTCAATTCGCAGCTAATAAATATTTTAATTAAAAATAATATTTTAATTATTAAACAAATATTAAATATTAAAAAAAAAAAAAAAAACCCACATCTTCTTCAACCTCCATCAACATCATCTCCCTCATCTACATCTTCTACATTATAAAAATCATCAAATCATTCATCATCATCAAACCAACCAAATCAATTATCATCATCAAACACCCAATCAAACAAAAATATATCAAAACCATAAAAATTAAAAATATTAGACAAAATAATAAAAAAATAGTTGGTCTCCTATGGAGACCAACCATCTCCATCGTTGGTCTCGGAGACCAGCGATGGAGACTGATCTCCATCGCTGGAGGGAGATCAGCGATGGAGACTTAGTTGAGATCTGGAGTCTAGCGATGGAGCGATCTCCATCGTTGGAGACTTTAGCGATGGAGATCAGTCTCCATCGCTGAGTCTCCAGCGTCTCCATCGCTGGAGCCTCCAGCGATGGAGAACTGATCTCTATTGCTGGTTGACCAGCGATCTCCAGCGATGGAGACCGTCTCCATCGTTGGAGACGGCGTCGATCGTCCCCATCGCTGGAGATGCCGCTGTCTCCAGCGATGGAGACGGTCAGTCTCCATGGGAGACCAGTTTTTGTTTTTTTTTTTTTTAAATTTTTTATTTTTATTTTCATTTTCAAATTAAATTAAAAATATATTATATATTAATTTTAAATTTATTGAAGGGTATTTTAGTCTTTTTATATTTTTAACCATTGACTATGACGATTTAACGGTTGTTGACTGACGACAGGGGAGGTTCGTGCGGAGTTTTGAAACCTCAGGTAGTGTCCGTGCGAGTTACTCAAATATCGTAATATTTGTGCAATTTCATCAAACCTCAGGGGCCAGTTGTGCAATTTGCCCTAAAAGATAAATAAAAATAATGTCAATATTAACTAAAAAAATTTATCCGTCAATTGAAATAGTAAATTAGTTATTAAATTAACGGTTTTTGTGAATTTAGAGGGTAAAATTGTCAATGTAAGTGTAAATATATGATGTGGAGGACAGCTGGGTTTGAGTTAAAAATTAAATAAAAATAAAAATGTCAAAAACTAAATAAAAATTAAAAAAAAAGAGGCCGTCTCTCTCTCCTCCCTCTCTCTCTTTCATTCTTCACCATGTTAACTCTCATTTTCTTTCTCTATCCTCCATCAACTACCCAAGCTCGCCGATCGGATATAGTATCCGATCGGCGAGCTTGACAACAACACCATCATCACCATCCACTATCCAAATCTAACCACCCACATCTCTTCTCTCCCCTGCCAAGTCCCTACCTCTTTCCTTCTTTCTCTTCCCTCGTCTGCCGCCGCTAGTCCCGCCTCCTCCTCTCTCTTCATTCTTCCATCTCCGTCGCCACCTACACTCCTCCCTCTTCGCCCTTTCCTCTTTCTCTCTCTCTCTACTACCACTTTCCACTTCGACCACCACCCAATAACAACGCCTTTATGGACTTGCTGCTTCATCTCCGACCAAACCCACCACAACATCACCAACAAACATCCATGGCCGAACAGCTTCAAACCCATACGTCATCTGGGTTCGAAGACCCAGAACCGTCATCTGGGTTCCAACCAGAAAATCACTGTCAATCACAACTGTTCGCGGATGATTCGTCGATGCTGGTGGTAGAAGGGACTGGGTGATTCAATGCTGGTGGTAAGAGGACAGTGCGGCGGGCTGGAGGTGGATCTGCGACCGCTGTTTCTGGGTTCGTTTATTATTGGATGAGTGATCATTGAGTTTATGGGTTTGATGTAATTGATGAAATCAGGCGAGGAACTGGGTTTATTGGATTTGTGTATACTTTGGTTGCTTTCTTTGGATCTTCGAAGGAACCCAGGCACTGGGTTCGTTCGTTTTTGTTTTTTAAAGTTTTTTATTTTCTAATTTTTTTTTTTTCAGATGTGGAGACTGTGGAATTTTTTTATTTAATTTCAATTTAATTTAATTTATTTGTTTTTTATTTAAGTTTAATTTATTTAATTTTTAATATGTTAAATTAATCTTCACTATTCATTTTAAAATGAATGGTAGAGATATGATGAAATTTATTTATTTATTTAATTATTAAATTTATTTAAATTAATTAATTAAATTTTTATTTAAATTTAATTTATTTAATTTTTTTTTTTAAATTCACAAAAGTATTTTTGACTTTTAATGTTGTTGTCATAAAACAACTAAAAAATCTTGACCAAAACCGTTTTGGGCAAACGGGAGGGATGTTTTGATTAATATTTTCAAAAGAGAGGGTAAACTGATGTTATTTTTATTTTGGGAGCTTTTTAGATTTTTTCCTTTTTTATATATAGGTAATAGAAGTGTAGATAGTTACTCTTTTACAATAAAAGTAATATATATATTTTTTGATAATATTACTCTTTTACAATAAAAGTAATATATATTTTTTGATAATGACTATATACCAATTCTAAATATAATTCATTAAAAAAATACCATACACACTAATTACATTATAGTTGTTCAAAAAGATTAATAATTAAGAAAATAATTCTTTCAGCAATCTATGCACTGACAAACTCTTAATTATGTACATACAAACTTAAAAAATAATGATGATATTAGATGATAGCACAAATTCATTTTAAAAAAATTTACATCAATCAAATAGGAAAAAAGTGAATATCTTGAAAATATAATTAAGCATAGAAAGATCCAAAATGTGATGTCATATATCCGGGGTCATGGTTATATTTTCTCTAAAATTTTTTAACTGGCTTATTTACAGGCTTAGCATAATCTACAAGTCACGCCTATAAATTCAAATTCCAAGTCAAATCTTTTTGTTTATAGGTAAAATCGACAAGAAAATTAAAATTTCAGATAATTAGAATAAATAAACATAAAATTCTGTTCAGTAGAATTGCTAACATCAAACATATCATACTCAATTCAAACAAAGTTTTCCTTTCCCTTTTGATAAGATCCACACATAAATTATCAAAACCACCAAAAACATCGACTATAAATCAATCATTTCACGCCTATGGTTCTTTTCTTTGAGATCATTAATTTTTTCTATAAACTCTTCATTTTGAAGAATAGCATACCGTTTTAAGATTCCCTTAAGGTGTTTTGGGGGTCTCCCTCTCATCAACATCATATGAACGGAGACCCCTTTCTCGAGAATTTGACATTGAGTATTCTAAATCTCAACTTCTTTTGTGCAATGTTGCCAACAGAAGATTTTAACGACTTTATAGTAGGTAGCCACTTTCCAAGCCAACCTTCATTTTCAAGTTTGAACTCTCTAAACATGACAAATCCATCTTTCTACAATTGATACAATTTTTGAATCATCAGAATATTTCAAGTAAATTTTATATCTTTTGCGATTTCTCGAAGTCATTTCCAAGAAATCTAACAGCTTTTGTGGTCTAAATTCCAGCTGTTCTCTTCTCCAAACATTTCCGTACTAGAAATCTTCTTCCAAAAGCTCCAAAACCGGATATGTATTCCAAGCTTTTAATTATGTTTTGAGCTTTTAATCATGTTTTGGTCTTTTAAATGAGAACTACCTGTTTAAATATAAGGAATGACAAAATCTGAATCAATATTGATTCTGGCAATTCAGATGTCCAACATATTATATTGTTTTGTCCATAATTTCCCTAAGAAAAATTTTGAGTGAAAAAAAGTATAAAGCAGAATCAGAACCGCGATTTATGAGAATGCTAATGCATAAATCAATTACTTCTGACTTTTGTATATAGAGAGTCCTGCTTGACGTTGGAACAAAAGTTCTAATATATATTATGTATGTATATATGCATGTATATATAATTACCTCATCTTGATTTTTCTAAATTCAAGCTGAGTTAATAACTAGCAAATCATTTATTAGCATCTGACAATAAATCTCATTTGTTTAATGCACTAGCAATTTAACATTTAAAGTTCACTAAAATAGTCCAACACCATATTAACATTTGAATGTTCACTAAAATTTATGCATCAATTTTGAGGTTCAGCAGCTAGATACTAATTAGTTAAAAGTGAATTAGTATTCTAATTCAATTGAGTATGGACTCTGGATTTATCTGTAAGACATAAGTAAAGAATATGTGATAAAATATTTCTTAAAAACAGACACGATACCATAACTATTCAAGAGGTTGTTGGTTTCAACATACAAACCTTGAGCCCGTTATTGGGCCAATAGGGACCAAATTGAATAGAAGTGCTGTTATAAAGGACCTCCAGGCCCATAATCAACCAGATCCAAATGCATCCCACTTTTGAAGTCCTGGCTTGTACACCAAGTTCTAATATAGCATTTAGCACCTGCTGATAGCAACTCATAGATGGTAATGGTAGAAAATTCATCAAACAATATCTATTAAGTCAATTATCTGTTAGGCAGGCCATGTTCATTAGAGTCCCTAAAAAATGCTTTTCTAATATTAACAATTTCTTTCCATAGGCAAATGCTCAGACCTCAGAGGATAACATTTGCAGGATAAATGTCTCAGGCTTTGAAATTTACTTTTTCTGCAAGACATTTCTGCTATGAAACATTTTCCATTCAAATTGTTTCTACCATTTACAGAGATATGTACTCAGCTTAAACAGCTCTCTATGAATAAACTGTATTTATGCATGGCACATGCACAAACTCCCATATATTTAGATAGTTAAAAAAAAAATCAAATAAAGGACCGAGTATATATGTCTAGAACATCAACATCATGACATGTGGTGTAAGTATTCAGTCACAGAACATGGCATGATACTTACACCACACAGCATGATGGTGGCAGCCAAAATCTCTCTTAAATAAAAACCATACCTAAAGAATGTCATGAAATAAACTAATTTCATTTTCCAAGCATATAACCAACTAATTAGTGAATGTTTAACTCATGATGGTACTTCAAATCAAATAAGCTATTTAAATTCCATACAAGGTACAAACTTATCGTACTTAACAAGAAAATTTTAGTCAAAGAACAGGAGGAATATCTAACATCTCTCATAAAATTGCAAGAAAATATGTTTACTTTACTCCATGATACCCAAAACTTGTCTTCCAAAACTCCAAACAGAGAATTTACTTCTCCGAGGAGTTGGGTCCACGCTTCTTACCAAAACCAACAACTGTGAAACAAAAGAAAAATGCTCATTTAAGTTGACGTTGATTGCAAGTAAATGCATACTAACATATTTCAAGCATTTGTTAACATCATCATCTATAGAAAACGAACTTTTACAACAGCCAAGTGTAACCCAACCAATCACGCCACAACATGTCACAAGGGCCAAATGTGTTAGGTTGGCCACACCACTTGCATAACATGATTGGGATAGGTGCCCCATGCAATCACACTTAAGCTATTATCTTATTAATGTAGGGTAATCAACATACATAATCATGAAGAAATCACTACTCAAACAGAAAGGCTTGCATTCATCACTCAACTGAATACTCTTATAGGTCTATCCATCATTTGCTCTGTACTCTAGGACTTTCATAGTTCAAGTTGACTGAATAAATTAAGACCAACAATGCAAATGGAAAAATGGTGTCGGAATAATAAGATTTACAATCCATTTAGTCACTCTAGGTTAGTTTTTTAACAGTTAAATGACCAAGATCTCCTCAGAAGCTTACAATGAACCATAATATGCCATTCAAGTTTCACGAGGGAACTAAAACAGATTAAAATGTTTGAAATAGACCAAAAAGTTTTCATTCTTACTCATAAAATCGATACTGTAATGGTGTATATTTGTAAAACAACCCCATTTACTGCAACGAATTAACATAATATATATGATGTATAAATCATAAACGCAATTGCTCTTTTGAATAAGAGAACATCACACTGTTACAACATTCAACAAACTATCATAATTTAAAAAAAAAAAAAAAAAAATCCAAGACAGCAGGTCAAAGTTAATCTCATAATATCTTCTTTGATTATTACAAGCATTGGAAAAAAAAAATGAATAAGCTCTACCATTAGAATGCTGCAATCGAAAAATGATCTTCTAGCCACATTCATCATAACACAATAGACAGTTCCAATGAATCTATCAATTCTACACTTGCCTAACATGACATCCGTTTGCAATAAGACACAGGATCAACTTAGCCACAGAGGACAACACGAATCATCTCCCATTATTCCCATCTCAAAAGCCTTTACTAACAATCACTATCCATTCAAAATTTTCCCAAAACCAAGACAAACACTCAACATATTGCTACACAACACACTATAGACAACCCACGTAACCAAAATCCAACACAAATACCAAACATTTATATGCACACACAAATATAATAATTTTTTTTTTAAAGAAGCCAATTAAGATATAAACATGTAGACACATAAAACTAAACCCAAAAAAAATCAAATATAAAAAAAAAAATGAGAATCAAAGAACTGACCAGCAGTGGACGAAGCGGCGATTGTACTGCATGCGCTTGTAGGCGCGTCCCTGGGCTTCTTCTTCTTGTCCTTGTTTGGCGACTTTCTGTGTCTGCCCTCTCACTTTCCCGGCACGTGCCAGTGAACCGTGAACCTTACCTGAACAAATCACAGTCACAGGTAGAGACAAGAGAAATCGAAAAGCATCGAATTTATGGAATAGGAGAGGTTGAAAGTGAAATACCCATGATTGAACTTGACTAGCTCTTCAAAATTGGATCTGGGTGTTGCAGCGAGAAGTTGCAGGTTTAGGCTTAAGGTTTCTGACAGAGAGGAGAGAGAGGGTATTTATTGATTTAGGTTTTTGGCGAATCTGACGGCTGTGATTAAAAGTAGAGAGGACGATGATGAAACGACACCGTATCTATTGGGTGAACGCTAAATGCTGAATAGTTTTTTTTTTTTTTTTTTTGGAGTGAATACTGAATAAGTTCTATAGTTCTAAATGGTTTTTTTTTTTTTTTTTTTTTAAGATCTAAACATGATTTTAAACTATTATTATTATTATTATAAGCTATTTTCTTCATTTTAGCCTCTAATGATTATGAATTATTGTGTTTTCTTTTATTTGATTTAGAGTATTCTTAGACCTCTTTTTTTAATTTGATTAACACTAATTCAGAATTTTTTGTTTTTGATATTTTTAAAATCATCAAAAGAAAAAATGATGATTTACTAATCGTCAAAAAAAATAATAAACCAGTTATTTATTATTATTATTGTTCATTCAAAATTTATAGAAAATAATAATTTTAGGGTGTAAGTGTTGTGTTTTTTTTTTTTTTTTTTAAGTGTTAAGGATACATTCATATCATTTGTTTCGAATTTTTTGTGCCACCGTCATATTGTGGTTGCTTCAAAGCCATTTAGAATTATTTTGACTAACTACTAAACCACTACCTACCGACTCAAACCCAGCATACTTGCCTACAACCCAACCTTTACATTGACATTTGGAGCTTAAAATGTCTTCAAAACCTGCTTCAACTATGAATCTAAAAATAGATAGCTTTTTGTTAGAAAGTAGGCTTCAACAACAAAAGAAGCCACGGAATATCTGACTTGATGCATTCAAGATTTTAGGTTGTACAACCATTCAGCCATTATGGAGCAACAAATACGTGTCGTTGTTAGCATTCTTACAAAGGCTAAATTGATCACGCATGTTTTATTTGGCCAAGTATTTTACTGATGATATTTTGCTGTTCAACTTTCTAATTATTCCACAGCTTAATTTTATGGAGTCTATAAAAAACCAAACATTCAGTACTTTTAAAAACCCTTGAAGGATCAAAGTACAACCGCCAACTAGATTCACAATCTGTGACCATCGACATAAATGGTTGAAAGAATAAATACAAATTAAATACTTGGGTGACTCCACCTTGAATGCTCCTAACTTCAAACCTCTATTGATTTTGCAAACAAGATGGTTTGTGGCGATTGTACATGTACCTTTCCATCCCAGGCGAATAAAAGTTTGAGTTTGTTGACATATAACCAAATTGCATGCAGCTGCATGGCATAGATACGAAGCAAATGCTCAGTCATTAGACAAATAAAACAGACTCAGTATGAGCTTTTCTATACTAATCAGGTCCACATGGTGTTTGGCCTTGTTTCGCTGAACAATTAAATAAAATCATTTTTCTCGGCTGGTGTCTTCGTATGGTTATAACTAACATTACAGAAAAAGAAATAAAATGTAATTCACCTCATGAAAGTGTTTTCAATGTAAAGATATTCAAACATCTTTAATAAATCCATTCAAATGACCCATGTTCTCTACTAGTATTGATATTATGTTCACATTATATTACAACCAATCATTCGACACTACAATACCAGTAAACTTCAATTGCATGCTGAGTTCCTTCAAATTATGAACCGCCTGAAATTTCAATAACTTTGCCTTAAACAAAGCCTCTGTCAAAAGCTGCGCCCCCAAAAGTTGCAGAAAGTATTTCCATGATGCAATTAAGCTATCAAAATTAAAAAATACTAATCAATTCTGCTAGTTGTTAAAACCAACAAAGTTTTTCAACTACTAATGACAATCCATTGAAATCCAAAGATATTATGAAACTACTAACGACAGAATGGACCTAATCAACCAGATTCCATCAATCGACAAATTTGATCAAGAGCAAAAATCTTCTCCCAAAATTATCGCACCCTCTCAAATGTATGCACCTTACCTTATTCTGTTAGTTCCTTCTTGAACTCAACCGTAACGAACTGTACAATGATGCCAACATGAGATGGGAAGATTTGCAACAAATTGCAGTTTCTCCTTCATAAATCAATTGCTTCTTAATACGTGAACTGAAATACAAGGACAGGGTAGTACACAATTGCCATAAACACAAAGGCATTTTCCTTATACAACATTTCTGAAAACCTGTAGTTTGCAAAATTACAGCAATTCAGATTTTCTACAAAAGCGTTCCACTATTTATCTTAGTATCACTTACAAAGTTCACTTAATTATGATGATCTACCATTTATGAAAACTCCTTCAACAACAAAGGCTAGTACAAGGATTAATTAAAAATTATGAAGTCTCAAATGTACTAATATTCATCACCACAATGTTATCAAGCTTAAAATTTAATTCTAAGAATAAGATACAGAGTACCCTTGAAGTGACTTGTTGGCAGTATAGATATCTTCTATTGAAATAGTCTTTGTATGAGGTGCAAACCAAAGCATGCCATCCACAACATTTGCAATTGTAAAATCAGGTGAACTTGTCAGAGATCTTAAGTTCAAATGCTCAAGATTGGGTAGTGGAAAAGGTACTGATTCCCTCAATTTTCTAAGAACCATCATAATCTAAACAAACGAAAAAAAGATTCAGGATGTCTAATAATACCATAAGTGAAAATCTCATTTAAATGGAGTTATGCAAACATACCTCACTTTATGCCAACATCCAAGTTTAACACTTCTGAAAAATGATGGAAGTTTACAGGGAATTTAATATATTTCTTAGTTCCAACATGTTGGCTCCAAAGATCAATTTTTGACAATGCAGAGAAATGGAATAGTGCCTTCCAGAACCGTGTGACAAAGAAGGGCATTGTAGGATCCATTCACAATAGATTGGATAATTTAGGAGCATGATGACAATGGAGGTGTGGAAAATTAGGAAAAAGAAAATGATATATTAATAATTTATGGGGTGATTACAGATTCTTAATATTTTAAAAATAAATTAATTGGGTGAACATGTAAAAAGGTGGGCACATACAGAAGTTGAGGGGTTCCAGTATTGCCACTCATAATTAAAAATAGGAAAATCCCAAAACACAACCTGAGTTTGAAACATTATCCATTTTACAATCTACTGTTTTATATTTATTCGAAATACAACTTGACATTATATAATATCTAAAATCTCCTTAGAGGTATATGAAAAACCTTAATACTCCTGACGGTCACAGAATCCGCTAGGTTGACATGGTTGACCGTTTAATTTCAGGGGTAAACTAGGAAAAGCAATGAATAATTAATTAAAATAAATTAATTCAAATATAAAAACTAAATATAATATTAATATAAAATTATAAAAAATGAGATATTTTATTAAAAATAAAAAATATATATATTTTTTTTCTCACAACCTCTCTCTTGCTCTCTCCTCTCCTATCTTCCTCTTCTCTTCCTATCTTCCTCTTCTCTCCCTATCTCCGTCGGCACTCTTTTCTATCTTTCTTTATCTCCGATCGATGATAATGGTGATGGACATCTAGTCGGCGATATTTGGGTCTCCACGATGGAGACCTAAATCTGAGTCTCTCATCTACCCCTTTATCTCTCTCTCTCTCCCCAGTTTCTTCTGTGGTCGATGATGATGGTGGTGGTGTTGTAGGTTCGACGACGAACCCAATGGTTTGGTGTTTGGTGGTTGATGATTGATGGGTGGGTTTGGTTTCCAATGGTTTGGTGGTTGATGATTAATGATTATGTTGATGAATTTTTTTTGGATGGGATTGATGAATTTTTTTGGGTGGGATTGATGATTGATGATGATGGTGGTTTCCAAACTACTTGGAAATCTAGAATTTCTGGGTTTCCAGTAGATAGGAAACCTATTTTCTGGGTTCCAGAAAATGAATTTACAAGATTGGAAACTCATTTTCTGGGTCTCCAATCTCCAACGACTAAAAACCCAGAAAAAATCCGGGTTTTCAGATGATGATGATATATATTTTTTTTTTTAAAATATTATTTTTTTAAATTTTTATCATCTTATTTTATATTTTAATTTGATGGGTTGATCTACATCGTCCATCTATCATATTTAGACAGTAGAAATCGATTTTTATTAATTTATATTTTTTTATTTTAAATTGTTATATTATGATTATTATATTTTTTAGTACAAATTTTAGGAGTAAAAAGGTCATTTTAATTTTTTTTAAAATTTTCTATTAAATTAAATTTTGTTGAATTTTGAATAAAAACGAAACTTTGATAGTAAAAGGATAAAGTTTCAAACTTCAAATTGTATTTTTGGATTTTCTCTTAAAATAAAAAGGCGCTTTCCTTTTGGGCTTGTCCTTCATATTTGTCTTTTGCTTGGGTTTGTCATATGGACTAATTAGTGGGTTTTAAATATATATAATATATATATATTATATATATATTAGTTATGGTCATTTATTAGTTTGCTTGTGTTTGTTGAGTAAAGTATAAATAACTTCTTTTATTTTAACTAATTCCCATGTTTAAAAAAAACATGAGACACCATAGTTAATTTTTTTTTTATCTTTTAACATTGAAATTTTACGGGTTAATGACTGTTAAGACCGGTAACATTTATAGAGCAACTTAGATGATTAGGCTAACAATCCGGAGACAATGACTCTTATTAAGAAGAGAACACTCTCCATACATTGTGTTTTAATAGAATAAGGGTGAAATTAAAATCTTTAACCTCTTAGAATAAGAAGGATACTCATCTATTTCTACTGAAGGGTGGTGTGTCAATAGCCATCACAATGATATGAAGATCAAAGTGAGAGTAGATTGAATAGTGCATGAGTGCATTGTTGATTTTCTCATAGTAAACAAATTAACACCGTATAAGATTCCATCATATATTCACAAAATGGCACGTACTATACTTTTAATATTTATTGAAATAAGTTCTTTAAGTAAAAACACAAATAGTATATCACTTGAAGAGTATCACATATAATCGTTATAAATACAAGATTTATCAGTTATTACTTTGAAAATACTTTCTGATTATCAATTAATTTCATCAAAGCATTACTTGGATGCCAAACTCATTAAAAATATTGAACAATAAATCTATAGCAACTCATCTCAAACTCACCCAAATTGAACGACAAATTCTGCTAGTTAACATATCCTTTAAACATCACAGTATAAATTGTTT
>JAIZFV010000420.1:0-14693 GCA_021234005.1 Nephelium lappaceum
GCTAACCAATTCCAAATGAAAGATTTGGGAGAGGCTAGTTATGTTCTTGGGATCCAAATCATACGAGATCGTAAGAACAAACTGTTAGCATTGTCTCAAGCATCATACATTGATAAGATCCTTGTACGTTATTTGATGCAGAATTCCAAGAAAGGTTATTTACCTTTTCGGCATGGAGTTCACTTGTCTAAGGAACAATGTCCTAAGACACCTCAAGAAGTTGAGGATATGAGACGAATTCTCTATGCCTCTACAGTAGGCAGTCTCATATATGTTATGCTATGCACGAGACCTGACATATGTTATTCAATGGAAGTAGTCAGTCATTATCAATCTAACCCAGGATTGGATCATTGGGTGGCAGTAAAATGTATTCTCAAATATCTTCGGAGAACGAGAAACTATATGCTAGTATATTTTGGTGAGAATTTGATTCCAACAGGATATACAGTTTCTGATTTTCAGTCGGATAAGGATTCTCGAAAATCCACGTCTGGGTTAGTATTCACCCTAGGTGGTGGGGCTATAGTATGGAGGAGTGTTAAGCAATCTTGTATCGTTGACTTCACTATAGAAGCAGAATATGTAGCAGCTTGTGAAACAGCTAAAGAAGCAGTTTGGTTTCGTAAGTTCTTGACAAATTTAGAAGTTGTTCCAAATATGGATAAGCCAATCACACTTTATTGTGATAATAGTGATGCAGTGACTAATTCAAAAGAACCAAGAAGCCATAAGCGTGGAAAACATATAAAAAGAAAATATCATCTCATTAGAGAGATAGTACATAGAGGAGATGTGTCGGTGATGAAAATAGCTTCACAGGACAACCATGTTGATTCGTTTACAAAGACCTTAACAGCTAAAGTGTTTGACGGTCATCTAGAGAGTCTAGGATTACGAGATATGTCTCATTTGTTCTAGGGCAAGTGAAAGATTGTTAGGCATTGTGCCTTAAGAGCTTGTAATCTGTAAACGTTTAAATAAATTATAAATAAATAAAGTTTATTTTATTCAAATTAATGTGCATTTATGAAATGTTTGCTTCATACGAATATCATGTAATATCCATGATTACTTATGTAGTATCAAATTAAGTATGTAAGTGTTATATACAAGAGGATTTAGTTCGAGATTAGTAATTAAAAGAATCCGTAGAAAGCAAACAAAGCTGGATACTTTGTTTGTGGTAAATCTACAGTTGTGGTCCATTTCGTATTTGATACGATGATCTTATCCGGGATTGTTCATATGGCGATATGAAAATAGAGGTACTTATATAATAGAGATTATATAGGACTGGACCACGATAAAATGAGTTTCTTATTAATATCCGTTAAACAAAGAAATTCTTATTTATCGATTAGATGATCATATATGGATTGATCTTAATTCTGAGTGTTTAATGGACTCCTATTTGTTGGGTCATATCTTTTGATTTACATGGGTGAAATTGTTATAGATTTACAGTCAATAAGCTTCGTACTTTGGAGATATGATTTAATAAGTGACTGGGAACATTCTACACAATAGTGGAATTCACTTCTTCTTGTAAGAAGTAGATGAGTAGTTCCCTTAAGTGTTGATTCGGGTCTTGAACAATAAGAGTGCTCAACTTTCTGTTTACGAGTAAACGGAAAGATAAATTCATAAGTTGTTATTGATATATTGTTCATTAGAGAATCAATGGTACTTAATGGAACAAGATATAATTAGAGAGGTATAACAGATTTTAATAACCTAGCTCTAATTATGAACTACTCGTGGAGGATCGAATCATATTAAATAATTAAATCGATGGACACTGAAAATTCAGATTGTGTAAAACATCTATAATTTTGAGAGTGCAATCTTAAGTTTTTAGTGGAGTAACTTTAAAGTTAATAATAGTGAATTATTAATTAAAGAGTTTAATTAATAATTTCGATATTATTGGAGCTCAAATTGTAGGTTCATTTGATCCCCTTACTAGCTCACGACCACATAAAGAAACAAGTTGAAGAATATAATTGGATTGTACGATTATTTGTGTACATATAAATTTATGTACATGTTCATAAATTATTTAAATAATTTGATTATTTAAATATTCATAACTATTTAATTAATAGTTAATTATTTAATTATTTGTAGAGGTCATGGGTTCAATTATAATGATGTCATTAAATTAATTATGATTTAGAATAATTTAATTTAATGAAAAATCATTTAATTATTTAATGGAAATAATAATTTTAATTGGAATAAGATTCCATTTAAATTATATTAAAAGAGTTTTAATTTAATAGGAATTAGATTCCATATTAAATTAAAAGAATAGAATTCTAACCCAATAAGGAATTTGATTCCATATTGGATATGAATTATGTCTTTCAATTTTAATAGGAATTTAAATTCCTTGTTAAAATTGAAGAACCCTAGTTTGCCATTATAAAAAGATGTTTTTATGATTGGTAATAGTAATTTTGGTGATGGAGAGAATTTTTGGCTACTTGAACCAAAAATTTCCATTGATTAAAAATCATCAAATAACCATCTGCTTCAAATGGATCTTTAAAAAGATTGTACCCACACACAGTTTCTTTTGTGAAGAGTCATAGCAAGGAAGATTAGGTGATGAAGAATCTACGAATAAAAAGGGATCAATTCAATCTTCATGCAAGGTAAGATTCGATCTTATTAATTTAACTATTGAATCGTTATTACTAGCATCGATCGGACATGCTTTGTTTGAAAATTTTTAAAATTCACGTTTTCCCATTCGAATTAAAATCGATTTTTCCCTTCATAAAAAACTTAATAATAAATTTAACAAACCATTATTCTTCACTTCTTTGTAGCTCAATGATAAATTAATCATTATTCTATCACTTTCTCTTAAATAGAGAATAAGAAATGGAATATAATATTTGATAACAGAGATTTATTAAATTTTCTTTTCTCTTACCTTATATATATAATTCTATTCAACTGATAGGAAAAGAATAATTGAAGATGAAGAGAAAAAGGAGATTCCACAAAAACAATGATAACAAATAAATAGTAGAATTGGCTAGGTGTGTTTTGGATGATAATCATAATTTCAGTCTTATCTTAATTTACACAAATTCAAAACCTATAATCTTATTCATTAATCATTGTCGAATTAATATAATCACGAAAGGCTCTAGTAGATCCACTAATCCCGAGAACAAATATTATCAACGAAAGCTTTGAGGTTCTCGATCTTCTCTACTAGGATGCTTACAATTTATGCCTAGCTAGTTGGCTTTACTGTATCAGGTTAATGAGCTATTTATTAATTCTTGACGAAATCATTTTGTCATTGCCATTCATGCACAGATTATATCATCACCACAAATTAAAGTTGCACGTTTGTGACACAATATACAAATATCTGTAATATTAATTTTCTTAATGTCGAAAGATCGGACCGATTTTCAATTCTCCCATTCAAAATATTGTGGCTTGTGCTTGGGCCTAATTAATATTATTTAAATGTCAATATTTTATATTGTGCAATGTCAAAAGATGAACGCTTTTCTCCAACTCAAATAGTATCAAATACTAGACATAAAAGGAAGCAACCCAATCAAATACTGGAGATAAAAGCAACCCAAACTGCCAATATATTGCTACGTCATGGGCCTTTTGTAACGATTTCACCATATTTAGAATTAAAGAAAAATGGATAAAGAAGAGGTTGACCAATAGTATTTGTGTTGTGTCCCACTCTTTTTACAAAAATTTTAAATGGAAAAATTGAACATACTTTAAATTGGCGGATCCAAATAGATCATGGCCGATGTGTTTAGATACGAAATCGTCAATGATCTGGTTTAATCAAGACTAGATCGTTAAAGATTTAGTCTTATCAAAATATCGATAATTTAAGTTCAAATCATGATGATCTAGTTAGATCTCCATCTGATGGAGAACCCAATTGAATCATCAATGTTCAAAATCATCTATATATCTCCTCTTAATGAAGATAAGTTTTTTTTTTTTTTTAATTTATTAATTTCTAATTAATTAGTTTTATTCTTCATTGTCAATCTTTTGAGATGAATCGTGGAAATCTATTTTTTTTTAATGATTTATTATTTTTTAATTTAATTCAATAACATGTTTAAGTTGGACTTTTTATATTTTCTATTAAATTTGATCGTTAAGTAAATAATATATGTATGCCCGATAATGAGCTTATTATCTAACAAGCCAAATCAAAAGTTGTTTAAATAAATAATATATGTCGATGTTTCCATATATGATATATCCATCCTTGTACATGGAGCATGTGGTGCTCATGCTATGTTTTCTCTATATTGATTGTGTTAGGCCATCATATTTTTTCGGTATACATTCATTTTCAATATGGATTGATTCTGTCCACCTATTTTTTTACACTTTTCTATTGTAAACAATTCAAGCAAACTAATCCTATCGTTTGTTTATATTGCTTTTTATATCACTAATTTGAATCGATTTACATTTTCGGGTTAGATGTATTAAATTGATATACTTACGGAACCGAGAAAAGATTAGTTTCTAAATTGATAGTTTAAAATTTTTATAATTTTTGAAAATGTAGGAATTAAATTAAAGTTTACCCAAAGTTATATAACATAAAGTATATATTTAGGCTTTTGAATTTTTTATATAATGACACAAAGTGAAATTCTTTTGGATTTAGATTCTCTGCCACCTTTTTGTTTGTTAGCCTTTTCAACACTTCGTGAGAGAGTAGAGAAAAAGTAAATGGGAGAGAGAAGTTAAAATGGGAAAGAGAAATTACTTTCATCTTGGCCATTCACTTTTATGTTTATCATATGTTATAATCTAATTAAAAGTGTTTGGGGAAATTTTGGTATCTCTAAAATCAATTGAAAATCAGTTGAAGAAACCTAAAATCAATGGATTTCCTTGACTCAATTAAAATAGATTGCCAAAATCTCTAAAATCGATTTACAAAGGTAAAACCAAGGATGGTAAATTCAAATGCAAGGCTCGGGCCCAAACATCCCTTAGGAGTGAAGGAGTGGGAAAGGATTGTGTCATTTCACCAAAATGGAGGAAAATCCCCAAAAAAAAGACCAACGAAAATTAAATCCACCACTCTTCAGATAATAAACCTTGACTTTTATTGGAGTGATATTATTAAAATTAATTTGATTACTAGTTAAGATATTCTCGAATTTTTTGCCAATTATCAGTAGAAGGATCAGCTAACTAATTTATCATAGGATAATATAACCTGAACAGTTGGTAGCAATCGGAGTGCAGTGCATCTAGTTAATAAATGACATCAACTAATCTATAATATCTGTCTTTTAAAGGTCTCATGAATTATTATATGCCGATGATATGGAAACACTCCTAAATACACATAGTTGAGACTTAATTAATTTGTAGGCATTTTCCACCAATTATTCCAAAGGCAGAGAGCTGGCTGCTAGGATATCATTATCATTGTTATGAAGTACATTTTGAGCCACAATCTTTACTGTACAGTTATATGAGGGACTTACTTATACTGAGTCACGCTATTGTGGAGTATTTCATTTTAATAAGTAGTTCATTTCATGATTCGTATGTGTACTTCTTCTACTAGGATAATAAATTTACATTACAGGTTTGGAACACATGGGCGGAGATATGTTTGAAAGGATTCTGAAAGGAGATATCATTTTGCTGAAGGTTACCTTGTGACTTAATCTGAAAAAATAATAGATTCATTTGTAGCTTAATCAGAATATTCTCTTGCCTCATTTAAAGTGTCCGGATCACACTTACTTGTATGTAGTTTTCTTATATAGACAATTTTCAGATCAACAAGTTGAAGATATTGCTATAGTAGCATCATCATATTTATTATTTTTATTTTTTATGTTCAATCATATATAGAACTACTAACATTTAGCAACTAAATGATAAGTAACACAATTTTGTAGTGGATACTTCATAATTGGGACGATGATCACTGCCTGAGGTTGTTAAAGAATTGTTACGAAACTGTCCCAGCAGACGGAAAAGTTGTGGTAATGGATACAGTTATTCCAATACTACCCGAGATCAGCACTGCTACAAGAGAAAACTCCCTTATGGATGCAATTATGTTAATCCAACTTCCGGGAGGAAAAGAGCGAACCAAAACAGAATATGTGGATTTGGCAACTGGGGCTGGATTTAAACGTGTCAACTTTGAATGTGTTGTGTGTAATTACTGTATAATGGAGTTCTTCAAGTAAATTCTATGTCTATGCGTTTACTTGTGGGGATTGGCTGTACATTTTGCTTTTAAGGCCTTATTGTTGATAAACTGTTAAATGAGTTTTAATAAATAAATGAACTGTTAAATGATAACTGCTGCACATACGGTACTGCTGCACGCACTATTATATTAAGTCCAATAAAAACTTTTGTAAGTATGTGTGCACATTTTAAATTCAAAATTTCAGTTTACAATATTGTTAAAAGTAGAAAGACAGCAGTGACCAACGTTACAGAATAACTACTTATTTTAATTTATTTGTAATTTTTATTTGAGTACAACTAGTTTCAAATGACATAGAATATGATTAGCGGTATTAAAAATTGATTAGTACTCAAGTATCTTCAATATCAATCAGATCAGAATACCTATCGACTATACAATAAGTCAGTAATTGTTAAATTGCTAGTAAATTAATATATGTGGCAGTCATTCTTAAAACTATTAATTTATATGTATATTATGAGTAATACATATAATATAATCTACAATAATTGAAAAAAGACAAAAAAAAATAAATTTCATGCCAATTAAAATTTATCCTATTACATGTCATGTGTTGATAAAAGCAACAAATAATGACAATCCAGGAATTTGATTTAATGCTTAATTAATAACAAGTACATTTAGAAGACAATAACAACATAGAGAATGAAATCAGAATTAATTAGTAGCTCAAGCCGGCTTTTCTAGTTTCATCTATAAATGCATTCTTCAATCTGCAAAAGCAACAGCAAAACATTAACCGAAAAATAAAAAAACTAAAACGAAGCAAATGGTATCTTTAGCAGAAACTCAACGCAAACCAAATACAGCAGATCAACAAGAAGAAGAGACGTATACGTATGCCATGCAACTCTCAATAAGCATAGTTCTACCCATGGCCATGCTTGCAGCATTAAGAGTTTGAAGTGTTTGAGATCATAGCCAAAGCTGGTCCAGGTGCCAAGCTCTCTGCTTTAGAGATTGCAGCCAAAATACCCACCAGAAACCCTGAAGTAACCTTGATGTTGGAGCGGATCCTCAGGCTTTTGGTCAGCCACCGCGTGCTTGCTTGCTCTGCTGTTGGCCAGGAAAGACTGTACAGTCTTGCTCCCGTATCCAAATACTTTGTGAGTAACCAAGATGGTGTGTCATTGCGTCCCTAGCTAATATGGCATTGAATCAGGACAAGGTCTACTCTCAGAACTGGTACTTTGCTTTACTCTTCTATTCCTTTTGTTTTGTCCTTTTAGTTTTGCACTTTTTTTTTTCCTTTTCCTTGCGTCATATATTTATATATATATATATATAAAATCTTACATAAAGTATATTAGAAATTTGTTAAATTTATCAAAATTAAACATTATATATGTGCTCGGCTCGAAAATCTCTTATTATAATATAAGAGAAAGTACTTTTGATTACACTTAATATTGATTGAACTTTGGACGAATAAGAATCATCTCTTAGCCTTATTTTCTTTGACTTTTAATAATTAAGTGATATACCAACATAAAAAATCATGGATGACTAAAATTGTTAATTATCTTCTTTTTCATGCATTGTTCAAACTTAAATCTTTTTTTTTTTTTTTTATAGAAAGTTAAAGGAAAAATCAAGATTAGGATAAAACTCCAATTTTGAACTTAAACCTCACAAATATGAAAACCGAAATATACACCACTCACTCAAGAGTGGATATGTGTTAAATTAAATTATTATCAAATGCACAGCGAAAGCTACATATTAGGATTGACTTAAAACATTAACCAATTCACACTTTGCTGACATATATATTATGTTATAAGTTGGGTCTCATTTTGATATTTTAGGTTTCGATTGAAAGATGCAATACTAGAAGGGGAAATCCCACTCAATAAAGTCCATGGAATGAGCTTCTATGATTATATTGGCAGAGATGCAGGTTCAATGAAGTTTTAAACAAGGCAATGTTTAATCACAGTATCACTTAATGAAGAAAATCCTGTAGTCATACAAGGGCTTTGAGCAACTTAATAATCTACTTGATGTTGGAGGCGGCCTAGGTGTCACCCTCAATATAATCACTACCAAATACCCATATATTAAGGGTGTCAACATTTTACTATTGAATTGTTGCCTCACTTTGATTTTTATCATGGAGTTCTTGGTTTTAATTCAGATCATGCCAATCTTTTAGTAATCTTGTAATTACTAATGAGCTCTTCTTTAATAAATATCGAGACATCTGTTAACATGCTCATGAATGTTATAGGTGTGACACATAGAGGTGGAGATATGTTCCAAAAAATTCCTCATATTAGAGGAATTTTTTGGAACATATCTCCACCTCTATGTGTCACACCTATAACATTCATGAGCATGTTAACAGATGTCTCGATATTTATTAAAGAAGAGCTCATTAGTAATTACAAGATTACTAAAAGATTGGCATGATCTGAATTAAAACCAAGAACTCCATGATAAAAATCAAAGTGAGGCAACAATTCAATAGTAAAAGGTTGACACCCTTATATATGGGTATTTGTAGTGATTATATTGAGGGTGACACCTAGGCCGCCTCCAACATCAAGTAGATTATTAAGTTTGCTCAAAGCCCTTGTATGACTACAGGATTTTCTTCATTAAGTGATACTGTGATTAAACATTGCCTTGTTTAAAACTTCATTGAACCTGCATCTCTGCCAATATAATCATAGGAAGCTCATTCCATGGACTTTATTGAGTGGGATTTCCCCTTCCTAGTATGCATCTTTCAATCGAAACCTAAAATATCAAAATGAGACCCAACTTATAAACATAATATATATGTCAGCAAAGTGTGAATTGGTTAATGTTTTAAGTCAATCCTAATATGTAGCTTCGCTGGCATTTGATATAATTTAATTTAACACATCTCCACTCTTGAGTGAGTGGTGTATATTTCGGTTTTCATATTTGTGAGGTTTAAGTTCAAAATTGGAGTTTTATCCTAATCTTGATTTTTCCTTTAACTTTCTATAAAAAAAAAAAAAAAGATTTAAGTTTGAACAATGCATGAAAAAGAAGTAATTAACAATTTTAGTCATCCATGATTTTTTATGTTGGTATATCACTTAATTATTAAAATGTCAAAGAAACTAGGCTAAGAGATGATTCTTATCGTCCAAAGTTCAATCATATTAAGTGTAATCAAAAGTACTTTCTCTTATATTATAATAAGAGATTTTCGAGCCGAGCACATATATAATGTTTAATTTGATAAATTTAACCAATTTCTAATATACTTATGTAAGATTTTTATATATAATATATATAATATATGACGCAAGGAAAAGGAAAAAAAAAGTGCAAAACTAAAGGACAAAACAAAAGGAATAGAAGAGTAAGCAAAGTACAGTTCTGAGAGTAGACCTTGTCCCTGATTCAATGCCCTATTAGCTAGTGGACGCCAATGGACACACCATCTTGGTTACTCACAAAGTATTTGGATACGGGAGCAAGACGTACAGTCCTTTCCTGGCCAACAGCCAGAGCAAGCAAGCACGCGGTGGCTGACCAAAAGCCTGAGGATCCGCTCCAACTCAAAGGTTACTTCAGGGTTTCTGGTGGGTATTTTGGCTGCAATCTCTAAAGCAGAGAGCTTGCACCTGGACCAGCTTTGGCTATGATCTCAAACACTTCAAACTCTTATGCTGCAAGCATGGCCATGGGTAGAAACTATGCTTATTGAGAGTTGCCATGGCATACGTATACGTCTCTTCTTCTTGTTGATCTGCTGTATTTGGTTTGCGGTTGAGTTTCTGCTAAAGATACCATTTGCTTCGTTTTAGTTTTTTTATTTTTCGGTTAATGTTTTGCTGTTGCTTTTGCAGATTGAAGAATGCATTTATAGATGAAACTAGAAAAGCGGCTTGAGCTACTAATTAATTCTGATTTCATTCTCTATGTTGTTATTGTCTTCTAAATGTACTTGTTATTTAATTAAGCATTAAATCAAATTCCTGGATTGTCATTATTTGTTGCTTTTTATCAACACATGACATGTAATAGGATAAATTTTAATGGCATGAAATTTATTTTTATTTTGTCTTTTTTCAATTATTGTAGATTATATATATGTATTACTCATAATATACATATAAATTAATAGTTTTTAAGAATGACTGCCACAATATTAATTTACTAGCAATTTAACAATTACTGACTTATTGTATAGTCGATAGGTATTCTGATCTGATTGATATTGAGATACTTGAGTACTAATCAATTTTTAATACCGCTAATCATATTCTATGTCATTTGAAACTAGTTTTGTACTCAAATAAAAATTACAAATAAATTAAAATAAGGAGTTATTCTGTAACGTTGTCACTGCTGTCTTCTTACTTTTAACAATATTGTAAACTGAAATTTTGAATTTAAAATGTGCCACACATACTTACAAAAGTTTTTATGGACTAATAATAGTGCGTGCAGCAGTACCGTATGTGCAGCAGTTATCATTTAACAGTTCATTTATTTATTAAAACTCATTTAACAGTTTATCAACAATAAGGCCTTAAAAGCAAAATGTACAGCCAATCCCCACAAGTAAACGCATAGACATAGAATTACTTGAAGAACTCCATGTATACAGTAATTACACACAACAACATTTCAAAGTTGACACGTTTAAATCCAGCCCCCAGTTGCCCAAATCCACATTATTCCTGTTTTGGTTCGCTCTTTTCCTCCCGGAAGTTGGATTAACATAATTGCATCCATAAGGGAGTTTTTCTCTTGTAGCAGTGCTGATCTCGGGTAGTATTGGAATAACTGTATCCATTACCACAACTGTTTCCGTCTTGCTGGGACAGTTTCGTAACAATTCGTAAACCTCAGCGCAGTGATCATCGTCCCAATTATGAAGTATCCACTACAAAATGTCTGTTATTATCATTTAGTTGCTAAATGTTAGTAGTTTCTATATATGATTGAACATAAAAAATAAAAATAATAATATGATGATGCTACTATAGCATATCTGTCAACTTGTTTGATCTGAAAATTGTCTATATAAGAAAAACTACATACAAGTAAGTGTGATCCGGACACTTTAAATGAGGCACAGAGAATATTCTGATTAAGCTACAAATGAATCCTATATTTTTTCAGATTAAGTCACAAGGTAACCTTCAGCAAAATGATATCTCCTTCAGAATCCTTTCAAACATATCTCCGCCATGTGTTCCAAACCTGTAATGTAATTATTTATCCTAGTAGAAGAAGTACATACGAATCATGAAAATGAACTACTTACTTAAAATGAAATACTCCACAATAGCGTGACTCAGTATAAGTAAGTCCCCTCAATAACTGTACAGTAAAGATTGTGGCTCAAAAATGTACTTCATAACAATGATAATGATATCCTAGCCAGCCAGCTGCTCTGCCTTTGGAATAATTGGTGGAAATGCCTACAAATTAATTAAGTCTCAACTAGGTGTATTTAGGAGTGTTTCCATATCATCGGCATATAATAATTCATGAGACCTTTAAAAGACAGATATTATAGATTAGTTTGATGTCAGTTATTAACTAGATGCACTGCACTCCGATTGCTACCAACTGCTTCAGGTTATATTATCCTATGATAAATTAGTTAGCTGATCCTTTCTACTGATAATTGGCAAAAAATTCGAGAATATCTTAACTAGTAATCAAATTAATTTTAATAATATCACTCCAATAAAAGTCAAGGTTTATTATCTGAAGAGTGGTGGATTTAATTTTCGTTGGTCTTTTTTTTGGGGATTTTCCTCCATTTTGGTGAAATGACACAATCCTTTCCCACTCCTTCACTCCTAAGGGATGTTTGGGCCCGAGCCTTGCATTTGAATTTACCATCCTTGGTTTTACCTTTGTAAATCGATTTTAGAGATTTGGCAATCTCTTTTAATTGAGTCAAGGAAATCCATTGATTTTAGGTTTTCTTCAACTGATTTTCAATTGATTTTAGATGATACCAAATTTCCCCAAACACTTTTTATTAGATGTATAACATATGATAAACATAAAAGTGAATGGCCAAGATGAAAGTACATTCTCTTCCCATTTTAACTTCTCTCTCCCATTTACTTTTTTCTCTACTCTCTCACGAAGTGTTGAAAAGGCTAACAAACAAAAAGGTGGCAGAGAATCTAAATTCCAAAGACTTTCATTTGTGTATTATATAAAAATTCAAAAGCCTAAATATATACTTTAGTTATATAACTTGGGTAACTTTAAGTTAATTCCTACATTTTCAAAAATTATAAAAATTTTAAACTATCAATTTAGAACCTATCTTTTCTCGGTTCCGTAAGTATATCAATTTAATACATCTAACCGAAAATGTAAATCGATTCAATATTAGTGATATAAAAGCAATATAAACAACACGATAGGATTAGTTTGCTTGAATTGTTTACAATAGAAAAGTGATAAAAAAATAGGTGGACAGAATCAATCCATATTGAAATGACTGAGATACCGAAAAAATATGATGGCCTAACACAATCAATATAGAGAAAACATAGCATCGAGCACCACCTGCTCCATGTACAAGGATGGATATATCATATATGGAAACATCGACATATATTATTTATTTAAACAACTTTGATTTGGCTTGTTAGATAATAAGCCATTATCGGGCATACAATATATGTACTTAACGATCAATTTAATAGAAAATATAAAAAGTCAACTTAAACATGTTATTGAATTAAATTAAAAAATAATAAATCATTAAAAAAAATATATTTCCACGATTCATCTCAAAAGATGACAATGAAGAATAACAACTAATTAATTAGAATTAATAAATTAAAAAAAAAAAAAAAACTATCTCATTAAGAGGATATATAGATGATTTTTGAACATTGATGATTCAATTGGGTTCTCCATCAGATGGAGATCTAACTAGATCCTCATGATTTGAACTTAAATATCGATATTTGATAACGACAAATCTTTAACGATCTAGTCTTGATTAAAACCAGATCATTGACGATTTCGTATCTAACACATCGGCCATGATCTATTTGGATCCGCCAATTAAAGTATGTTCAATTTTTCCATTTAAAATTTTTGTTAAAAAGAGTGGGACACAACACAAATACTATTGGTCAACCTCTTCTTTATCCATTTTTCTTTAATTCTAAATATGGTGAAATCGTTACAAAAGGCCCATGACGTAGCAATATATTGGCAGTTGGGGTTGCTTTATCTCCAGTATTTGATTGGGTTGCTTCCTTTTATGTCTAGTATTGATACTAGTTGAGTTGGAGAAAAGCGTTCATCTTTTGACATTGCACAATATAAAATATTGACATTTAAATAATATTAATTAGGCCCAAGCACAAGCCACAATATTTTGAATGGAGAATTGAAAATCGGTCCGATCTTTCGACATTAAGAAAATTAATATTACAGATATTTGTATATTGTGTCACAAACGTGCAACTTTAATTGTGGTGATGATATAATCTGTGCATGAATGGCAATGACAAATGATTTCGTCAAGAATTAATAAATAGCTTCATTAACCTGATACAGTAAAGGCCAACTAGCTAGGCAGAAATTGTAAGCATCCTAGTAGAGAAGATACGAGAACCCTCAAAGCTTTCGTTGATAATTTGTTCTCGGGATTAGTGGATCTACTAGAGCCGTTTCGTGATTATATTAATTCGACAATGATTAATGAATAAGATTATAGGTTTTGAATTTGTGTAAATTAGATAAGACTGAAATTATGATTATCATCCAAAAACCCAACCTAGCCAATTCTACTATTATTTGTTATCATTGTTTTTGTGGAATCTCCTTTTTCTCTTCATCTTCAATTATTCTTTTCCTATCAGTTGAATAGAATTATATATATAAGGTAAGAGAAAAGAAAATTTAATAAATCTCTGTTATCAAATATTATATTCCATTTCTTATTCTCTATTTAAGAGAAAGTGATAGAATAATGATTAATTTATCATTGAGCTACAAAGAAGTGAAGAAAATGGTTTGTTAAATTATTATTAAGTTTTTTTGAAGGGAAAAATCGATTTTAATTCGAATGGGAAAACGTGAATTTTAAAAATTTTCAAACAAGCATGTCCGATCGATGCTAGTAAACGATTCAATAGTTAAATTAATAAGATCGAATTTACCTTGCATGAAGATTGAATTGATCCCTTTTATTCGTAGATTCTTCATCACCTAATCTTCCTGCTATGACTCTTCACAAAAGAAACTGTGTGTGGGTACAATCTTTTTAAAGATCCATTTGAAGCAGATGGTTATTGATGATTTTTAATCAATGGAAATTTTTGGTCAAGTAGCCAAAATTCTCTCCATCACCAAAATTACTATTACCAATCATAAAAACATCTTTTATAATGGCAACTAGGTTCTTCAATTTTAACAAGGAATTTAAATTTCCTATTAA
>JAIZFV010000421.1:0-28574 GCA_021234005.1 Nephelium lappaceum
CAATTAATAGTTTTTAAACAATTTTAACTTAAAAAAAACACATAAGATTATTATAGATTCAAAGGTAAGAAAAAATAAACATATCATTAGATTTCAGATTTTAGTCATTATTCAATCTTGAGTTTTTAGCAACACTATTCAATCTTCAGTCTTCAGGCGAAAAAACAAACGACCCCTAACATATTTTTTAGATTTTAGATTTCAGTTATTATTCAGTCTTCAATTTTCAGTAATGCTATTTAATCTTCAGACAAAAAAATAAACGGCCTCTTAATTCTATGACTATTTAGCCTACAATTTGTTAATAAACAAGAGTTCCTAAAAAGAAAAAATAACTAAGGAAAAATACTATCAATCAATTAAGGAAATAATATCAACTACTTTAAAGAAAACTTAAAAATGAATAAAATCTAAATTTAAAAGTAAATAATATCGATTCCTGAAAGGAAGTGATATCAAATCTTTAAAAGAAAATAATATCTAAACCTAAAAGGAAATAATATTAAATCGTAAAAAAATAATATCAAATCCAAAATGAAATAATTCTAATTTAATAAAAGAAATAAAATAAGAAATAATAAAAAAATAAATCTATTTAAACTAATTTCTAAATTAGACAATTTCCTAAAGTAACCCACCGTTGACTTCTTTTTGACCCGCACCTTTTGACAGAGGTTCTCAACCGTATATGTAATGGGTAATGGAGAGATAACTACTAAATATAGTTAAATAAGTATGAGGATTTTTAGACAAAAATTTAAACTAAGCGTAAAATAGAGTGAACCTCAACCAAAAGCCAACAATATGTTAGATTTTTAGGAAATCTCTTTCTCGTTTTATTTATGAAACTACTCTTAGTGGGAAAAGAACGAAAAAAAAAAAAAAAAAAAAAAAGACTACAAATCCAATTGGCTTAAAAATATCTACATATATGTGTTTGTATATGTAATGGGCAATGAAGAGATAAGTATGATGATTTTTGGGTAAAAATTTAAACCAAGCGTAAAATAGAGTGAAAACTTAACGAAAAGGAAATAATATGTTAGATTTTTAGGCAATCTTTTTCTGGTTTTATTTATGAAACTACTCTTACTGGGGCTGGGAAAAAATGACTACAAATCCAATAGGGTTAAAATAATCTACTTAGTTTAAGCAAAATAATCTATTATTTCGAGAGTTCAATGTTTTGTCACAACGACAGCAACTACCTTGTCCTTGCTTGTCATGCAAGAGTGAGGTTCGACTCATGTGGTCACAAAATGTGACAAAATTTCTCTCATTTCGTGTGGGTACTCCACCCCCTTCTGAGAGCATTCCTCCTGCCTCTTCTAGAGTCTTCCTCCTGCCTCTAAAAGCTCTATTTCGAGCTATGCCTTCATGCTCTGATCAAGGGAGCCGACAATGTTAAATTTACTTGTAATATGTATGTGTAATAGGTAAAAAATACTAATATTAATAATATTGTTTACTATTTCGTTAGATTTTTTTTTTTCAAAAAGAAAAAATTTCACTTAGTCCCTAACTTTTAATGAAATAATACTTTTTCACTCATTAATGCATTTTTAGTTTTTTTCATCCTTAAAGTTTGAGAAATTATCAAATTGGTTCTTCTAACAAAAAACTAACAGTAAATCGTGACAGAATATATAAAAGACCAAAATATCTTAATCATTTTTTTTTATTTTAGTTAAATTAAAACAAAACAAAACGCAATTAAAATGTTTACAAATTAAAAAAAAAAATTATACCAATCATGAATCACCACATCATCATTTATAAATTAAAAAATTTATATAAATATAACTAAAAACCAAAATTGCACCAATCATGAATTTTCACATACATATTTAAATTAAAAATTATATTTAAAAAAAAAATCATTTTACCATCACTCCTCATCTATGATGGATGGTGCAATTTTAAAATTGAATTTAAAATCAAAATTTGAAAATGAAAATAAAAGATTATAGCTAAATTAAAAAAAAAAAATCAAAAGGCACCATCCGTCCATAACATAGAATCCTTCAAATAACATGGACTTGAAGATCATGTCCACAAAACATCAAAACCAAACATCTTCATGTTTTGAGTTCGATCAAACTCGTAACCACAAATCCGAATAGGTTCAATAGAACATGGGTTCAATCGAACCTAGAATTAGGTTCATTGAACCTAGAACTTCATGATACAATTCAACCAAGCAACCTTGTTCATTTGGGGGGTGAGGGAAAAGAGAAGGGAAGAGAGATAAGTGTAGGGTTCGTTTGTTTGGTGGGTGAGGGTGGGAGAGAGAAGAGAGAGAAGTATAGGGTTCAATCGAATTTGGGATTTTTTTTTCTCTAATAATTATATATTTTTTAGTTTTTTATTTTTAATTTTATTTTAATTAAACTCATTAAATCTCCATCATCTATCACAATTTGATAGATGGTGGAAAATGGAGCACTACTAGTTTGAATGCAAAGCTCCGAAAAAGGACCGTGAAGGACATATTAGTGCAAACTGTCTCAGAAAATTCAGATGATGCTCTAAATTGTTATTTAGCGAGCATAACAAAATCATGGGTATTAAATTTGGGAGTGTCATTTCATGTACTGATACCTTAAGTATAGATTTATTTGAGAATTATGTTAGGGGTAATCTAGGAATGGTATATCTCAATGATGATCAAGTGAGAGGTTGTTGGATTATGAAGTCTGAATCCATTTAGGAAATCCGTTTCTAGTTTTGTTTGGGAAACTATTCTTTGTGGGAAAAAAATAATAAGTCCAATTGGGAAAAAAAAATCTACTTAGTTTAGGAATAAGTAATTAATTATTTTCTATTTCTTTAGATTTTATATTTTGAAATTTATGTTTAGGATTGCATTTGTATTAGGAAAGGGAAAATTCTTTCACGTGGAGAAATAGAGCGAAGTAGAGAAAAGATATAAATCTGTGAGAATGCCAAAAATTGAGAGTTTGTAAAATTTTTTTTGGTGGAAACATTATTGGTACGCTTTGAGGGAGTGAGAATTTCTCGAATCACATAAAAATTTTATTTTTCTATATTATGTATGTACTTGTTTTTATGTTTACCATAGCCTATTTCCTAGCTCAATATTAATTGTACGCAAGTTTTTATGCATTAGTTAGCTTAAAAGAAACATAACACGCTAGATGATTTTCTTGTCCTATCCGCTTTATAATTGTTCAAGATATGTTTCATTTATATATGAATATGGAATCATGACATGACATCTTTGATTTCTGATTCGGTCACCTATGCAAAAACCAGATAGAGACACATCACCTGTATATATAGCCTTAGCAAGTTGAAGCAATAAGACATGCATTTAAACTGGATTAGCACAACTTTTGTCATAATGTCTGCTACCAATAAAGATAACCTCTTTTATTTATTTATTATTTATTATGCAAAATTAATTATTAAATATCCAAGTCAAGACCATGACACAGATTGGTCAAAAATAGTAGCTAGAGGGATTTCTGAGAAGTTAAATTGAAGTTATAACTTGATGTGCCTTCTGAAATACAGTTGCTGACACCGCAGTAAAGGCGAGCAGATTGCAGCCTAATAATGTTAAGCTAAGCCAATAATGGTTTTTGTCCAATATGAATTCTTCAGCTATTTTAGGGGACCACGATTCAAAGTCACCTAGTGAATTACCCTCAATAATGACTACTTTTGCAGATTCAAGTTGGATTACAACTAGTGTCAAAATCCGGTTTTAATTGCAATGTTTTTTTTTTTTTTTTTTTTTTTTTTTTTTTTAAATTATTAGCACTTAGCCTAGAAGACGGGTACCAGCCAAAGATATAATTCTAAGGCGATGTTCAGAGAAGAGCTCCCAAGTTAGGAGGAAACCCACATCGTATGGGAGAAGAAACCCATATATAACATATTAATGGAAGACACGCTTAAATCCATGATCTTGAGACTGTATGATTTGTTTTGTGATTAAAAATAGATTATCATCCATGAGAATTATAAAATTATTTAATATTAATTTAAGTCCATTAAATTCGATTTGTTGGTTATACAAACAATTTTTATCAAAAGCTTTAAGGTTCTCTTACTTTAATGTGCGCTCTTCGAAACACACTAAGACTACCAAAATCCTGGAGTACTCTTTTAAGATACAACTTTTCATAATTAAATATTTGACATTATTATGCATTAAAAAAAAAGATGTAAGATTGAAGTGATTGTGTTTGAATGTGAGCTTTTGGGGAGTAGTAATATAGTAAATAATTAAATGAATGATTGCAGGAGAATAATCAAAATAATTAATACAACTAAATGAAGCTACAACTGTTGATTGAGATCAGGTCTATGTGATATGAGAAAGGCCAGGTCAATGATCAACCATGTGAACCACCCACATGATCACAGAATCCTCCAAGAAAAATGGAGATGAAAACTCTCTCTCTCTCTCTCGCCCCATTTTCACCTGCATTGTTATAGGAAGTTGCTGCCGTTCCCTAAGCGATTTTGCTTTGATAGTTTGACATATGACAATAATTACCTGTCTTTCAATTACATATATTTATTGACTTGGTCATAAAATAAAAAAAATTCTTGAGCATCAAGTTCTTTTCAGATCTCTTTTTGGGATGCCTTCTGCGACCAAAATCTCTCGCTGCCCACTTTTTGATTGGCCTTTTTTATGGTTTTTATAAGTATCACAAGGATTATATTAATGTCCGTCGAAGATTAATTTTTTTGCTCAATATTCAATTCTCCATATAAAGAATTCAAATGCAAGATACAGATATATGTACAATTTTAATTTATTTAAAGTATTTATATATATAGTAACTACTTGGTGATAACGTGGCAAAGGTAGTTGTTGACTAGCATGCAAAGACTTAAATGATGTATATTTGAAACATAGAGGGGTCATAAAGGTATAAACATATTTGTAATTAAAAAAGATGAGTTTTTAAAAATATAGAGACCAAAGTAAAATTTAACCTAATAGAAGCTTTGTTAGCTCATGTTGTGTATGACTCTGCTTTTGCTTGTTCTTCAACATTCTCCCTCAAACTCAACTTGGGTTCGTCCAAGATGAGTTTGGTCATTAGATTGTCAAAGCGTCCAATGTGAAGAGCTTTGTAAAGATGCCTGCTAATTGCTCTTCACCGGGGACGAAAACATTCAGTATACCGGTTTCTATTTTGTCTTTGATAAAGTGCACTCTGCATGTCAAGTTCTATATGCTTAATCCTTGATGAGAACTGATCAGTTATGTGCAAGTGGGATAGCTCCTGTGTATTATCATACCAAATTATAGGTACTCTTGCTATAGGATTTTTTAATACACAAAACAAAAATTGAATCCAAATAATTTTGTAGCAGCTTGAGCAAGTACTGTATATTTTAGCTTCCATGCTAAACAAGTTACTTCTTCTTGTTCCCTAGCATCCCAAGTGATTAAATTACCACCCAAGAACACATAAAGACCTAAGGTTGACTTCCTGATGATGAGATTAATTTCTAATATATTTATACCCTGTAATTTATATTTGTTAGTCGCTTAATTTATTCTTTTTTTTTTACTTAATTAGATTAATTTTTACGTTTAAATTGTATGGACACTGAAAAAGTATCAAATTTAAGTTTGAAGGGAAACATATCATATGATATTTTCTATAGATTTTCGGTCTCAAATTGCAAGTAGCAAGTTTGCTTAAGGCAAATGATGTTGTATGGGTGCCATGTAACCTCAATTGGAAGGATACATGTTAGCATCCACGTGTCATTAATTGTGTGGTGAGAACATCCTTTGATCGAAGGAGGGTCTCGATAGCCCACACATATTCCCACAATTGGAAGATATCTACACCTATAATATATTGAGAAATATTTCCACTCATACTGATAAATGATATATAACTTAAATCCCCTATCGGAAACACAATAGGGATATATACCACTTGAACTAGGATGAAATATACAAATTAAGTTGACGTTTATTGAAAGGTGAAATATAAAATCAATTCCGCTGATTTAAACCAGAAGCAAAAAATTTTCTACTAGTTCTCTTTGGTTAGATATACTAGAATTATGCTATTTACTATTTTCCTATAAAATTGCATAATAAAGTATCCTTTTCATTAGATTTAATAAATGTTAATTACAATCAATTTACTATTAATTAATTGTAGGATCTTTGTTTATTTACAATTCTCCTTTGGTTCAGAATCATCTAAAAATTTATATTCCAATCAAACCCCTTGTTCCCCTTTAAGTAAGGTGTTTCTCTGATGCTTCCTCCCACCTAGAGAATTGTCGTCTCCTCTTTCTTTTACAAAAATTTCAATTTCGGATCGCTCTTGAATGTTTTTATCTAGAGAATTCGACTTGCCGTATTTGTTTGTGTAATCTATAATATATTATGTCAAAGAAAACTAATAATAATAAATAATAATAGAACTTTTTAAATGTTTTCAAAACCTTATCCCAATACTTTGATAAACCGTGGGATCGCGTAGTAAACAACCTAAAAGGAAAACAGGAAAAAGAAGGGCATTCCTAGAAAAGAACTGTTGAGTCCCATGAAAGGTGGAGGACATGACACATGATCCATAATATATTAGTGCAGAAAAGAGATACAAGACAAAAGGTGATGGAATGTGTCAAGTAAGTCTTAGTTCATTGGATTGTTAATGAGCACGCGCTGTAGCCTCTTGGAGACACAAAGCCGTAACTGTGGACCCCCTCCACCCTTTGTCCACTCCAACATCCCTAACCATCTATCCTCATTTTCATCATCACAACCTTGCATTTCTCATTTCTCATCTCTCCTCTTCGCTTCTCACTTTGCCATAGATTTTGATGGGACATAATGTTCATAAGTACAATTAATTCAAAAAGTATTAATAATAAAAAATTTATTAAAATTAAATATTAATACATAGTTTGAAAACTTGTACTCTGACAAGGAAAAAATTCTTCATACATGTTTGATGGATATAAAATTTAATGTTTTTATCAAAAAAAAAAAATAATGTTATTTTATAACTTCTAATTATGATATTATTATGTGTTATACTCATTTTGTTTGCTCTTATACATGTAAAATTAACTATAAATCTTTCACTTATTATGAGAGATTAAATGAAAGGCTTTTAGTATTATTATTGGGATCAACTTATGATATTATTGGGATCAATTACGATATAATTTTATAGAATTTTAGTATAGAATCTACCACCTATATAATAGATAATGATTAAGTGATTTTTATTATTAGACCACAGACTGTTGTCTTAAATGAAATATTTTTTCAAGTTTGGAAAATTCGTACTTATTAGATGCATAATATTAGTTGAATTAAAAATATTCACCCCATTCTGTACAAGAGATCAACCTAGGTTATTAGCAGCATAAGACCTAAATTACGAGACACACAATATGTGAGCCAAATGTTTTGTTGCGAAATCTATTTAATCAATCAGTAATGATAGAAACTATCTACAGCTAAAACAAAATAATAGTTGTATTATATATTACCCAAAAAAAAAAAAAAAACTTTCGCCGTTAATCACATTAGAAAAGTTGATGATGTAGATTGAACGTGGAATAAATATAACATCTTCTTGATTTATTAGGTCTTCTTTTTATATTATTATTATTATTATTCAGTATGGCTCTTCTACATGATCCACAGAGCGAAGTTGAGAAACCATAAGCTAGAAAATGATTCTGAAATATCAATTATGAGTTGGTGCCAAATAAAGTGCCGTCAGGATCTATGGGATTCATCAAGAGTCACATTCGTTTTATCATAAGTGATAAGATGCAAACCTTGCGTGTTCTTGTATGAAACTATTATTGGTGATATGTGCGTTCACGATGTGTTGAACTAACACGTGTGAACCACCTTGTGGGTTGACGTAATTTGGACCCTCTTTGTAACATGTAATTTATCCAAGTGGAGGAGATCTAATGGTTTCACTTGTGATGTGAGTTGACTTGATCAAGATTAGATCATTAGTTGAGATTCTTTAATGTCATTTTCCTATAGATATTGATTTAATAAGCAATCGACTGTCTTTGTTTCCTATATAACCATACCACCATTATTTATTTTTAAATATCACGTACAATACAATATGGACAACAATGTTACCAACATTACTCATTATTAAAAACATTATTTATTAGATTCTTATAAAGTGTTAAGTTTTGACTCATTTTAATTAAATTTATCAACAGTTGATGCCTAAATTAATAAATTTGTTTCAATAAAAGATAAAATGTTTTAAGAAAAATAAAAAGTAAAAGCTTTTTAACATGTATCTTAAAAATTTCTCATCGACCAACTCGAGACATACATTTATAACTATTATTAATTAGACTAGAAAAGGGGCACCCGGTTCTTGCTTTAATGATATTATAAAGAAGTTCCGCAAGTTTACTTTTATGTTATAAACAACTTCTTAATTATTAACGGGCATTATTCTACCAAATTAGATGTAATGTGAGCATCTTGAAGATTAAAATTAGTATATGATGATTTGAATAATATCTTTAACTTTTGTAGAGCCAATCACGTGCCAAAATACATGTTTGTTGGCCTCGAGTTAGGCCCAAGAATAATTTGTTTAACACAACATTTAAACCTTGAAACAACCAAGTCAAGGGGAAGACCAGTAAATGGTTTAAAACCTCTTTTTTTTTTTTTTTTTTTTTTTTTTTTTTTTGACCCCTTGAAGTTTAAACTTCCATGCAAATTACAAATTACTTATTATTATTTGAATGATTATAATAAATTAGAGATTTAAAGAGAAGTAGATAACTCGAATAGTCAAACTGATAATTTCAAGAGTGAAAATGTGAAGAGGATACTTCTTGATAACCTGAAGTTGCTAATCACCAATTATTTTACAAATTAATATATAAACAATATAAATTTTATTTAGCTTAATTAAAATATAAGTCTTTTATTTTTGTTTTTGTAACAAAGTATAACTCTTTTAGATTGTATCAATTTGTTTCTTTTCTTCATTCTTCTTTTTGCGAAAGGCATTTTATAGAGTTTAGAAACTCTTTTAAGAAGCTTGCATATATTTTTAAATAATATATATGTGTGTGTTGTGTTTTACATAGAAAAATCTTTTGTTTTGTGAAAAATATTAAAAGTAACTACTAATATAAATTCTAATAAAGGTAAAAGAATTTAATTCATAATTTATAATTACTAAGTTTACTAAAAACGGTTGAAATCAAAACACGTAGATCCGACATCTAAATAAAGAATTAAGTTATTGGTGAGAAGGGAATTTGATTATCCCACCTCACTTAAAGAATCAAACTATTTTTTCAATTCACTTTCTAATAGAAGAACTTGATTATCTTATATTTGTATTACTAATGAGCAAACATGCTATTAATTCATAATATATTCATGCAAATAACAGTGTCATATATTGCATTCATTTAACTGTGAGAAATGATGTATGCATAAAAATAAATATGTGCATATTCTATCTTGAAACAAACTAAACATATCTTAACAAAAAAATTATGTGCAAAGTAAAAAAATCATGAAAGAAAGAAAAAGAGAAGCCAACATAAGTGGAAGATTATAAAAGAGAAAAAAATTTTCCACGAGACTATTTTAAAATGGATTAATGGATCAATAATACAGTATCAATTTTTTTTATTTTATTTATTGATTTTTTAAAAATATTTTTTATTAATTCGTACCACTGCATCAATTATAGGAGGCTGCGTAAAAGGATTTTGCTGTATCAGAGTGGTCATGTCCTTCCTGAAGCTAGAAACTAGAAAATGTGTCGCATCCACTTTGAGTTGAGTTCCCACATTCAATGCATCAGATTCGGAGTATGACTTCTCAACCAATAAAAAATCAAATTAATTTTAACAATAATAAGCAGAGGAATATCTCTGTTTCTGGGCCAATGCTTATCTTCTCTTGATCCAATACCCTTCTCTTCAGTTTTAACTACAATGTCTTCTCCTCCCACGTTGAATCGTTATTCTAGTGCCTCCTTTTATTATTTCTTCTCAATTATTGCCAATTTAAAAATAATAATTAAAAAAAATCCTCATTTGTCATTTTGATACGAAGTATATGGTGGATGTATATGTTGTAAAGCAAAAGCATCTTCTAACATACTGTCCTTAAGGCATCATAAAAATTATATGCACGCCTAATCCATTGATTCACCTCTTGTTAACACAGATATATATATAGATATATATATTATATATTATCACATACCTTTTATTTATTTATATATATATATGAAAGGTCTATTTTTATATAAAATTGGAATGATTTAAATAAGAAGTATCACATGGAAGAGACATATTCGTATTGAGAAATATAGAACGGAACAGACAAGAATCTTATGGGTGATTGCATTGGTTTTGGAGGGATCTGTTTGTCTGAATGAATAGAAATTAAAAGAATGGAATACCCATGTGTTAGATTAGGTCGTTTATGCTTAAATGATCATGATTAGAGGTTGTTTGGTTGTTTAAGTACAGATAATTAATGGAGTATGTACCTATTTCCTAGAAACTAGCAAACCCACGTTGTACCTTGCTAGTTTTATTCTTTTATAATCATTATATTATTAGTAGTATTGAGTCTGTAAACTTGAATCTGATACTCTCTATCGCATGGATTTCCAATTCTATTTAATGGATAATTAACTATAAATTATAGTGTCCAATCATATTTATATTCTATAACAATTAGGTAATATCTTTTAATAATTATTATCACCGGCAGACAACAATTTATCTCTATTTTGCATTTCTTTGACTTTTAACGAACCTCAAACTCTCCAAGGTTTTTTTTTTTTTTAGTACAATAATATTAAACATATAAATATTATAAATCGGATTCTTTAATAAAAACATTTGAGGAATGGTTCGAAATTAAAACCTCCAGAAGAAGAGAGGGGAACCGTGGCTTCCAAACGAGAGGAAGACCAGTTGAAAATCACCCATACAAAACATAAAAGAATCGAACCTCAAACTTGCTTTTGTAAGTTGGGACTGACTTATTACTCAATCAAGTCATAGTTCTCCCAAATTAGTATTCTTAATCATAGGTAATACCAACTATATTTTTGAAAAGGAGCTGTAGGATATTATTTTTGTACATACCCTCAACTATTTCTTGTTATTGTTCACTAAAATCAATTAAAATTCCGTGGCAGCACAGCCTTCATTATCTCAAGTGACTCCGTTGATCCATCAAAAGTTTTTTAATTGTTATCATTTATAAGTACATCCCAGTTTCATAAAAAAAAAGGTACATCCCACATATTACTAATAATAATTTTTTTTTAGCTTTTGATTAAATATATATTTTATATTAACGAATTCAAATACTTAAAATGAAGACAAATAAAAAGTATGGGAGGAGGTGTAAATCCTTCGAGATTTGGCAGGAACTACGTCTCCTTTTATTTTATCTAGTTTAATTTTTTTAAAAAAAAAATTATCTAGCTTTTTTGAAATTAAATTTAACGTTTAATTTTTATAATAGTGATTTAACATTATTAATTTTTTGATTAATAAATACCAAATAACTTGATCAAAAGTTATTACAAATATTTTTTCAAAATGTTCAAAATATTAGTTATTGTAATGATATATATGGAGAGTATTTACAATAATTTTTGTTCTTTTAATAAGGTTACTTAAGGATAACATTGGGATTTGAAAAAAAAAATACTAAGTTTGGACCCAACATATAGTTTTAGAGGGGTAATATCACCATCATGCAAATGATTACAGACGTCAACAGGACAAGTCCTAGTACAAATACATGTTACATGAGATTCAATACAAATGAATATGTTCACATAATTAAGACTGTAAAGACAGGGCCTAAACAAATGGGTCAAATGAAGCAACCGGGTGAGAGACTCAAACTTGTGTAAATGGCAATAATAAAGGGCATCCAAGTAGAAAGTTTGGGCCCAAGTTTCTCAGTAAGAGTACCCCTGAAAAATTTCTACCAAACTATCTTCTTTTTTTTTTTTTTTTTTTTGAAAAAAAGGAAAATTCTACCAAAACAATGGCTAAGGGGTTGTAACATGGACATAACACTATAGGTGCGTTTGTTTCGTAGGATTATATTAGATTATTTTTAAGAGATGATATTAATTGGATAAGATACGTTCGGACTGGATGGACTAAATTACAGCCCCTTTAACCAATATCAATCAACCACAGCTACTTCCTAAACAAACAAGCAGTCCAACACAAATTTAACCACTTCAAATCTTCACCACAATAAAAATACAGCAACAATCTCCTACTCGGTTGTGAAAATCTAAGAAAACTCAAATGGTTTAAAAAATCTTAATGGGGTGCATGTGCACTAAAAAAGGGGTGTACATACAGTTTTTAAGGGGGTAAATAGCGTCACTCTATAAAGGAAGAGGCCCAAACCTATTTTATCCGGAGTTTGTACGGTGCTACGATTTCAGACTTCCGACGTGGCATTCATTGGTGTCTCGGATTCTATCCACAAATTTGGTGCACAAACAATTCTCAGATTTTTTATTCAAAAAAATAAAATAACAATTCCCAGATTTGGCTTATCATCATGATCAGCCAATCAAAACACCCTCTTTCATCAACGCATCTACCATGCAAAAACACAATTAAAAACAAGGACAAGAAGTTCTTGTTCAATGGGGTGTTGCTGTTTTTTACTTTGAAGCATTAAAATGGGTGCAATTTCAACCCAAACTCTCTCTTCTTCTGCTAGAACCTCTACTAGTTTTCATTTATCACTCCTTAAGGTACCATTCAACTCTGTTTTTTCGTTTGTTTATGTGTTTGCTTCGAGTTATTAATTGACGAGGCTCTGCTGTTTTGTACTGTATATATATATCTTCGGTCTGCTTTCTGTGTTTTTGTAGAACCCCATCTCTGATTTGGGTGGTTTCTCTTCAAAACACAGCTCTTTTCTCAGAGGTCAATTTCACAGCAGACACTTTTTTGGATTTAGTTTAAAACACGTTCGGAGAAAACGGACAGGTAACTGTTAATTAGTTTATTTATGTATTTAGTTATCAACTATAATTTTGATTCATAGTTACATATTTTAGTTGAGTTTCTTAAAATTTTTATTATATTGGGCTTGGTCACCAAGAATAACGTTCGTACAAAGTAAATTGTAGCTTAGAAGAGTGCATCTGGTAAGACCTCTTCTTGTTTTGAAAATGAGTAATGCTAGTCTTCAAAATATTTAATAAGATGATGTGAGTTTTGAGTTGTCAACACTATATAAATCACTAGATGATAAGACAATTAACGTGGTGTTATGAATTTAAACAAAATATTTGAGGAGCCTAACGTTACTCTTTAAGAAAAGCTCTCGCTCAGTTCAGGTTTTGTTGGATTTAATTTATATTTTGTTGATATCTGCTTTTACTCCCAAAAAGTCCTTTTGAGTATATTATGTTTTTGTGTTTTTTTCTTTTTACCTTTGAAAGTTTTTTGTATATAATTTTCCAAATTTTAAGATTGTACATTCCTTGATCACTAGAGAAGAGTATTCCCGGATTCCCTTGTTATTTTCTATTAGATTCTGCTATTGTCTAGGGCAGCATCAAAATGTGATGCCTTAACTGAGGCACTGCCCATGACCTTTATTCTTCAAAATTCCAATGGGGATTTCATTGGGGAAATTTCTGTATCTTAAAATAACTTTGGTTGCATTGAGTTACTCTAGTTGGCTTGATTAAAGGCAGTTCTCATGACCACAGCATATTTAATCTTGATATACTAAAAAAAAAAAAAAATGAATGAGGTTGTCACTTTGATGTGCTTCTTCGATGATGAAGGAATTCTAGTTTCACCAAGCTGTGACCTTCCGTTGACTGAAGAGAATGTGGAGAAAGTACTGGATGAGGTACGGCCTGGGTTGATGGCTGATGGAGGTAATGTGGCTTTACATGAGATAGATGGCCTTGTTGTGGTGCTAAAGCTACAAGGAGCATGTGGATCATGTCCCAGCTCAACCATGACTCTGAAGATGGGAATTGAAACTCGGCTCCGTGATAAAATACCTGAAATTATGGAAGTGGAACAGATCCTGGATACTGAAACAGGACTAGAACTCAATGAGGAAAATGTGGAAAAGGTTAGAGGATTGACCCCCCATCAAAATGTGCAACTTTCATATCATTTCCTTAAAATTGGGTAATACCATGTAAACTTGTAGCAGTAGTTTGTGTTGCAAGTTTTCAACATCAAATTCATAGTAAGTTACTTTTTCAGGTTCTTTCTGAGATTAGACCATACCTTGCGGGGACCGGAGGTGGAATACTTGAGCTGGTTCAGATTGATGATTATGTCATCAAGGTTCGGCTCAGTGGACCTGCAGCTGGGGTTATGACAGTCCGCGTGGCCTTAACACAGAAGCTAAGGGAGAAAATACCAGCCATTGCATCAGTCCAATTGTTAGATTGATGAAGAATTGTAAGAAATGTCATCACTGAAAAACAAAGAGTAGACCAAATATTTTAATATCAATTTTCATCATAGCACCGGTGCTATGGAACATGGAAATTTTGCGCCTGGGAAATGTCGAGTTCCCATACCGGATGATATCTGCTTAAATGAACATCAGGACAAGTTAATTATGTAAAACAAAGGGGTATGGTTTATATGAAATTTGTTCCTGTTCCCTCTTTTGCTTTGGCTCATGGTCATCGTTCAGGTCCAAATAGGCTATTTTTTGGGCAAATAGCAGTTCCAAATAGTTAACCATGTCAATCCAGGCAATATTTGATTTACTCTGTAAAGAAAAAGAATATACATGAATACATGTAGCCTGTTTCTGCTTTGTTGACCATGCCAAAGTTGCTGTTTTTGTTTCTGCATCTGCTATGCCTGATCATACAAGCAGTCTGTTTTTACATCCATCTTGTTATGGAAAATTGTTGGATCTCACTTATTCCTGATTTATCAACACTGACACTGTAACGTTTGATCCCAAAAAGCTGGAAAATAGTTAAGGGTTCCCAAATTTGTTAAAAGTAATTAAGAGACTAACAACTGAGCATTAAAATGGGCCACAAGATTGTTTCTCTTCATTACCACGAATTATAGTACATGATGGCAGTATACAATTTGTAGCAACATTTAGGAAGTACAACACTAGTAATTAAACCTTCAATATTTACTTATATCAAAAGGATTCCTGTCTTCAGAATTCTTCTTCATCTCTTGATCCGATGAATTTCCTCACAACAGCTGCAGCAGCACCAAGAAACAGAAAAAGGCTAGAGTTTCAAATCCACCTCCAATGCCTACGGCAATACTAGGACCAGGTGCAAAGAAGGAAAATGGTGACCAACCCCAACCGCCATAGAATGGCACTCCGTAACCATACCCATACCCATACCCACCAACCAAAGGCGGGCCTCTTGGTGGTGGATTGATGTAGATATTGGTCCTGCCCAGAAAGAGCAAAATTACATTATATTTCGACAGAAGGAAAAGTATCCGAATGTAACCCTTGAAACCAGATAGTTAAATGAGTTATCAACCAAACTCAAAACAGAAATGAGAGTTAACAGTTATACATTGAATTCTGAACGCGGCATCTAAGTATATATACACTTGTCAATTGACAAATTAATTAGAGTAATACTAAAAATCTTAACTTATGTCCTAACCAATATATGCCAGTTCGTGAATGGATATATTTGATAAGTGAAATAATTTATCATTAATGTGTATTCATACATCAATTGCCACATCATTCCTTGACTGGGATGCAAGTGAGATATAAAAGGTGGAATTTCAAACATTACTCAATTAAATATATGGACGATCCAATTTGTGATGTATATCCAACAAATCCTTTGTTCCACTACGCTCCTGTAAGTCCTCCAGGATCAGAAGTATACACATAAAACCCTTAGTTAGCTGATAAGCTTGGTCTTCACCTTAGTGGCGAACCAATCACTCTGTTCTGTGGGATCCTATTAAGAGTATTATCAAATTACTTCTGAGCTTTAAAATAGTCTGTAATTTCAAATAATGATTCCATAATCCAAATAAATCCTAGTTAGATTAGTTCTTGAATAGATGGAACATTCTAAAGGTTACTCACTCTTTCTTATAGCTCTAGTCATTAAAGTGGAACTGTGTAGGTACTATTACTTGAATAGCTTTCCTAATCTCAGATTTATATGTACAATGCTAAAGAAGTTTACTAAACAAATGTGGTGCAACAGGGAGTACGTCAAGCACACCAAATGATAGTTTTCCTACTTCCTAGTAGTTGACAACTGTAGTAAGAATCCTAGCATCATTGACTAACATAAATTCTAACTTTATTTGAAGAAAGTCCGACAAGATTCAAGATGAATATCTGGTGATATCAATCAGGGAAACAGTCAGCCATAGTAATTGATGCTTATTTACTATATATTTGGTATTAGCAAGTAGTTTCTCTTTCTTGTAAGTGATAGTTTACTGATATTCTATGTAACTGATAATAAGAAAGGCAGACGTCACAGAAAGAACAACCTGACATCTCTTGCTTATGATTAACATTTTGTTTTTCAGTTGCTTTACAGTCAACTTAAGTAGAATTTTTTCCTTAGATCTTTTACTTTCCTTGTTTGTGGCTTATAATCACTTTTATCTTTTGAACTATTACAAATTCAAGATTTGGGGGTTAAGGAACATACTCAAAACCACGATCTCATTGAAGTGGGTGCGAGGAGACTTGACAACCCTCAAGTACTTCATCAAAAATACCATATTAAAAATTCACTAGCTGTACAGAGTTGAGTTGTATATCCTCACTTGTTCACATTTCTTTCTCTTTAATTGTATTATTACATAGCTTTGTTCTTTGTCTTCCCCTCGTTGAAAGTCAATTATTTCAAAACTAATTCAGCTGCAATTGAATCTTATACACCTTATTTTTCAGATTTTCAATCAAAATGATACAGACTTACAAATTCCTTCCAAGCAAACACATTCTCCCAATTAAAAATGTTGTTATGATTTCAAGCCTAAGGACATCATAAAACATACAATAATTTATGACCATCATTGAGAACTGTCACCCTTTCATCAAAACCATACAAAATTTTGCAAAGGGCAATCATAAAGTATAAATTTATTCAATCTAGCAGGCTATGCTCATAAATACTCATCAACTTCATGCATCATTTAAATTTTGAACACAATGAATGCTATGAGTGAGATGACAATAATTTAAAGTTGAACATAATTACCTCGAATTGTTATTGATTCTAGGGATGAGCGAGGAGCCGATGACTTGAAAGCCTGACCACCAATTCTACCACCAGTCTTGGCGGCTGATGCATCACCAACTGAGCCAAGTGTCAACACCCCAGCTGCCAGTGCCACTATTGCTAGCTTTGCCAATTGCTTTTCATTTTTCCTACAAAAACTTCCAGTCCAAGAATGAAAGGAAACACGAATGATGAAGCTAACTGAAGTAACTGTAATAACTACCTGGAAGTATCTGTCTGGTCGTCATGTCTGTAACTGCAAGAGACAACAGTAACAGAGATGGGAGGAGTCTGTCTTCTGGCTTTGTGGGTTGGAGTCAAAGCGTTTGTTAAGAAGGTCTGTCGAGAAAAAGCTAAGGACATGGTGCTGGTTCAGAATATATCTTGTGGAATTTTCAACTGCAAACCACTCTGTTTCCGTTGAGTTCTAGTTTGATGGCATTGAACAAATTGCTTATCCATTTGTGGATTCTGAGTATTCCACGTGGTCGTATATTAATGGTTCAAAATCGAAGTTTCAAGAAGGGCAAATTGCACCGATGTGTCCCTAACTTTATCACGAATTACACTTCATCATGAATAATTTACATAATTGCAGTGAAATCACGACAAACTATTGACTAGCAGTTGATCTCCATTTATCTTAGAGGTTTAGTTATTTTATCAAATCATTAATCTTACCATCAATTGAAATCTTTAGATTGTTTTCAATAATTATCTTTACAACCAATTTAAAAACTCTAATTAATAAATAAGATTAATGATTGGATAAAATTGATAAACACTTTAATTTTAATGGTCTAAGGGAAATTATGTTTGTATCCTTAGTCAAATTCAAAGCTTCATATTGTACTAACATTTACTTTATTATTTTCCAAGAGTTATGATTAATAAAAAATTGAAAAAACGCACATGTATCTTCAATGAAATTTGCAACTCCAAGCTTTAAACCCAAAGCTCTGGTAAAACCACAAATCAATGCATTCCATTCAAGGAAAAAAACAAAAAATCTCAAAGGAGGAGGAGGACATTTGATCAAAAATGATGGATTGAATTTAAGTTGTACATATCTATTCTAGGCCTTAAACTAAAACTAAGTAACATATTAGAAAGCAAATAATTTGCTACTTAATAATTAAACCTACCGAATTTAAATACATGTCATTCTCATCACTAAAATAATTAAGCCTTTTCTCTTTTTTTTTTTTTTTTGGGTTTCTTTTCACTTCACTCTCACCTATAATCAACTCTCGTGCACCTTACCATCCGCCACCGATGTCCAATTTGCATAATCAAATTCCCAACCCACTCCAGCTTTAGATTAATCTCCTTGTCACTTCTTCGATACCAATCGCTCTTTAGGACTCAATTAATTCCTTGGACACTCAAAGCTCAAATGCCTTGCCTCCCACACTCATTTCACCTTGACTTCTCCTCATAAATCCTCGTACGAAGCGGTGCCATATATCTTTATGCCACTCCATCTTTGTTGGAGATGGAGCCATATTTGCTCCATCTTTGTTGGAGATGGAGCCATATTTGCTCCATCTTTATTGAAATAGAGTTATGTTATCTCTATTGGTAAGCAAATTAATGTGCTATCTTCAATAGAGATTCTTTTGTTATTCTTTGTTTAGACTCCATCAGTTCCTCATTCTCTATCTTAATTGCTTTATCTTTTGTATTCAATGAATTTCCATTTATTTTTAATTGTGTTTATTGAGATTATTTTGTGTTGATAACTGGCTCATATTCCCAAAAAAAAATCTAAATGAATTTTGACTTAAAAAATATAAAAATAAAATAAAAAAACTTGAAGGGTTTTGAGGTTGATGTATTACAGCTTCTTAGAATGGTCACTGTGAAAGAAACTCCAGCAAAAAGCTGCAAAATTTCGACTCTCTAGCATCTCCAATTGGCGCCACGTTAGGAGAAGTGGCAGTTCGAAGCCACAGAATGCACAGAATTTCGTGTCTTTGGCATGCCCAATTGGCGATTCTCTAAATGTAATGTCTCTAAGTGGTGCTGCAAATTACACATCGAAACGGTGTGGTATTTGAAAGGCAAAAAGTCATAACTCAATTTAGGATTTGATACTAAATAGGCATATTATGAACGTGAAAGAGGGTTGGGAAGCTAGAAGGCAAAAGAAGACAACCCTAATTTCATAATACTCTACGCTTAAAAGAACTTCATCAGTTTCAAGTAAAGTCTTGGTATTTCATGTTAAGGATTGGTCATTCAACAAGGGATTCGAGCATTATGAATATCAAGGGTTCATTCTCTCTTGTTATATGTGTCATTTGTTAATTCTTTATGTGCATCTAAATTCACTAGTCAGGTTTCAACACTATGAATGTTTGACAGATATGTTTTGAATGCAATTTTGGATTCGGTTTATTTGATGCTTCAATATTTAATTTGATGTTTTGATTAGTAGCTTCATCTTAGTCATTCTATATCAAATATTGGTTTATTGATATTTGTATGGTCGATTTCTTATCACTCTCAATTAAATCCTGAATAAACTAGATCAATTTAGGTCATTGCATGATTTTGCTAATCTTATTAATAATTGGTTAATAACTAATAAGTTAGGGACATGGAATGCTCACTAAGAAGTGTGTCTAATTGAATGATTTGTGGATAGTACGTGCCAAATAGGTTTAGAAGTGGTAAGTGAGAAACTCCTTATTAATTAATAATAACTTAGTTTTTTTTTTTTTTGAAAGTATAATAACTTGGTTTTTGATTGGTCTTTTTGCTATGTGGAATGACCAATATGAGCATAATATAGATTGTGTGTGAAGTTGTGATAGTTCAGTTAATAGCTGAAAGTAACATTTGCTGATTAGTTACTAGGTGAAACCAGAATTGTATTTGTGTTTATTGTAGATCAAACTAGATTAGTATTGAACGTCCTAACGCCCATCTTATATCTTAAGTGTTCTAGTGAATGAAGTTTTTGTTATTTTGATTCGCTGAATTGGTTTAGATTTAACTTACCTACCGTTATCATTGTATTGGTCTTTATTTTGATTTGTTTATTTTTAATTTTAATTGTTTTACATTTCAATCTATTTGCATGATTGCATCAATTGCAAGTAAAGGTTTTAACATTAAATTGTTTCGTCTCTCTATGAGACGATCCTGCCTTTACTATAAAATGAAAGTGTGAATTTTATAAATTTTATTATCGATAGTCACGTAAAAGACTTTAAAAAAAAAAAACATATGGATAACTATCCAACTTCACTTGTAGGCATTTACTCTTATTGGAACATGAAAAATAATTTCTTTTATTCTTTTCAAGTAGATAGTACTAATAATAATCTTGTTCATCTAACACATCCGATGACATTCATGGTGATGCTTGGAAACTTGTTTGCAAATTGCCCCTTCGCATTCTGGTGTGCAAAAGTTTGTGCATTTACCATTAGGTTTGTCATTTTGCTAGGTATGCAATGCACAAGATTTGAATAGTTCTTACAACACTTTGAATCTAAATCTTTTAGGATTATCTCTTGTATTTCCTTACATTCTAAACAACAAAAAGAAAGTACATTACTTTATAGCAGAACAAATATTTTGTCTAAATATCATGCAATTTAATACGATAATGTCCATTGGGAGAAGTGATAATTATTGGAATGCATCATAAAAAATATAATAACAGTATTTTATTCACTCTAGTTTAATATGAAAACATTTATATGCTTTCATTGAGTAAATATTTTTTTATACATATTAAAACAAAATGATTAAAAACAATTTAAAACATACCGATGTTGATACAAAGCATGAGGACCACAGCACGAACTAACGAGAACACTATGAATTGAGTCATAATAATGTGTAATAATAATAATAATAATAATAACAACAACAACAACAGTAATATTAGTAATAATGAAAACAAAGATAATAATAAATGTGTAATAATAATAATAATAATGAAAACAATGATAATATAGATGTGTAATAAAAAATTAACAAAGCATGTTACTAAGTCAAGATGGGTTCTAGGTCAAATTTTTTGCCCTAAACTCAATCTGAAATCCCTTTTTTTTTTTTTCTTTTTTTTTCTTTTTTTTTTAATTTCTCCAAACCGCCCTGAAAAATGCAAAGCCTGCCCTCTAAGGTTTTTGGGTAGGTTGGGGATTTTTGTCATCCCCAACATGTTCCAATAGACTCTAACCATTTGTATCATTAGATTTTCGATTACCTTGTTAAAATATATATAAGTGTAGGATTTTATGTCTCGCCGATTTTATCTATCGATCCTAGTGGCGTAAAATGGTCGAATTCAACACAATGTCCATATATAAGTTGTGTCCAACCTGATGTTGTACATGCTTGGCACTAGTGATGGGGTTTTATAAGAGACTTACCATTCCATGTCTTCACTCTCGCATCAACTGCGTGTAAATTTTGACTCCTTTAATGAAAATCAAATCAAGCCCTTACTACTTTCGAAGGTGACTTTCAAATTGTGCATCATTTTCTTTCCATGCAATTCAATTGAAAGTAAGGGTATCACAGGCTCATCGGTCATTGACAACGACAACATATTTTGAAATTTCGAAGTAGACCGAGACTTGCCACATTATTAAACCTCCTACTTAGAGGTGGGCATAGGTCGGGTCTGATCGGAACGATTTCGATCAAAATTGACTCAAAACCAACCATATCGAAAACCAACCAAAGTCAACTTGCTTTGGAAAACCAACTTGGACTAACAAGTCAACTGGGTTTGATTTGATCGATCCATATCGCTTTAGGCCCAAATAGGCCCATTTTAGTTTGAGCTAATTTCAGTTTTAATCATACATGGACCTCATTAGGGCCAATTTCAATTTTAGTCAAATTGAAAGTTTACTTTGTAATTTTAATTAGAGCAAGTTGCATATTACGGACTTAAGTTTACCTTTATACAAACAAGTTGAAGTTTCCCTTTATATAATAGATTACCTGCACTCGTTAGTCAACATTAATGTTTGACCATTAATTTTATATAGAATAACAAAAATACCCACCCATACCTACCCCCCACCCCTCTCTGTGCGGCACGTACCCCAATGTTTAAAAATATATAGATTTTTCAAAATGGAAAAAGTTGTAATCTCCATTATCCATCAAATGATAGACAATGAGATCAATTTCTTTAAAAAAATTATTAAAAAAAAGAAAGTTTTTGAAGTCGCATATGTTGAAGAAAGAGACTCACATGAGCCTCCCCATAAAGGCGTAAAGAGCCTCCATCTCTACTTTGTATAGAGGAGATGGAGGTTCGAACCTCCATGTCTATTGGTGGCTTCGTTGGAAACCATCTACTAGATAGAGATGGTTTCCAATGATTCTAGGTTTAAAGCTGAAACTCTATCTCCATAGCTAGCTTTGTTGGAAACCATTTGGTAGATGGTTTCCACGGTTTGGGTTTGAAGTTTGAACCCAAATCTTTAAAGATTTGAGTTTGAAGTTCAAATATGTTTGAACCTCTAACGAACTAAAGTGTTTCAAATGAATGGAAACGAAATCATTCTCAAATATGGTTTGACCTGAGAACGATTCCCAAATCTAATTTCTAGAATTAAACCCAAAACTTGAAGATATGGGTTCGAACCTAGATTTCAAAGATTAAAAACCTAAGTTTAGATCCAAATCTTTAGCTTGATATTTAATATAAACTTTTTAAAAGTAGTAAAGACAACCTACAAGTATGTTTAAGAATGAAAAAAAAAAACTTCATTCGAAAGGAAATGGAGTTATAAAATATAATACTGATAAAAAAATACCCTTTTCTATATATGTTGAGTATGTTTTTAATACCAAAAAATATAGTTAATTTTGTTCAAAATAGTTACAATAATTGATAATATCTTTATACTGTAAAAAAGAAAAACTGCAATGCTGTTAAAAAAATAATTAATATTCTTTTTTATTTGGGAACAAAAAGGTGAAAAACATCGTACTGTAAATCTACATAAAACCACTATAACAAAAAACAACTATGTATATATATACACACACCTTTCGACCGCGCACAACACATCCACGTATTAAATCATGAACTCATGCAATATCGTGGCAAAGAATGTAACACACAAAGGGCGTTTAGGTTTACGACGAGACTCCATTTATGATTTAACTACTGAGTTAATTAACGTTGCTCTTGGATCCAATTCAATAGTTACTTTTCTAACATATGATGGTGATGAGTAAGAGGTTCCCCACGCTTGTAAATTCTTATGGTGATATTTCAACGCAAGGTCAATAGTGGAATACATCAAAGAGTGAATGTACAATAATTCAATGTTTTCTCCTTTTTTTTTTTTAAGAAAAACCATATTAATTCAATATTTTCAATTTCTGTCATCAAGTGGCAAAGCATGAGAGAATAATGTGCTTCGTCCACAGTCGACGCCCAAAAATGTAGGTGTCCGTGCGCCCGCCTGTGATAAGTTTGTGATCCAGAATAGAACAAGTATAGATAGTCGTTACCTATTATATCTGGGCAGTACGAGAAGTCCGACATGATGGCTAGGTATATAGTCGGTTGTCTGTTAGCTGGCCTGGCCTTAATTTTCAACTGACGAAATTTCATTGTCAACTTGCACGTGGCCTCTGCCCACATACTGCCAACTTAGGCTTCAAGTACGAAACCCATCCACTTGATCGAAATCAATATGTGCCATCCCGCCAAATCCAACCGATTTTCTTTTCTTTTTTTTTTTTTCTTTTTATAAACTAATTTCGAATTCCTTTTTGTGTATGTTTTTCGTACATTTTATAATTATGTGACCTTTTGATATAAATTTGTAAGATATAATCGAATATTTCATTTGATAGACTGTAAAAAACGATTCACACAAAATTAAAAAACTGTTGACATATTGGTAGAACTTTTTGGGATATTATCCACACTTATAGGCTAGTAGAGATTGCACACACTTGTAGATTATGACATTCGAATCCAACCTTCAACTTGAAAGAAACAAAGTTGGATAGGAGTGGCACAGTGGTGCCACTCCACTTAGGAATTAGGAGTGAATTCGTTTATGAGTAGTGCTCATTTTTCATTCATAAATTTCATTCATTCTAATGTCTTCTCATTAAATGTAAATCCCTTTTATGTCTTAAACATTATTGTTTCATGTTCCTGTCACACTTCTGTAAAAAATACAGGGACAATTTGTTGACATTTTTGTCATGACAGTATTATTAACGAGCCTGCTATAGTACATTTTGCTATCGTTTCTTGTAGCAATGGTCATCACAATCGTGATCATTTAAATGACTATTACACTCTCTCTTTATGAAAACGACAATCGAACATTTTAAAGATGTTATTGCAATATAAATAAAATATGATTAATATATAATAATAGAACTGTATGTTAGTAATATAATAATATGAATATGTAATAATATAGAAAATAAAAATTTTGAGACTCTCCAAAATACTGGGGATTTGTAGCCATAGAAATATAAAATAAAAGTATTGAGATATGCGTGTAACATGTTGTCTTAAGATAAATTTGTTGTCATTATCTGTATGTTCAGTGTTTGTCTCCCAAATATCGTTTTGACCTAGAAAATATACCAATTCGATATTTTGTAGAGGAGGACATAAATCTATCTGGATTTTCCAAAACCGAGATTAAACCCTCAATCAAAATGGTTAATAAAATTAGACTTTTATGTCCCAATTTTCCAACACTATAATTAAAATCAAATGTTTGTTCATGCGTGTCAAAAGCGCAACCACGAGTAACATTATGACCATAGCACAACTGTGACTTGAGCAATCTCCTTAATTTGTGCTCTAAGCCAAGTAGACTCAGCAATATCTTATCTCTTACTTTGAAAACAATTTGTCTCTCTGTTCGATCACACACTTAATACTTAACAAACGGAGAAAAAAAAAAAAACTCTAAAAGAACAATACAATCCAGAAATGCTTATCGGCAGCAAATAGCTAGGTATAATGTTGAGATCGAAGCATATTAAAGGAAAGGCCTATTAAAAGAGAAAAAAGTTTGTATAATAAGAATGGCAAAATACTTGGTAGGAATGAGCTGGTTGATTTTGAAATGAGAGAAGCTAGGTAGCTATCAAGTAGGAGAGACCTGGAACTGGAAGTAAGAATTGAAAGAGGAAAAAAGTAAACACTTTTAAAGTGTGGAAACATGTGATAGCATTTATAGTGGGGTTTTTGTGTCTTGTATTTTAGTGCTCAAGTCCCCCTGTTCGGGTTGGTGCCAAAAAGCGAAGAATGCATGTGAGTCCATGTGCCACGCACATTCGAGTTCCCTAAGATTTTTCCTTTCATATCATAAATTTCCTTATATCGCAATCAGTGGGCTGGCATCCATATGCATGCCAATGCATGTTTTGAGCTTAAAATGTTATAAAGTGTCACATTGGCACCTATAACATCTACCAATTCTTTGTTTACACACATCACCGAAGCTTCTTGTTTTCACGATATTTTTCTTGATGGGTAGGTAGAAGAAAGGACTCTCTCTCTCTGCATTGTTCTTTGTGCATTCTTGTCGCCTTTTTATATCTCTGGTTGCACTATAGTCACCCGAATTCCCAAAATTCCTTGTATTTAATCTTTTATATAATAACCATCACCACTACCACTACCACCTCAAGTTACCTTATATTTCATAGATATTGTTTGTTTTCCTCCCTTATTATTAGACATACTAGCAGCATTGTTCGAGTTCTAGGATGAAAGGGAGAATTAGCAAAGGTAGACGGATTTATTCTCTCGAGCCAAACAAGATAGTACAAGGCACATTTACGAGGAAGTACGTGAATCATTTCATGCCACCTCTATTGAAGATCGTCAATGAGAAGGGAATTCCGGATGAAAATGGTGATTGCATTTGCGAGGTATACAAGAAAGTGAAATATGAAGTGGACACGGCATTGGTTATGTCAACTAGAGGATTATTTGCTTGGAGCCATGCCTTGAAACGTAATCTTCAAACAAATCTCAATGTGTGTAGGCTTCAAAGTTCCTCTCTTCATAGTTTAGTTCCTTTGAAATGTGGTGACAATCCACTATGCTCTACTTGTGTCCACCATGCAAATGTCTCAACCGAAATCGCTCCAAATCCTAACCAAAATCCCAAAATTTTAACTAAGAAGGCGAGAAGGCCTCAGAAAGTGAGAATGCCACCAAGAATGAAGAGAGAAGCAAAAAGGGAAACCAAAGAGGAACAACTCATAAGTAGCCGGTTGGTGAAGCTAAGGTCTCTTTTACCAGGAGGGGAGGAGATGGGTGATGATAAATTGCTTAGTGAAATTGGAAGTTATATTGTATGTCTTGAGTTACAAGTCGATGTTCTTAAATGTCTCATTGATTTCAACTCATTTTTAAACTCCAACTAGTTGCGATTGGAATTTATTAGATTTTCTTTGTTTAATGAGTACTAGTACTGTACTTTTAATAAAAAAAACATCTCTTAATATAAATATATATATATATATGCATCTCAAAGAATGTCTTCAACTGTGGAATTTTGGTAGAATAATGTAGTTCTTTGAATTGCTTTTTTGTCATGCTATATCATTTATGCATTTATAATCATAATTAATTGAACCAACCCACAAAGAAAATACACTTCAACGTTGCACTAATAATTGGGTTAATTATATGGTATTTCTAGTAATTTTGGCCACAAAATATTTGAGCATAGAATTGATTAGTGATTAATTTTTTAGTAATTGATACTTGTTAATATTAACTGGCTTACATATTTTTCAATTAGCTTGTTTTTTTTTTCCTTTTTTTAGGTATTACCTATGGTTTAGCGATTTGAATTCATGATATTATTAGATTTACCGAGTGTTCTCTTCCATAAAGTGATATTTAGTATTGGTAAATAATTTTGGCTTTTAATAAGTGAAAATGTGAGTAGTGTTAAATCAACAAGGATTGTTGGCACTTGGACAATCCCATTTGAATTTTTCGGAATTTTGGATTTGGACAAGATTTGGTCTGAACAATTTCAAACCGAATTTGGATTATACTTTTTCATTCAAGATTTTCTCCACTTTAAAAATTCGGACCAAATGGGATATTATTTTTTCAAAAAAAAAATTCACTTTTAACCAAAACACAAAGGACAAATTAGTTTTTAATTCAAAAATAAGCATTATTCATTTTAGCACGAAACTTCAATAATTTTTAGTCATTTTCAATCCTTTGAAACATTTCATGTGCAACGTTACATTTCAAAAATATATTTTACGTACAAAACTTCAAACGTTTCAAGCATATGAACATATTTTACATACAACGTTGCACGAGAATACTTTCACTTGTAGGCATTTCAAATGGATGAGAACATTTTCACATGCAATATTACACAGGAAATGTTCATGTATGTAAAAATAACAAAAATGTAAGAAATTTTGTTTTGGGTTAAAAGTGAATAACTTTATCTTTTGGGTCCAAGCAAAATTTTACTTTTTTTCATGGGTCATTTTTTAATTTTTTTACTTAGTTTTTGGATAATAATATAGGATAGGAGACGGCTTTTCCCCTTGTTTTCTTCTTGATTTTTTCATTTTTTATGAACTTTTTAATTTATCTAAATTTTATTTTAATAAATTGATGTGTATTGCAAAAACAAAAAATTTTCAGTTGGAACATTCCACTTTACCCAAATTACCCCTACGTATCTTATTCTCCTCTTTCATTGCTCATGATATGAGATCTTTAACTTCATTTGTTGATTGTTTTAGTTTTGTTGGGATTTTTTGAAGTTTTTGTGGTTTTTTTGAGTTTTTTATTTTTATTTATTTTTTCTAGATTTTAGGTATTGATGTTTAGGGTTAAATTTGGTTAAACTTGGTTGGATTTAGCTTGAAATAGAGTTTACCAGCGAGATATAGTGTTGAAGATGACGATAGAAATTTAATGGACCATAACATTCAATACCGAATTTTATGGGGCCATAAAATCCATCCGGTATAGGATTTTATGACCTCCATAAAATCTATCAAATTTTAATAGGCAATAAAATGCGGTATCAAATTTTATTGCCCATTAAAATCCGATAACGGGTTTATTTTTCATTAAAAACTGGTATCGGGTTTAAATTATGTGCTTTTTAAATTTTGATTTAAAGATAATTAGATAAACTTAAGTATATAAAAATAGTTTGCTTGAGGGTTAAAAAAAAAATTATTAAAAAATTAGTAAAAACTAATTTTTTCCTTCGTTTTTGGATAAAAAATGAATTTGAAGATATATTTTTTAAATGA
>JAIZFV010000042.1:0-27717 GCA_021234005.1 Nephelium lappaceum
CATGATTGGCTCTCTACCCTTGAGTACTACTTAAAAGACTTTATTTGGAAAACACTAGCATGATAGCATGATTAGCTTGCATACTATTGTTGTACAAATCATCAACTCTTTTGCCCTTAAGTAGTACATAACCGTTTTTTCCCAATTGAAACAAACACATACCTAAATCTAATTTCAAACCCCTTCTTTTCAAGTACAGGGACAAATGTAAGATTTCGCCTACTAGAAAGAACATACAAAACATTCTTAAAAACAATAGTAAAGAAATTAGTGAAAATCTTACAGTCTCCTTCGCCTAGCACATCAACGTATGTGTGGTTTCCTATGTATAAATGGTGCTCTCCTTATGCCTTTTCATTAAGATTTGAGAAGCGGCCTTTGTCTTTGCAAACATGCTTTGTTGCTCCAAAATCCATGCACCATTGGTTGTCAGATTCCGTAATGAGTGCTTCTGAGACTGAGAACCTCTACTTTTGCTTTCCATTGTTCTTCTTTCGCTCTGGACATTTAGCCTTGAAGTGATTTTTATCTCCACAAATATAGCACCCGAATTTTTTCTCAATTTGCGTTTTGATTTTGATTTCCACCAGGGCCTCGAGACTTGCGCTAAAAGATTTTCTTTCTGCCTCCTGTGATTCTTCAACTACGAGCAGATTTTCTCATCTTTCTTTCTTATGTTTATTCTTACTTTGTTAACGGCCAACAATGCAGGTCAAGTGGCCATATATAGGTAAGTCTTTCTGCCCATAGGTTAAAGATGTAACCACATGAACCCATGATTCATGTAAACTATTTAAAAGAATTAATACTTGCATTTTATCTCAAATTTCATGAACAACATTTGATGGATCCTTTGCAATATTTCCAAATTTAAAACATGATCTAACATGCTGTCATTTTCAGACATCCGGAGCCCATTAAATTACCTTAAAAGCAATTGAATGTATGTCTCAGACTTAGGACCATGTTTATCCTCCATCATGTCCATGATACTTTTTACAGTATCAAACCATTCATTTAGCGCAATCAAATCAACTTTCATATGATTTAAAATTGTGGCTCTAGCCAATGCATTATCTTCCTCCCATTTGGAGTCAGCATCTATTGGCTTTTCCTTTTCCACAGTATGCAAGGTTTTCTCATATTTGTCAATAAATATTTTATTCTCCGTTTCCATATATGGAAATTCACATTATTTAACCTCTCTACTTTGAGCAAATCTTCCATATATAGCACGCTTAATTGATATGCCATATTAATATTGGTATGATCTTAAAATAATAACGTGACACGTAATATTTATTAATAGAACTTGAAGTTCTAAAGTTTAATTTATTAAAACCAGAAGTTCTAAATTTTCAATTGAATTAGAACCAAAAGTTTTATATTTTAAATTTGTTTAGAATAAGAAGTTCTACATTTCCAAATTAATTAGAATTAGGAATTTTGATCTCCAATTTATCTATTAGAATCAAAAGTTTGATAGTCCTAATTTATTTGAAACCAGAAATTTTAAAACTAATTAAAGTTATTGATGTGATTTGGAAAAAAAATTCAGTCTCAATTCTACCAAAACCTGAAATTTTGAGATAATATCAAATTTATATATAATTATGAAATACAATCATATCATACTTGAAGTTTTGGTTTTTGGAGAAGAGAGGCAACATGCGGTAACCATATACATGATATATTTTTTTCTTATTCCTTAAATGATTAGTTCATTATAGTTCATTGTAATTGTATATTGAGAAATTGTTAATTAATTTATTATAATATATCTAAAATATTACAATATCCATATCTTTTGGTAAGGGATCCATTTATATTTCTAAAGAAATATATATGATTACAAAATAAATGAAGTCAGAAGATTGAAACCATTCGTACTTCAAGTTTGCCCTTGAAGTAGTAATGTTAATAATTATGGGGTGAAAAACCATTTATCTTACATGGCTAAATTAATTAATCTATCATTCTCCAAAGTGAATGTTAAATCACCTAATAGTTGTGACAATGATTATGGTTAATAAAGTTTTAATGATCATAATAAATTTTAACCACCAGAAGTGAAATTGACATTAAAGCAAAGTAAGAAATGCTTATTATTGGTGGCATATGAAATTAAAAAATCACATACTTGAAGTATACATAAATATCATATTAATCTTTTACCAATTATAAAGGCTCCAAAAGAGAAAGTTGCATATTACACAAAAAAAAAAAAAAAAAAACAAAATGTTGTATAAGTGAAACTTTGTTACTTTAATAGATCTTGAAGGAATCTATTTAAATATACATTGAGAAAAGTATATTGTATTATTTGTATTATTATGCCAGAAGCATATTTAACGATTGAGACTATCATATGATCATGAGTACAATATGATAAAAAATTTTGATGAACCAAAAGTTTTTCATCCAATAATACAGAGGAAATGATGCATCAAATTATTGAAAATAACATAATATTCATTATAGAACTTGAAGATTCTTATCTAGTAAATGTCCGTGAAAGACAATATTTGATATTATAATTCAGTCCTTAATGGACACTATATGACATTGCATTTTAGTCACTAAAGAATAATGTGATAGCCCAACATATCCTTAAAGGATAGTAAGATAGTATAAATATGTCTCAGAAGGATGTTACGATGATGTAAATAAATCCATAAAGGGTAACAAATAAAACCAATAAATAAGTTTTCTCGTCATTAGGGGAAGAACATGAATAAAGTTAGAAAACTTAACGATGTGAAATCATGATTGGCATGCATTACATTATGTTAATTATTGTGAACATAAAGTTCAAAAGGCTATTCACTTGCTAATTGCATATCCGAATAATTTTATACTCACTGATAATATATTAACTTGAGTGATTGTTCTTGAAGAACAATTTATATAAATGACAACAAATAAATCATTCATTACATATAGAAGTGTGAAAAGTAAATGTTATTATAAAGTTATTATTCCTAGAAGTGAACAATAAAATATCATGGTTATTTTAAAAATTACTCTTAACCTATATGTAATTCTTATCATATAAATAATAACTCCTGAAGAGTTCAATGTTTTTAAAGAGATAAAACTCTTTGAATAAGGAATGAAGTTTTATAATCTCCTCCTATGAGACTCACAAAACAAATCCTAATTGCATATGGAAAGGTGCATATATCCAAACTATAAATATCATAGTTTGTCCTAAGAATGTGTGAAAGTTTTCAATAGCCACTGAAGAGGCATATGTACTGAAACTTAGAGAAGATAGAGATGTCATATATTTTATTGGTTTGTATATTACAGAATAATGATTAGGATATTGAATAACAAATTATGGATAAATGTCGATATAAAAATTGTTGATAGAAAAAAAAAAAAAAAAAAAAAAAAAAAGCAGAGCTATATTTTATAGTCTTATTAGACTCGTCATATGGATGTTTGAAGATGTCACATGTTTTGATAGAAATAATTATTCATATAAAAGTTGAGATAATAAAATTTAATTGTATCTCAACTCAAAGAGTTTACTGTAGAAACCCAAAATTGACAATGTGAAAATAAATCATCTTATAGTTAACTTCATATGATGAGAATTGGCAACCCAATAGGTTAGTACCCCAAAAGAGTTACCATCTCCTGAAGATATATAAAATCTTAGAAACATAGAAATTTCCATGGAAAGCTATGGAATAGTAATAAAATAATCACTGACAATTTATTTGCATATGCAATAGCAATTGAAAATATAAATTATGATCATGAACCATATAATATCAATGAGTGTCAAAAAATGTATGATTGACCTAAGTAGAAAGAAGCAATTCAAGTAAAATCGACTTCATTAGCCAAACGTATTGTATGTGACCAACAATCTAGACATCTGAAGATATTAAACTCATTGGATATAAATGGATATTTGTTTGAAAACATAATGAGAAAAATGAAGTCATGAGATATAAGACAGGACTTGTAGCACAAGGTTAGCATGTTTATGGTTAAAATATATTATTTGTCATATTTGAAGTACATACATGTTTCTCTCACTTTTATTACTCAAGTTGAAGATTTTTGGAAAAACATTATCATAAAGTGTATCCCATCAAAGTAAGCACTCCATCGAGGGGAGCATTCTTTCAGGGAGAGTATATTAAGTCAATATGGACATATATGTAATACATTTTTTTTTTTCCTTCAATCAAGTTTTATCCTACAGGGGTTTTCTAGACAATGTTTTTAATGAGATAGTCTCATTAAGCATGTCTAAATACTATTGAATCTAGAAGATTATAGTAATTTTGATCCATCAAATCACGAAATATCTTTTACTTAAATTTTTATCCATTAGATTTTTACTAGCAAAATTTAAAAATAATATAATTTAAAAATAAGAATGATATCATCCAATGGGCAGTGTTGTAAAATCGATAGATAAACATCATATATTATTTTAATAATTTTGAGTTAGTTAGTGACCAACTCAGCACCACTATATGTAAGTTGTGTCCCTTGTTCAATTTCAATTTTTCTAATGAAAAAAAAGGCATAAGCAATTCGATTTTCTTATTTTCAATCTCTCCTTTTTCCTTTGATATTCTCAATTTCAATTTGTTTTTATTCTCTTTATTTTATAACATATATATATATATATGTGATACATTCTAGCATACACCTGAGTATGCATACACTTGACAAGTAAAAAAAAAAAAAACGTGTGATTGCATCATAAAATATGTGATTGTAATTTTTCATATGTGACTACAACTAAACATATGTGATTACAATCAATAAATAATTATATTTACTGATTTATTGATTGTGATCACATTTACTAATTGTAATCAAACATGTATAGTTGTAATCATATATTACAAATTACAATAATATATTTCAGAATACAATTACACATTTTTTCTATCAAGTATATGCATATTCAAGTGTACCCAAGGGAAGCCCTATATATATATATATATATATTTGCGAGTTCCTTTGGGTATACCTAAGGTATCAATACACTTGACAAAAAAATGAGTGATTGTAATCAAATATGTTTAGTTGATTAGTAATTATAATCAAACATGTTTAATAATCACATATAAAAAATTATAATAAAACATTTTAAAATGCAATCACGTATTTTTTCTATCAAATGTATTCATATCCAAGTGTACCCAACAGAACCTATATATACATATATATATATATAAGTTCCTTTGGGTATACTTGAGGTATCAATACAGTTGACAAAAAAAATAAGTGATTATATTTTAAAATTATTAATTGTAATTGATTATATTTTTTATATTTTATTACAACTAAACAAGTCAGATCATATTTGTAATAATTGACATGTAAAATCACATTTATTTATTATAATCAGATACATATAATTGCAATAAGATATAGTTGAGATATAATAAATTACAATTAACAATTTTAAAATGCAATAATTTATTTTTATAACACCCAAAATTTCATAAATAGTGTTTTGAAAGAATAATATTTTCAGAGGAATAGTATTTACGGACAAATAGTACTTTCAGATGAATAGTATTTTCAGATGCTAGTATATTCGGATGAATGGTGTTATCGGATGAATAGTGATTTTTTTGGAAAATGGACCAAGTGAATCACAAGTTTCGGAATAGGTATTAGAGTATAATGAAACTAAAACGGAGTAAAAAAGTCCGTTTGGGTAGTTTCTGAAGGTTCCGGAAGTTACCCAACGAAAACGCCCTTGTGGACAGGATTGTGAATACTGTTGACCTAAACTCCGTTTGAACTTTTTTCGAAGCCATGGATTGAGTCTAAGAGATCTAATTAGAGTATTGTAAAGTCAATTTGATGAATGAGTGATCATAGAATTAATTTGGAATTTATTTCGGAATGAATTATAAATGGTATTAAGTAAATAGTAAGTATGACAAGGACTAAAATGAAATAAGTTTTCCTACTTGGGGTCAAAGTGGGATTAAGAGAAAGTGAAGTAAGGGTCAAATGGAGATAAGTTTACATGACTTGGGCTAAAGTGGAATAAGCAAGAATTAAGAATCAAAAAGCAATTAATTAAAGGATATAATGGTCATTTTCAAAGAAGATTATTATAAATTCATTGACTAGTCATTTTGTTTCATTTTTCTTGCCAAAACAAAACACAAACCAAGAGACAAAAATACAAAACTGTGAGATAGCCTCCAAGGAGGGGTGTGTTTGGCCATGATGAAATCCAAGGGAAACAAGTGCTTTGATCCATTTTTGAGCTTCCAAACCAAGAGTTCAAGTAAACCCAAGCTAGAGAAATCAATTGGAAGCAAGATCAAGCAAAATCAAGGTTAGTTTCATGACTTTTGAATCCATTTCCATCATGTTGTTGTTAATGATTTTGTTGGTAATTCATGTGGGTTTTTATGTATGTTATAAGTTGAGTTTTATGAGCTTTAAACTAAGTATAAATCTCATGGAAATCACTAAGTTTGATGAGCTAGGTTTTGGTGGGAGAATCAATGAAGTTGTATGGAAATTGTTTGAATAATTTTTATGCCCAACAAGTGTTTGATAAAATGCCTAAGTGAAGAAAAATGCAAAAATTGAATGAAAGGCATTGTTTATATAATAGGCCATGTAAAAGCATATTAGAGGAAGTATGGAACCAAAGTCAATTGATGATATTAAGCATGATTTTATGTTCCAATGTGATAAGGAAACCTATAAAAATTTTATAAATTGGTTGAAAAGCTTATAAGAATAGTAGAAATCAATTTAAGTAACTTGCCTTTTTATGACTTTAGGTGAAGGGTGTTGATGGACATTATGCAATACTATCTCATATATATGTTTTCATTTATTCAATAAGTATGTTTGAGTATGTATGGCATTAAGGAAAGTAGAAGTAAGATTTTAGAATGAAAATGGTGAAAATGGCATTGAAAAAGAGATGAAAAAACGTGGTTTTTCCTAGTTTTCGCCACCCGTTTGTTGGAATTTTTCAAAGCCATTTTACGGGTGATCTAAATGCAAGTTAGAGAGATGAATGGAGCAAAAATAAGGCCAAGAGCAGCCCTAGAATGGGCTGTGAACAGTACTCGGCCAAGAGAGGTCTCAAAAATTTATTTTTCGTTTCGGGTTCCAGAAAATTATTTCGGGCATATGGAGATGCTCCTAGGGGTATAAGTAAGGTCCATGCAAAGAAAATGGAATTTTAAGGCTTCGGTTAAGTTGAAATTGAGTAGGGAAGTAAGTTGGTAAAATAGTGTTTTAATGAATTAAGTGAGTTCTAAGCAATGTAATGAATTTTTTATGGTTAAGGTTAGTCTATTCTAAGTGAATATATAATGTGTGGGTGAAAAGGAAGGAAGCGGAAATGGAGAAGGCTATTGGAGCCACTTAAGGAAATTTGAACCAAGGTGAGTGCCACACTTGATTTTGAAGCTTTTGAAATTGGAATTTGAAGTTATAAGAATATATTTTATTACAAGTACTATTATGGTTTTGAAATGGTTGTGATGGATTTATAAGCTTTTTAAGAAATTAAGTTGTAAGAAAAATTCCTAAGTGATTTATCAAGTAAGCTATATATTTTTATGTTATTTTAAGTAACAAGTGTTTTGTGTACGTATTGTTATTTTAAGTATTCAAAATGAATGTTTTGATTATTTGACATTTTCTATGGAAGTTTATTATTTACAATTTTATAAGTATGAGTTTGTATGAAATAAAATTTAAGTTTTAAGATTTGTTTTAAATTCTTTTTATAAATAAGTTATGTTTTATGTTATGCAAGGGAAAGTAATTTTTTTATGATTTCACAATAAGTGATTTTAAGTATTAATACTTTATAAGTTTGCAAATTATATGTTTTATGAGGTGTATATAATTATGAAATTTTATGAACTCTTATGTATATTTGGTATTGATATATATGTTTTATATGAAGTTTTGTTAGCTATTTATATGTTATTAAATGTTAAGTTTCATATGAAGTTTTATATATGTATATATATATGATTTTTGTATGTGGTTAAATTCAAAATGAGATTTTGTGCTTTTGCACTAAGTAAGAAAATAAAATAAATTTTCAAAGGCCATAAGTATACCCACCCTTATAAGTAAGTTTTAAACCCGGCCGGTATATCCACATTAGTATGGCAAGTCCAGGGGGGATGCGTCACTAACTCAAGGGGGATTTAAGTTTATCGTGTCGCCTCTATTTTTGGAATTATCTCATGATTATGGTTAGCGATGCAACATTCCGCACAAAATCACGGGATGTTTTGTAAGTAAGTAAGTGTCACGGTTGGTGTATGATGCCACGTGACTCCACGTCGGTTAGTATTATTACAGCTTCCGCGTGGTTGTAAGCATTACGGGTACGAATGATGCTTTTCGAAAAAATTAGTAAGTATTTTAAGTATTGAAAACAAAGGAAAATTTTAATATGTTTTAAGTATGTTTTATGATTAAATGAAATTAAGCTTTGAGAAATTTAAGGAATGGAAATCCATTCTATGCATTTTATAATCCCTAAGTTTTCTATGGAATCTTATGAATATACATGAACTTTATGGAAATTCCATGTCAAGCTACATATGGAAATGAAATTGAAATTTTATATGTTTTATTGTTTATAAGTTTTCCATTAAGTTGTATGAATATTTATATGTTTATGGATTTTCTATTTTAAGCTATGCATTGAAAGGAAATCTAAATTTTATATGATTTATAAACTATATGTCTTATATGAATCTTATGGATGTGTAAGTTCAAATATTTCCATTTTTATAAGTTTATATGAATTTTAAGTATATATATAAGTTGTATTTTACCTATGCACTTTCAATAATTTAAATAAGATTATATTTATTTTTAAGTCCTAAATTAAATGAATTTATATATGTATGAAGTTTTAAGCATATAAGTTCACGTTGTATTCAATTTATAAGTTTCATACGAATTTGATGTACGTATGCGTTTATAATTTTCATAAGCACGCCTTGTAAGTCAAAGAAAATTTATGTTTGAAAATTTTTAAGCTATATGAAATTTTATGCATATATGAGTTATATATATATTTGATGCGTTTATGGGTTTTACGGTTTTATAAATTATGTATGAGATTTTATGAAATTATGTATTTATTAAATTAAGCATTCATACTATACAACGAAATAAGTTTTGGAATTTATGAGAACTTTAAGAAACGGAAACGTATTTTGAAAAGTGTTTTAAGGAGGTATTTTTAATAAAACCAAATCTTTTAAGTTAAAAGAAACATCAGTACTCACTGAACTCCCATAGTTTATTATTTTCTATTGTTATGTTAAAAACCTCCTCAGGTATGGTGTGGGTGACCGGATGGAAGGACTCCTCCAGAAATATAAGTGGGCAATGACGCGACAGTGTTTATGTATAATACGTTGCAAACTTTGTATCTAAAAAGAATTGTGTGTTATATATGTATTTTAAGTTATATTGAGTGGTCTAGAATTATTTATGACATGAAATCCTTAGTTTTAAATCATTGCATAAATTAAAAGTATTTGAATTACGATTTCATGCTTTTGATTTTTTTACAAAATGAATTTATCATGATTGAAATGTATGGTTGTGGAAGAAGTTGGGTTGGAAAATAAAATATGGAAGTGTATTTTCCTTTGCAGGTTATTTTGGTTAAGTTAAAACGCAGCTGTTATGCTGTCGAATTTTCTTTAAAAAAAAAAAAAATCCAACCCATTCTAAGTTTCCTAAGTAAGAAAAGATTTTAAGGGTTCGCTCCATAGATTTCTTTTAGGTTAATTTGTAAGGTTTAGAAGGATTCCGTTGGGGTGCTAGGTAGGGCCATCCGGACGTACGTATGGAGGGTTTCGGATTGGGTCCTGTCAATTTTTTGTCCACTGCATCGATACCCCAGACATATTATAAAAATGTGTTATATATATGTATGTATGTATGTATGTATGTATATTATTTTCACCTTAATGCACACTGAAATTAATTAAGTCAATGTATTGGCTGTGGGTCATTAATTATGCATAAATGGTTGTAGAATAAATCAAAATAAGTGAAAGTAAGTAAATCTAACAGTTGATGATTGAGACATTGAATTTATTACATAATGCACATTAAGAAAAAATATATATGTGCGTATGTGCGTGCATGCGTGCATGTACGAGTCGTGTGTGCACGCATTTAACACAACAATTTACTTTTAAGAAAGGGAAAAATCTTTAAAACAAAAAAAAAAAAAAAATCACGAAATGAAAGGTAATGTCAATGAACCCCGATTTTTAAAAATATTAGCCAAAAACCTCACAATCGATAGTTCAAAAGCGATTTCCATCCAATGTTTTAGTGATTTTGTGATAAAATCACAAAAAATCCAAAATGCCCTTGCTAGGCTATTTAGGAAGAAATGAATTTGTCCGTTGGTTCAAAAAGATCCAATCAAATGTTGCCACGTGTGACGTCTGATGTATGTTACAAAAGGAAAACCGTAAAGAAGTCACCCACAAAAGGAAAATCTCCATGGCCGGTGGTACAATAATCTGAGTTCAACCCAGATTAGAATCAAACACCAAGAACTTAGAACCCAGAGTTCATCGACCAAGAACCAAGCACCAAGAACCTATAACCTAGATTTCACCGACACTGCCATCTCTCAACAAGCACCAAAAACCCAGATTTCGTACCTCCACCTCCAACCTGCAAACAGCATAAACAGAGCACTATCTCTCTCACTCAGAAACTTCTTAACTTCATTTCTCTTCCCCCCACCATCCGCTCCCTCACAAGCTTCTTAATTTCATCTCTCTTCACATCATTGTCAGACTCCAGGCCAATCCCTCACTCAATGCATACAAACCTATAATTAGTCTATTATATTGGTCGACGAAGAACGGTCAGTAAACCATTGGCACTCCACCGCACACGAACAGCAAAGAAGAACAAGAAGAAGTGGGAAGGAAGCGAAGAATTGAGTGAGATTGGTAGTAGCAGCGAGTGATGGATCCGGGTTCAAAAATGAAGATTTGGATCAAACAACCCATATTTTCATCTGGGCTAACAATGCTGAGAGTGGGAGTGAGGGCGAGTAACAGAGATTGCCACCGGAAGTGACGGTGAAAAGTGGTAGTGTGGCTAACGCTGACACTATTTATGTTAGCGGGGTAGCTCGGGGATCAAGGGCAATTGTAGGCATCGCTGTCGTGCTTGTCATCGACATCGTGTGATACTTGAGTGGATGGTGTGCCTCCAGAAATCGGGAGGGTGATGTATGCCTCCAGAAGTTGAAGAGTGATGTGTGGAGAGTGCCTCCGGATCTTCAATCTCATTTTTTTAATTAATTTTTTTTTTTTTTTTCAACATGTTTTAGTTTTTCAATTAAAACAGCAAATTGCCTTTTAAGTTTTGTTATTTTAATTACATAAAATAGGTAATGTCTTCCAACTGTGATCAAATAGTCTACCGAATCCTAATTCCCTATCTGCTCTTACACCCTAATGAAACCGTCAATTAACCGGGGAATTGAGCAGCCATGCTGAAATATTTTAGCTAATATTTTCAAAACTAATGATGGTTTCATATTATTTTCAAATTCGGGGGATATTTTGATAATATCTTGTTAAAAAATAAACATAATTTTTTAAGGATATTATTAAAAACTATCCTGAAAAGTAAAATAATTGTGAACAGTCCCTGATTTTTTTTATTATGTGAACTATCTCTTACCGGTTAAAAAACCGATTGGTGTTAGATTTGAATGGTATAATGATAATTGGACGAGTAATTTTATTTGTTTTAATAATTTAAATAAAAATTTTGAAAAATAAATACTTGTATAATTAAATAAAAAATTGAAATGATATTAATAAAAACAAAAACAAAAAACAAAAATATAAAACCCACCACTACTAGTTGACCACCCTAAATCCCTAATCACTCCACCACCACCAATTGACCACCCAAATCCCTAATCACCCAACCACCACCAAAGCTTAGCTTGCACAGTGTCGATGTCACCTTACTCTCGCTTGTAACTCTGCAACAAAACTTGTCCATCACACAACAACCACACTCTCTTCTCCTCTTTTTTTCTCCAAAAAAATTTTTCCTCCTCCTCTGTAACTGATTTATGGCTGGGTTCGATTGGCTTTTTGAACCCAGATGACGATCTAAGTTCGAACAACTTCGAATCTAGGTCGCCATCTAGATTCGAACACGCAGTTTGAACCCAGATGAAGATTGGGTTCAATTTTGGGTGATTGAGTGGTGGTGATATGTGTTGGGGATTGGGTGTGGTGATAATGTTTGCTAGTGATTGAGTGGTGATGATGTTTTGTGGTGATATTTGATGGTGATTAAGTTGGTGACAATGTTTGCTTTTTATTTTATTTATTTATTTTTTTTGAGAGACTTTGGTTTTAATCTTTAAGTATGATGGTGGTGTGTTAGTTTTTTTTTTTCCCCCTTTTTTTGGTTTGTTGTTGATATCATTTCTAATCATTTTTGGGTTTCCAAATGGAATCCCAGAAATGATTTTTGGAAACCCAGAAATGATTTATGGGTTTCCAATCATTGGAAACCCATAAATCATTTCTGGTTTCCAAAAATCATTTCTGGGAAGAAATCATTTTCTAAGTTTCTAGAAAACGAAAAAATAAAAAAGAAACCAAAAAAAAAAAAAAAAAAGATGAGAGAGAATGAGAGAAAAGAAATGAGATGAGAATGGATTTGATTCAAAGATGAAAGATGAAGATAAATAAGAGAAATGGAGGATGATTAATTAGTTTTTTCTTTTAAATTTTTGTTAATTTTTACTTCATATTATTTTATTAATTAATAATTTAAAGAGTATTTTAGTCATTACATAAGTTTGAAAGGTATAATAGGGATTTTATAGAATCTAAGTAAGGGTATTTTGGTCATTTCATGGTTGTGGACTAAAAATGTTAACCTCTTAGATGAAAAATTAACGGTAGAGGGGTTTACCTAATAAAAAAAATGTACTGTTTATGATTATTTTACTTTCCGAGGGTAATTTTCATAATATCCATTTGTTATTATTATTATCTTACATCTACAACACTTTAATATTTTTATCATTATATAATGGTTCATTTAATAAATACATAAACCTTGATTTTACAATTTGTTTGATCCAGGTCAAGGCTAATGTATCTCATACGTGCATTTGTCCTGCATAAGATTTTATAGTGAAATTAGTGTTAAATAATAATGCATAAGATTTTATAGTAAACTCAATATCAAAATAGATAAAATGAAATTATTCAAATCTTAATGAATTTACACCATTCATCTATCGACTAGAACGACATCCGTGTCTATTTACCATTTCTACTTTCTTCCACGTTAATAGACATGATCGTACGTAATTGATTTTTTTCTTCTTTTTTACTAAAATATTACAAATTCATGATTAATATATAAGACAACAATAAAAAAAATTTGTGTACCAACTTGCAACTCTCACATACAACTGCTTTCAAAACCCTTTCGAAATCTCTCTTTTTCTGAGTATATATGAAAACCCATATACATGGGTATTTATAGTTGTAATAATACACAAGAGTTTCACTTCAAGTAAAATTCCTTTTTTTGAATAGAGGCAAAGTCGAACAAGTTGTAGTGCAATCTGAAGTCACAATACCAGGTTGCACCACACATTGGTAGGTGGCGTGTGATCTGTGGTGCAACCTCAAGTCACAGTGCTCACTGCTAGAACATGCCTGACCATGGTTGGTAGAACTTGGTCGTGCCACACCCTTGATTCTGGCTTCACACTCTAACAAATAGTTTACCAAAGGCTTCAGTTGATAAAGTACGTAAATATATTGTTCAAAGTTCTAAAAATTGATTTAGAAAAAGTGACAATTTCAAACACTACCCCAATTTCGAAGGTAAAAATCGTTTATACCCTCCAAAAAAAAATTGTTTTTAACTTTCCAAGAAACGATTTGCACCCTATACCCTGTATTTCCCAAATTGCCCCTGTAATTAAATTACCCACTTACCTTATCATCAAAAATATTATTCAAAATTCAAAAAAAAAAACCCAAAACCTATAATTACGAAACTACCCTCCCCTTAATTAGACCCACCTTGTCACGGGTCATTTTCTCTCCTCACAATTACATTTGCCTTCATTATGAAAGGAGTAAACTGTGACACTGCCACACCATTGACCTCTTCCTCATCGTTCTCCATCGTTGTTCGCATAAAAAACAAAAACTAAAAAAAAAAAAAACCATTTTCTCATTTGGATTTTAGTTTTTTGAGTTTTTGTTGAAAGATTTGTGTTGGATTTTGGGTTTTGGATGTGCATGAAATGTTGTGTACAAGGGCTAGAAATGGGTTGAAAATGGGGCTCGATTGTTCATCTTCTTGCTACTCATGTCATAGATGTCGATCCGTGATAGGAGCCTCTCCCATCATGAATGAACCGCTCCATCCATGAAACGAGCGGCTCCTCTCATGGATGGAGCCCATGGAGGCTGCCCGATGGTTACTTTTAACCACGTGTTGTTTGCAGAGCTTTACAAACTGATAATCTATGGTGAAATATTCATTCTTCCAATGATAGCTTCAACGCAAAAGCTTACAAATTATAATAGAACTTATGAATTTTGTTTGTTCATCTCTTGAATTTAGAGAAGATTCATCTTTTACATGCAGCAACTTGACGAGTAATCCCTTTATATATAAAAATATACCGATATTAGTGGTTATAGATTTGTATGCAAACTATGAAAATTAAACATTACGTGTGACTTAAAAATCTACTTTCATAATATCGAAAAAAATTATCCACTTTCATAATTAAAGAAGAAAACTCATCACAGGAGATGTGTTTATATATATATATGTTTTTACTATCAGTACCTCATAATTTTAAAAAGTTAGGACGAACCAATTAAATTCATTCATTGTATTCTCTCACCTAAAATAAATTATCTCTCCTATTTAATTTAAACGTAATAGATGAATTTATTGGTTCGTCCTATACTTTAAAATTAGAGGTACTAAGAGTAAAACCACTATTTATGTATCCTCAAAAGGGTGCCTCTGTTTACTCACGTTAGGATGTGAACAGTTTATCATAAGCCCATTTAAACATGGGACGGAGTTGGACTTGATGGAATGTTGAATGTTGACGCAGAGTCAGCTACATGGAGATTGATGCATTGGGCCAATATCATAAGACACCTAACAATTTTGAGAACATCCCAACTTCCCAAGCACTTACAAACAAGGAAATATTTCAGTTTGTGTACGCAAATAGTTGTCCTCAGACGTAAATTTGCTCTCAATGTAGATTGTAAAGGAGTTATTATTTGGTATGAAATGTTCCTCACGGTGAATGTATGAATCTCTTAGGTGAGAACATATGGTACTATACAAAAAAATATTCCTCACTGCGTACGATAATTTTTGTTGGCTGTTAAAATTGTGTAAAAATTGATAATTTTAATAAAGCTTAATTAAGAGCACAATTTTATATCTTCAATGAAAAAAAAAGATTAAGCACAATGAATGACTATACATTTATTGGCTTGTACCATCTACCGTGCTAAAAGAGACAGACAGCGTCAATGTGGTAGTTGAGTATACTGACAATAATATTGTAGCGTACCAAAATTTTCTTAATTCATGAATATGAAAAGACTACAAAATTCATTTTTGGACCAGCATTTAAGTTAAAAGTAGTTGAATATATCACAAAATGTTTTTCCCTTTCTAGGTGAAAAGCAAAGAGGGTCTACGGCTATCAATCTAGTTTTTTTTTTTTTTTTCTTCCTAAAATAATCTAGTTCATATTTAAACGCATACCAGTACAAAACCAAAAATATATTGATTATCCTTATTATTTCAAAAATAAAATAAAATAAATAAATCTCCTTATCAAAGAGTAATGTAATAATGTAGCCCCAGAACAACTAATGTATTGGATGGAATTATATTGGTTTAATAGGAAGTCTCTATAGTCACAGGAGGTCGATTCAAGTCATGTCAATTTCCCTAATTTTTGAATTTATATAATTAAAAATATAGTTTCTTTAATAAATTAAAAATATAGTTGTTTTCATTAATTATTGTTATTCTTGCTAGTTTTTTTTATTAAGGGTTCCAAGCCAGGTCAAGGTCTGTTTCATTGAATAGAGAACAAGTTGAAGGTGATTATGTTGATATATCGTGGCCCATATAACCCTGAATTTGGTTTGAAAAATGAAGATCCAAGTCAAGGTCAATGTAATATGGAAATCGCCGTCCACATATAGCCAAGTTCGCTGACTACGTACATGAAGTCTTTATAAATATACACCTCATTATTGGACTCAGTTTATGGTCACATGGATGAGGAAGACTTGGCTCCTCTTGATTATGTATACTTCCACTGTGTTAATTCATGACGTAAAAGTAATTACTCTCCATTGTCAAGTAAATGTAATTTCTCTTCTGCGAAAATAAGATGAGAAGTTTCTAGTTTTGATCAAAATGAGTTTACAGAATAAAATAATAATATTAGATCCATTTGAGAACCAGAAATTATTTTAAAGCCTTCCTTGAATTTTCCAACAACGTTCATTGTATCCAAGCCAGCTAACCACGACTTAGATATTGGCATATTGTTGACGTATAATCATTGTAGAATAGCTATCTTGGAGTTAAGGATGTCATTGGTTCATTTTAGAGGATACATCTATTCCTTTACCATTCCCCCATCCCTCAAATCTCCATTTAAAGGAATTGGGGATGTGGGTATTTGAGGGTGAATTTCCCCATTCCAACAACCGTCTCCCTATTTCTCTCGGCTCTCCATCCTCATTTGATTTTGTTTAACCCCATTGCAGTAAAAAAAAACAAAGAAAAATGTAAGAATTAGGTATATAAAATAAGGCAGCAGAGGAATATTTACTTTCAAGAGAGAATCACGAAAAAATTTAAAATAATATAATTGTTTTTAAAATATAAACATTTTATATTTATATAAATAAGGGATAATTCTAAAAAACAATATGTAGTTTACAAAAATGTCTTTTTTACCATCCATGATTTTAATTTTATCCAAAATCTTCCCCCCCCCCCTCCCAATTGTCAAATTTTTAATTAAAACATTAAAAAAAAAAGTTAAAAATATCAATTTACACTTGATTTAAATAATATAGAATATGAAAATATAAAAACTAAAGAACTAAAATAAATAATATTAAACATAAAATATTAAAATATTAAAATATATATTAAATATAAAAATATTAAAAATCAAAATCAAAAATAATATAAAAAATAAAAAAATAAAGAATCAAATATATATAAAAATATAAAAATAAAAAATAATAATATTCAAATATATATTTTTTAAAAAGAAAATTTTAAAAGACAAGTTTTTAATTTAATTTCTGATTTTTTATCTTTTAATTAATATTATTTTAATTAAATTTTCATCACATTTCGTTTATACCCTTGGAGTCAAATGTAATCAAATCAATCTAACAGAATCTATCACCATTAAGGTATCATCGTCATTTCACATACCTTAAGAAGATATTTTGAGTATTTTATTAATATTAGATGGAATTTTGAATAAAATATAAACTATTAGTGATAAACATGATATCTTTACAAACTACATACCCTGTTTTGAGATTATTCCTATAAATAATGAATGGGTTAAATAAGATAAGGTGGCTTCCCTCTCATCTCTATGCGGAGAGAGAGAGAGGGGCCCACAATAGTCATGGACCCTCAATGAATGATATTTCTTTTTTTTTTTTTTTTATATTGAATATATATTATTTAAATAATTTTTATCAATTTTAAGACACTTTATCTAGATTTTAATTTTAGTTATTTAATTATATATTCATTATAAAAATATATTGTTTGCTAAGTTTAGGAGATCTATTTTATCTAGATTTTAATTCCTATATGATTTACACCACTTTATTGATTATATAATAATTTCATAGTTATTTTTATATGTATTGTTTTTGAGTTTTTATTTTATGAGAACTACAAATATGTGAATCTATTGCCACCGAAAAAAGTTTTTCGACACTCGTATTTTAATAAAATTTTAATTACTAATATATTCATATATTGAATTACTTTAAAGGATACAGTTAAGCAATTTCAAAATATCCTTACAAATAACAATACTTTTTTTTTTTTTTGAAATATTAATACTGTAAAGTATTTTTACTCAGCTTTTATACCATTGATTCCATAACTCTTTTACAATTTTATTATAAATAGTCTATTGAATTTTACTTTTCGAGACAAATCATTTTGTTTAACATAGAACCAAATTTTCTTTGAATTGATAATTAATAATTATTTTACATAAAATATTTTCTAAAAAATAGTATCGCAAATATTTATTATTTAATTTGATTAACAAAGCTAGTGTTTATTTTACATTAATTTTTAATATCATTATGCTAGGTATTTAAATTTGATTTTAATACTATTTTTAAATATTATTTTGATTTGTATTATTTAAAATTAAAATCAATCCCCACGCCCCCCCCCCTGCCCCCCCTCAAAAAAATCCTAGCTCGCTTTTGCTCATCCCCCTCCTTAGTCCTAAAATCTTTGTCAAACATAGATGAGACCAGTCGACATCTATATGTGGACCCATAATGGGATCCTTTATGATTTAAGAGTAAAAAAGTGTAATAACATCAAGGTATATGACAACTATTGGAGTGTTAGAAAATGAACGATGAATGTTTGAATCATAAATTTGAAACAAAATTTTAAGGTACATAAAAGTTATGATAGAGGATCCCTTAGTCCCTTCCATCAACTTTTGTACGGACTGTGATCGAAATGTGCTCAATTTAAAAGCAATTTGATGTGATTGTCTTTTTTTTTTCCCTTTATTTTTTTTTTCAAAGATACGACCAATGAAATATACTTCTAAACAGAACTTAAAATTCTTTTAGCACTACCTTTCAAAAAAAAAAAAAAAAATTCTTTTAGCACTAGAACTATTAGTTTTATATATTTATCCTTTGTTTTGCCTTTCTTTTAATGCTTAATTTATAGGAAAGTTATTAACTCCCCCTATTGTTTACATTTTTCTTCAAATTTCCCCTGAAGTTTACATTTTGCCAAAATCCTCCTTAAATTAAGTTTAGAGAAAATATCCCTTTTTTCCTTGAGATATTTATAAAACAACAATAACATAAGAATAAATACAATAAAATTAAAAAAATTTTCAAAAATTTAAGAATGAAGAAAATAGGTTTCCACTCCATACGTCATTTCCTTCCTTCTCACTGGTGGCCCACAATGCAGCCCCGAACATGACAATACACATTACACAACCTAAACATCAACGTTATACAACCACAACAACATAATGTCTTATCAATGGCCACACATCTACATATTTTCGACAATCTATATTCAAACAAAAATAATCAGTTTTAAAAGAATCGAAGTAAACCCAACAACCAACTCTAAACCTAACCAAATCAGTAAACAAACCAAAACAATTCTTATCTGTCTTACCCAAGTAAAAATAATAATAATAAAAATAAAACAACATCCATGCCAATCACATCAACGAACATTTAAAACAAACGCATTCCCACCTATTACCTCAACAAAGACCAACCTTCATAAGGAAGAAGAGAGTTCATTTAAAATGTGATTCCAAGTCAAGAATGACATATTTACCTTTCCTAAAACTAATTTTCAACATTTAAAATATCTCGAAAAAGACAAGAAGCGAAAACATATAAAACAAAGCTTAAACAGAAATAAAATAAAAAGGGAAAATTACACTAAAGTACCTGGACCTATCAAATTATTACAGTCATGATGCGAGTTTTAACTAAATTACACATAAATACCTTTGACCTGGTTTGACTAACAATCAATTAACGGTAAAATTAACATCTCAAGGGTAAATTGGTCTTTTATATGTCAAATAATATTTGGAATATTATTTAAACAAAATGTCTCTCTCTCTCTAAAAAACAAAATCTCTCTCTCTCTATTATATATATTTCTATCTTCTTCTTCTTCTTCTTTTTCTTCTTCTTCTTTGAGGTTTCTGGATTCATCACTCTCTCCATTTCTTCTTCTCTTCTTCTTGTTCTTCTGGGTATCTGGGTTAGAACCCAGATTCGACTGGTTCATCGTGAACCCAATCGAATCTAGGTTCACAACGAACCCAGATTCGACTAGGTTCACCCAGTCAAGAACTCAGTGGAATCCAGCTTCATTGACCCAGATTTGACTGGGTTCTGGGTTGATTGGGTTCGTCGTGAACCCAGTTTTTTCGAACCCAGATGCTTAGTTTGTATTTTTTTAAAAAAAAATTCTTAAGATTTGTTTAAATGTTTCTTAAGATGAGTTGATGATGATGGTTTGATGATGATAATTGTAGGTTGATGAATGTTTTTGGTGTTGATGGGTGTTAATGGCGTTTTGCTAGTGAAGTTTCTGTTGGTGTTGATGAGTGTTTTGGTGTTTTGTTAATGAAGTTTCTGTTGGTGTTTGTTAATGGTGATTTGTTAATAAAGTTTGTGTTGATGTTGATAATGGCGATGAATCTGAGTATTAGAAATTTTTTCTTTGAATTTTTTATTTAAATAATAACAATATTAATTAATTGAATTGTTTTGTATAAAAATAAATAATTAAATTATTTTAAAATTTAGTGTGACATGACAGTTTTTAATTGGGAACTAACTGTTTTTTATTTTTTAATTTATTTAATATATAAAAAGACTCATTTACCCTTCAAACTTTAACTTTTCTATCACATCAATGTTAGTCAAAACGGGTCAAGGGTATTTATGTGTAATTTAGTTTAAACTCGCATTATAACTGTAATAATATGATAGGTTAAGGTATTTTAGTATAATTTTTTCAAATAAAAATATGTACAAAAGGACCAGACTAACTGCTCGAGCGGTATGAAGGATAGCCTGAGCGGTCCTTTCAACAACAGTGACTACTGGGATCACCACTCTAGCAATCACCTAAACGGTCAACAACAAAATACTGTCATTGACAGCTGGCCTCAGCGCTAGAGCGGTGAGGCTAATGATCACCCACTAGTCATTATCCAACTTTGTATGTTTTTACGTTTTCATTTATATATTTTTCATTTGACCTTCATTTAGTTCGTAGTTTTTTCGGATGGTTAACTGACCTCTAGGTCTACATTTTTTGTGAAGATACTATTTTAAAATTAAAAAAAAATTAGGGCTCGTGTGATAGGGGTTTTCCATTTTCTATATTAAAAAAATTAAAAATAGTGTTTTGGTTTTATTTTTAATTTATAAATATGCATCCAATAGCATAAGCTAAAAACCTTTATTATGAAAATGAAAACTAAAAATCATGCCTGATAGCAATAAAATGATGAAAATATTTGATCCGATTCAAACTTGTCCAAATCTAATCTATTCGAAGCGAATTTGGGGCGTAAAATAGCGACCCATTTGGAGTATAGGATGGGTTTGAGGCAATCCTCAAAAGTTTTGAATCGATTTAGGGCAAGTTCTCTTAGCACAATCCAATCTGGTAACCCGATCTATATATAACATAAAAAAATTCCTAAATCCATGACCATTTATTAAAAGAACTTATTACATGATGTCCAAGTTTTGTACTCTTAATTGTCAGAATTTTTATATGAATTTATAATTTTTTATAAGGATCATGATATCATAGTTAATTTGTCTTTCTTTTTTTTTTTTTTGGTACTTAGTTTTTTTATGTTAATTTATTATTAGTTAAAAACTAAGTCGAATCAACGGGTTGGATCAGGCAAGTCCTTCCAATTGAGTTTGGATTTGAGATGAAAAATAACAATTCGTTTGGGGTATGGGTCTAGTTTGGGGCACCTCTCAAAAATTTTGGATCTGGTTTGGCAAGGGCCAAACCTTACCAAACCTAACCTAATCCGATTCGATCCTTGTTATCTCTAGATAGTAATAATTGAAAACCGGGATAATTCTAATTCCACACCACCACCCCCCCACCCCCCCACCCCCCCCCCCCCCCCCCCCCCCCCCCCCCCAGTAATTTGGCATAATAGCCAAAAAAATCCTAGCTTATGAAAATCACAAAGGACCCCTTTGTAGTTTAACCAATAGTCAAGAAACCCCATCCTGTTTATAAAATAGTTAAGAAAACCGCTGCTATCAACTTGGATGTTAAAAATCAATATTTAACCGTTCACCAGAAAAGATAAAACCGTCAAAACAAGATAAAATATATAATAATATTAATTAATTAATTAATTAAGTTAAATTAAAACAAATTTTTTAAAAAAAAATATGTCATCTACACCGTTCATCACAACGATGGATGGTGGAGATAAAAAAAAATGAAAAAAAAATGAATGACATTAAAAAAAAAATTAAAACTTTTTTTTTTAAAAAAAAAAAGGTAATGGAAATTGGGAACAAAGTAATGGAAATGGAAAAAAAATTATTAAAATAAAAAAAAAAATGGTTTAACTATGACTTAACTTTCCATTTCCTTCTCATCATTTTCTTCTTTTTGTTTTTCTTGTTCTTCTTCCCTCTTTATTGTCATCTTCTTCTTTTTCCATCTTTTCTTCATTATCTAGGCGGCAAGAGTGATGGTGGCATGAGCTCTAATGCGACGGCAAATGGTTCATCTTCTTCGTCGGAACGTCGAAAACCATAGGTCTCCTTCGGTCTCCATCGCATGGAAACCAGAACTGGTCTCCATGCGATGGAGACCAATCTGGTCTCTAAGATTGTAAAGACCAAATCTGGTCTCCATCGCATGGAGACCAATTCTAGTCTCCACGCAATGGAGACTATTTGGTCTCCTTCGCTGGAGACCCTTTGGTCTCCGATGAAGAAGACCCCCTGTTTACCATTTATTTCATTTTTTTTAAAATTTTTTTTTTTCGAATGGTTAAAGATGACGATCATGTGTTGATGTGGTGATTTATGTGCTGATGAAGGTTTATGTGGTGATGATGGTAGTGATTATATGTTAGTGATGATGTTTGATGTTTGTGTTTTGTGTTAGTATCTTGGTGATGATGTTTGATGCTGTGGTGATTAAGTGTTCATGTTTGTGTTTTTGTGTTTATGTGTTTGTTGTTTTGTTGGAAAATGGTTTGAAGTGAATCTAGAAAAATCTAGGTTTCCAAGGTTGGAAACTCAGATTTTCTAGACAATAGGTTTTCAAGGTTTGCTGCAACTTTTTATTTTTTTTTTTCATTTTAAGTATTTTTTTAAAAAAATTATTTTGGAATTTAATCTATATTGTCTATCATAAAGATGAATGATTGAGATTAAAATAATTTGTTAATTATTTTTTTTTGTTTATTTTATTGTTAATTATTTTGTATGTTTTTTTAATCATTTTTTTCCATCAAGGGCAATATCATCTTTCTACACACTGTCACTATCAGGGCACATTTTTCAGTAATAGAGGTAACAGAATGGGGAAAATGGGATTATGAAAAAACTATAGGGGGGTCGTTAGCGATTATGTTTTTTTTTTTTTTTTCTGATCAACACCAGGGGCTCCTAAGTATTACCCCTTGAAAACCTTCATTTATTTTTGATCCTTTAATTTTAATTTTCGTAAAAGTATTTTATACTTTATTTTATTAGTATTGTAGATAATTGTAATAAATATGATCAAAATTTTAATAAATTTATCATTCATCCTAATCACTAGACAATCATCCAAACCAAACAAAAAATCCTTCGTTTTATCATTTGTTCATCACCCTAATAAAAAAACTTTTAGTTTTCGTCTCTTTATTTTTCACCCAAATAAAAGTCTATTACTTTTCATTTCTGAATTCATCACCTAAACCAAAAAAATGTATCCTTTTATCGTATAAATCAGCAGAACACCGATGTCTCCCTATCTTCACCATGATCATGACTACCGGTTGAGGATCTACTCCTTCGCAAAACTTATAAATTAGTACAAAAATTGCAGACTTTTGTTTGTATAAGTCTTGAATTTAGGGAAGAGGTGTCTTTAACATAAAGGAATTAAGAATGATGAAAATGAGCAAGGCTTTTTCTTTTCGTTTTTCAATAATTCAATAACTTTAATTATTGAGTTAAAGGCAGTACTTTTCAAAGAAATTACCAACTAGACAAATAAAGTTCATATATTACGCACCTCCATGTAAGTTCCAGACAAATTCTATAATTTCTTAAGGAAAAATCGTAAGAGCTTCTTAAAAAGGTTTCTAATTATTTAGAGAATATAACGAAATCGACCCTCAGTATTTTTACAATATTAAGGTCTTTGTAAGTTAAAGATCATTTACGACTAGGTCAAAGTCCTTAATGTGTGGAAAATCTTTACATCAAAAACCTTGACTTTGATGTAAAAGTTAATATTTAGGTCTAGGTCAATGGCTTAAATTATGCGGATCACGTGATTAACTTTTGCAGTAAGGCCAGTGTAAAAAATAATATTAATTGTGACTTAATTATGTGCATCATGTCCCCTGGATTATTACATTAATTTTCCTCCACTACGAACTTAACATGCATACTCTACGTCATTTCCTGTTTCTAATTGTCATAGTGCCTCAACTACTGGTGGCAATTTGTTGATGGATCCTGTGTGGGTCAACACGAATGCGATATAATTATTTTTTATTTAACAAATACGACAGATTAATAAACGGTTAAATTTTTAAACACAAATATAACACGATCATATTTGAGTCAACATGATGACATGGTTTTCTCATTTATTTTCCTATCGTTTATTGATATGTTATTGACACATTTAGATGATCCATTGATTGACACGTTTAAATGACTCATTTAATGACCGTTTATGATTTGTTTAAACATATTTATATAATAAAAATTAAAATTAAAATATAAATACAAGTGAAATAATTAAGTTTACCTCTTAAATTCATAAATACAATTCAAAATATTAAAATACAAACATTTACAAAGATAAGTAGATAACTAAGTTCATAAAAACATATCCACAAATATAATCCTTCATGTAAAAAAAAAAAAATCGTAATTTATTGATTGCATCCACTAAACTACAAGCAACTAAAAAATAATAACTAAAAGTTAGCTTATTAGTAAATTATGCCTTTACATGAAAAAAATATTTTAACAAATATTTTATCAATACCAATTAAATTATACCACTACTTGACCACTTGTGATGAGATAGATTCGACAGTTCGATTGCTAAGAGTTTCATTATCAACATTTATGTTCAAATCTTTGGTAAGCTCTTTGAATCCAAAAGTTGGACTCTCTACAATAATAACAAAAATAAAAATTAACATTATTACATTATAAAATAAAAATAGAACACATAATCATATAATACATGCAAATTACAATTAACATTTTTTTGTAGAAAATAACCTTTATCTCATATATCCAATCTCGAGTGCAAACTAAGGCCTCTACCACTTGTGGTTTAAGTGAATTCCGATATTGATTAATAACTCGACCACCAATACTAAATGCCGATTTGGATGTCACTATTGACTTTAGGTAATTAAAAATTGTGTGTTTCCCACATAACCTCTTCAAGCCAACTACAGTTCCTCCCTAATATTTCAACAGTAACTAGTCAGCCATTGATAGAGATAATAGTAACTAGTTTACTCGCAATGACCGACTATACTTATTTAATGAATGGAGCATGCCATGGGCCAAACTATTGAATGTAGAGCATCAATCATGTCTTATATTAAAAACATAAGATTCTTATTGATAGTACTTACAAACCTATATTGCATAAATTCTCTTTTAAACTCTGCCCTGTGCACAAATTACTGACACAACTTTCCCATTGAAACTCTAAAAAAAAAGAAAGAACCAGTTCCTTCACATAAATCTAACATGGTTTTCAAGCCTCAGAAATGCATAAAGTTCCATTTTTTTTATTATATATCAAAATAAAAAGTGAATAGCATTTAAAAATTGGTTAAATGCATTAAAAAATTCACCAATATCAAATGTCGAATATGAAAAATAAAATTATGATTGTCCATAACAGAGTTTTGAATTCCAAACTAAATTGTAATTTCTTGATTAATCTGGAATCCAAAACAATGTTACGAATTCCAAATTGAGTTTAGATTTCCTAACATAGTTGAGAATTCTCAATGGAGTTTGGAAATTGAAGTAAATGACAAAATCATGAAAACCCACATGCATCCAACCTAAAATGCATATAACCAACATGATTCATTGTAAAGTAAACTTCTTAAATTTAAAAATCAAACAAACATGAAAATGGAAAATGAGTCTCATTAAGGATAATGTTGTACATTCAAGTGGGAATAAGTTATTTTTGCAAGGATTTCAATTTTGAGTTAGTTTTCAACTTCAAAGTTCCAAATGAGTTAGTTTTCAAAACAAACCAAACAAAAAAAAAAAAAAGGTGAATGGTTTGGACATAATTTTTATATAGAGGGTTTGCATCTGAAAATTAATTGTGTGTGTGGAGAAATTCATTTGTAGTCCAAATAAAAAGAAAAATGTATTATATGTAAAATAGAGTAAATTATAATTTAGCTACCCAAAAAAAAGTATTTACAGGTAGAGTCAAGTTTTTCGTTTTATTAAAAAACCCCCTTATCGTTAGTCAAAGTCTGTTAGAGTTAATTGAGTGAGGGGCAAAATTGTCTTTTGAACTTAATTACTTTTTTTTTTAAAAATAAATTTTAAAACTTTAAAATAATTAAATAAAAAATTTGCTTTAATTAGATCTACTGTCCATCCAACTTAATATGGATGGTAGAGAATAAGTTGAAATAAAATTAAATAATAAATAAAAAAATCAGATCTCCATCATCCATTTTAAGATGAAAGATGAGGATTTATTTAAAAAAAATTATAAAAATTAAACAAAAACTAAAAAATTAAATAAAAAATTACTAAAAGAAATGGAGATCCAGATTGGATCTCTATAAACCCAACCCCCCTCCATCAACCATCTATCTTCAACCTGAAATATAAAAATTAGCTCAACAAAATAAAATGAAATCAATCTTCATCCATCCCACTAAAAAATTACCTCAACAAAATCAAAAACAAAATTCATCTTCATCCATTTGTTCAATAACAGAAATTGAAAAAAGAAAAATCAACAAAAAAATTGGAAAAAAAAAAAACCTAGAAATCTAGTTCCAATCCCCTTTAAAAACTTGGATTTCCAAGTAACTGGAAACCCAAAAAACTAGGTTTCCAATCACACCCACATGGACGGCGACCAACATTAACACTCACCACAGCCACCCATCAAACTCATCCATCAAACATCAAACACACGAAGACCAACAAACACCCACTACACTCGTCAACACCTACCTTGAACACCCAGAAACCATCGTCCACCACCACCAGCAAAATCACCAAACCTAGATGATGATTTGATGATGATGAGAGAGATAGATAGATAGAGAGAGAGAGAGAGAGAGAGATAGAGATGGTGACTGTGGCTGGTGGGGGAAGGAGAAGAAAATAATTGGTTGGTGACTAACTTTTTTGTTTTGTTTTTGTTTTTTTTTTTTTTTTTTTAATTTTAATAATTTTTTAAATTTATTTTCATTTTTTTAATTCTTAAAAATAAATGGTGAGAACATTTTGACTTTTTTTTATTTATACTGTTCACTGTCAATTTTAAAAAATTCACTAACGGCATGTAACTAAATATAATAAACGA
>JAIZFV010000422.1:0-23359 GCA_021234005.1 Nephelium lappaceum
ACAATCTATATATACTCACTTAATCTATGTTTATTTATCAATTTTAATTAATCATAATAATATAATAAGGATAATAACAGTAATATTCATGCGTATAAAATTAGGGGTGTTACATATCTAGTATTTGTAATTATGTAATTATGTTAAAGTGATTTTGAAGATTGTATGAGATAGGTTTGATGGTGTTTTGTGGTCATATAATTGTATTTTGATCATATATAAAATTTTTAATTTGATTTTTTACAGGGTTGACCTGGTTTGACCATTGGTCAACGGTTTGACCGTTGACCGATGGTCAAACCGAGTACTCTCCTAATTGTCGAGTACTCGCTGCTCGCTGCCTCGCCGGTCGAGTAGCGAGTAGCGAGTTTTCGAACACTGGTTATGATAATCTACTGGGTGGGTTGTACGATACTGTTTTGTAGACTGCGGGAGCACCAGAACACGTGTGAATGCGTTTGAGTGGAAATTGATAGGTGTGGAGGGTGAGGACCTGCCTGTTTTGATGAATTCTTATCGGATGACTTGCACAAGATTTTGTTGTCGAAGTGTTCTTGTCAGTACCATTGTCTTCAGACTGAGTCGGATTTGGATAAGTTTCTTGGTAAGGCTTCGAGAGTGAGAGCGTCTTTAGAACCATCGGATTTATAACTATAAATAATATTTATAATTATTATATTTGTTAATAAAAATCTCAGGATTAAAAATGCTTTTTACCTTTTATCTACCTATTCTATTAATTGACTTATATCATAAAAATAAAACAATGAGTGGTAAAATAAGATTGTTTCATATGTTAGAGGATTTTTCAGTTTTCAAAATTAATCCCATTCTTAAAGTCAAATTGGTTGAATTGGTTGGGGTTGGAGTCTATCCCCAACTTCAATTAAGATAGTAATCAACACGGTATACAATATAATCTTAATATAGGATGATTGATATAAAAAAAAAAAAAAATCCATGTACTCTTCATATATTAAAATTATTTTTGAATTTTTAATGTTTTAATCTATATTTTCATTAATATAAATTATTAATTAATTGATTGCTACAGTCTTCATGCCACAAGTTATTATCAACCTAAGAGATAATTTTTCTACGATTCTGTTGTGCCCTATCGATGAAAACTAATCAAAGCCGACAACTTGTCACCAAACTACATTTTAGCAATTTGTTAACAAGAGGGTATTTATTTAATGACACAAATACTATTTTATTATCAAAGTTTGATGTTTGTTAAACAAGAGAATGCTATTTATTTGCATGTGGGTGCTATTTTATCACAAATCAAAGCCGACGACTTGTCAACAAACTTTTTTGACATTTTGTTAACAAGAGGATATTTCTTATTGACATAAATACCAATTTATAATCAAAGTTTGATGTTTGTTAACAAGAGGATGCTATTTTATTTGCATGTGGGTGCTATTTTATCACTAAACTTTGTCATTTTGGCTCAATTTTGGATTATGTAGTGCTCACTAGTTTTATGAACAAACTACATAAACTTATCCCGAGGTTTGTCCTAAAATCATAATATTCAATGAATACCCTTAATTATACACATACAACCCTCCACTATTAGTATAAGTGTATAGCAGTTGACTGAGGTTATTTGATGAAAGTTCAAAATTGTCCTACAGTTTATAGGAAAAGTCATAATTGCCCTCAATAGTATCAAAATTTAAAATAATTTTTTTTTTTATGATTAATAAAGTAATCTATGTTTTCTATGAGAAATGTAATAAATTTTTCTAATTTTCCTTTGTAATTTGGCATAATAGCCAAAAAACTCTTTGACTTCAGAAATTGCTAAAGACTCATTTTAGTTTATAAAATTAGCCAAAACACCCTACCATTTATAAAGATAGCCAAAAAATCTCACCAACTTGACATATTTTAAAATTGAGCACAACTACAATTGTAAGGAAGGCCATTGAGAAAAGTCATGCAATATTATCACTATATTCTACATACTCTATGTATATACTCTATTCTACACAACATTATTCACATTATTGTTCAACTTAACCAAATTTCATCCCTTTCTCAATTATTATTTTCTCAAGTAGACAAAAAAGTATTTTAAGTTTCTTTCTCTTATCAGTTTATCTAAAAAAATTAGAAAGTGAGAATGATTACTCTATCTAAATGTGTAGCGAATACATAAAAATGTTGTAGATTTTCAACTTCCGGTATGTAATTACTTTTGGGTTAGATATTATTATTATTATATATTATTAGATAATTGTTCTTTTAGACGTATTTATTTCATAAGAAAATTGTTTGCTTATTTGTAATGAATTTTTTATAGCAGATATGTTAACTGATAATAGAAATCTATATATGAGGATATTCAAAATAAAAGAAAAAAAGAATAGAAAAATCAGAGAAAGGGCCTTTTGATATATATATAGAGAGAGAGAGAGAGGGGGGGGGGGGGGGGGGGTAAGTAACTTCACTTGAAATACTGTACATGAATATTATTACTTAGATAATAACACTGAACGACTAGCAATTTAATGCTTATGTACTGGAAAGAAGTTTTTCAAGATTAAAATTAATCAAACTCTACTAAATAATGTTATTAATTTCTATATAAGACTTAAAACGATTGCCACTTGCAGTCTTAAGTTTACTAAACAAGCGTGGAAGGGAATATAAGCAAAATAAGGCAAGGGAGAGGAGGAAGGTAAATTTAGGTCATCAATACATACCTCTTTTCCATATATCCAAAGCAAAATCCTAGTGACCAAGAAGTAAAATAAATTGGAGTGAGGGATGGCCAACTTAGTGGTGAAAAAAAGTTATGTAATTAATCATATTATTATGTTATTTACATGTAAGTTGTATCCTTAGAACGAGAATTTCATGAAATTCTTTGAGGCATGTAGCATTATAGAGAAAACACATATCATAATCTTTTAGGCTAAAGTAAAAACCAATAAAATTTTCTTCATACCTCATCACCAGAGATAAATTAATGCCTTTATTTTAGGACAAGTGATTATCGGCAATCTTTTCAAAGATGGAAGCCTTTATTTTAGGACAATTGGTTATGGAAGTTCAATATTACTTCCCAAGCCATCAATATAGTTTGTTAAATTTTCAAAGCACAATGACATCAATGAAAGTTGATTATGCCACATCTTTTGAACATTGATTATGCGAAGTTCCAAAATCTTCAAATTGGATAACTCAACCTGCAAACAAAGTTATTGTATTACTTATATACAAAAAAGTTAATGACGTGCAATTAGTAATATCAAAATAAAACAATCATTTAACTTCATATAAAATTTTTGGCTTACTACATCAAAACAATAAGCCATAAGTTCTTTAGTTATTGAAACTAAATGTCATGTCTTGTGATATACAAAGAAAAAACAAGCAACGTACAAAACTACAAAGAACTATAAGTTTCACAAAACAGAGTTCAAATTCTTTTGTTTTCAAGCAGTTTTTACTTTTAAAAAGAAAAAATCCCCATCAAAATTTAAAAGTTGGATAGCAGCAAGACAACAGGCTAAAGGTTCAGTTAGATGAAATTTTAAATAACTTGTAATATTTGACCCTTACTCAAAAAAATAAAAATAAAAAAACACAATGGCCAATGACATTAAATATCAAGGATTAATTATTTTGAAAATCAAGGATCATTGACATTAAATATTGTTGACTTCAAAAATTGGTCAACACTCAAATTAATGTAAAAGCAGTGAATACTGTATGTGTCAACACCCAAATATCAATGATTTAGGTATCTACAAGATTTTGATCAATGCAATTTTTCCAAAAGAAGGTGTGGTAGGAGTTTTAGCTCTAGTTCACATATATGAGAGCTTGAGACCAGAAGTATATATTTTATGTAATTATCTTATTTGGTACTTGTGTGAGAAAGGTTATTCTGAGGCTGCAAGTGATTTGTATGTGTTAATTAGGAGAAGAGGGTCAGTTGTATCAATCGATTCTTACTGTTCTATATTGAAAGGGCTTGCTGTTGATGCCAAAAAGTGGTTAGCTGGGCCATTGTTGAACATGTTTGTAAAGGAATATGGCTTGGTTGAACCTTTGGTTAGAAAGACAGCGGTACATTACTTGTGTCTGAAGGATGTGGCCAAGGCCTTGTGGTTTATCAAGAAGACAAAAAAAATTCCTTCAACCGTCACTTTTCCTGTCATTGCTCTCAAGGAACTTATAAAGGAGGGCAGAGTTCTGGTTGCATATAAACTTGTCAAGGAAGCTGGAGATAATCTGCCATTTATGGATGTAGTTGATTATACGGTCATGTTGATGCCCTCTGTGCTTTTTCTAGAAATAAGGAAATTAATCTCAACATTGTCACTTTCAATATAGTTATAAACAGTTTATGCGCAGGGATGTCTTGTTGAAGCATTTGGGCTATTTGATTCATTAGAAAGAATACATTTGGTCCCCTCTAAAGTACATATGGCACACTGATTGACAATTTATGTGAACAAGGACTGTCGGTAGATGCCAAGATATTGTTTGAGAGGATGCTCCATAAGGACTTAAAACCAAATACAAGTATTCATTATTCATTCATTGATGGTTGTTGCAAGTTTGGTCGACTAGATGAAGCCCTGAAATTTCTGCATGACTTAGAGAAAAAAGCCTTAAGCCTGACTCATTCACCATTAGTGTTGTGATTAATGGCCTTTACAAGAAAGGGGATATGGAAGGGGCTCTTTGTTTCTTTTTTGGGTTCAAGAAGAAAGGTACATCACCCAAATTTTTGGGCTTCTTACATTTGATAAGGAGCCTATATACCAAGGGAAGGATGGAAGAAGCCAGGAGCATTTTGAGAGAAATGCTTCAATCAAAATCTGTTTTGAAGTTGATAAATAATGTTAGTTACCATCAGACTCAAAAGTTTAACCTAATAAAAAATTGTCCAATTATAGTATTTAAAACTTGAGATTAACATATGACACGTCTCTCATGTGTAACATGAAGATGATAAATGACGGACACATGCTAAACGCTCCCTGCCTAAACGCTCCCTGCCATATAACATATGTAATGAAAAGATTTTCAGATAAAAAGGGAGAGAGAATTTGAACTAAAGATCTCCAAACTCTAATACCATGTTAGCTACCATCAAACCTAAAAGCTTAATTAATAGAAAATGGTCAAACTATAGTATTTAATACTTAAGGTTAACACGTAAATAGGATTGATACGGGGTTGAATCAGAGTTAGCAGTAAGAATCCTTGACCAATTATGCGAGGAAGGTAGTATAAAAGAAGCTGTTGCTGTCCTTAATGAAATCAGATCCGTGTTTCTCCTATTTGGACTACTGATCGTGGATATCAAAGAACAAATAAGCAAGTAGTTTTGTGACTACTGCAGTCTTTCTTGTATGAACTCCTTATCACCTAGAAACAAATAAGCAAGTAATTTACAAGAATGTGAAAATTTAAAGGAAGTTCAGCAGCTAGGAACATGCATTATTTTAATGGAGTTCAGAAGCAATGTCTTTCTCTAGTCATATATTTTGAATTTTGTATCTATTAAAAAAAAAAAGAAGAAAATTTCACTCGTTTTCTAATCAAATACTATAGTTTCTAAATTGAAATTTGTTTTCTAGTTGAGCTATATCAGCTCTTAGATCTCCAGTTGAAACTGATTTGGTGCCATGGGATGCTATGGTGTCTAAGTTGCTCATTTTGTATATCACATAACAAGGCTATTTGTAACACCCCCTACCCGCTTTCACCAGACGACTCCAAGGGGCGCTACAGTCATATCTCTTTTTAAAAATCTTTAATATAAAACCATATATTCATTTATTCATATCAAAATACGAATTTCAAAATCATTTTTACAAACAATACAAAATCCTTTTATTTCAAACGGAAAAACTACAGAATTTCCTCTGAAATTCGGACTTTCCCAACCTGTTACAAATCATCATATTCATATCCAAAACATTTCTTCCACAAACATATTCAATAACTGAAACCAAACTCCGTTTGGTTCATCATTTTCCATATCTATCACATGTACCAACATATTTACACAACTTGACTTTTCTTTACCAAAAACACTATTTTAAAATCCAAATACATATATATATGCGCACAAATACAATTTGAAACTTTTATGTACAAAAAGAGATAATATATATATATACCCAAAAATGAATATGGAATGATAGATGTGACTGTCTCAGCTCACTGCAGATGTGTTTTCTCTTCAATCTTCGTCTTTCTTATGCAATCTACTACCTACGCGCGGAAATTCCAACGCGCTAAGCATATTTGCTTAGTGGGTGTACACAAAACTCAATTTTATATTTTCACAATCAGTTTATAAATTTAGTAACAAAATATCATAATTTATCAATAATTCAATTAAATATCCAAAAGAAATTAAAAACGATACATTGATCAAAATAATTCTCATAATAACTTTTCATGCCTCTAGTAAACACAAGCACGATACCATGGACTGGTAGTCGGGTTTCGGCATCGGACACTCGGTGACTACCGCCGGACTATCATATAATCATGTATATTGGGCCGGACACTAGTGCCTCTCACAACCTCCGAATTCACTGTAACTTTTCAAATTCACTATAGTCGATACAGAATCAAACGGCAGTACTGCTCTTATGACCCATTAATGGCATGCCACTCCAATCCCCACCTATCTGTGTCAAAGCTTATTAGGGCTTGAATAACAATTTATTTTCAAAATTCGTTGGGTTGGTTTCGTTTAAACTTTCGGTTTGTAATCATTTTTCAAATAAAATCTGGCAGCATAACGGCTGCATTTCAAAGATTTCTAGAAAACCTGAAAATATGAAATAACACTTCCAAATATCTCGTCAATCCAACCAACTTCATTTTCCCACAATCACACAAATCAATTTCAAATTCATCATTTTCGTTTTTGTCATAACCATATAAATTCATCAATTATCACAATTCAAAATAATATATTTCATCAGACATATATCAAAATATTCACAAACATTATTTCAAAGCATCAAAGTACTTAAAAATCGATAATATTTCATTTATAAAAACGAATTGAATAAAGTGTACATCAACCTTTATTCTCCAACGGAAGCTCACACTTTTCTTTCCTTTTCTTTGACTTCCGTGAGCTACCTCCTCTCTTGGATTTTTAAAAATACATAAATACTTAATAAAAGCTCTTTCCATAAGTTAAAATGCATGATTTACTATTCCTAATGGATCCAAATATTTTCAAATCTCACCAACCGAAAATCATCAATCTCAAACCCAAACAACTCACCCCTATTTTTTCGCGTTAACATCGTTTTAAACTAGTTTTAGGGTGGTTTTGGACTGATTTTAGTGATAGATCTGAGCTGGTTTCGGACTCTTTTTCTTCTCTTTCTTCTCTCTCTTTCTCTCTATCTTCCTCTCTCGGTTTCGTCGCGGTTTGAGGCTGATTTGCCATCGATCGGCATCGGTTCTGCCCGGTTCTGCTGTCTGTTCACGTGGGTGGAGAGCTGTTTCGAGTTCGGTTCTGCGCGATTTCAGCTCAGTTCTGCTCTCGTTCGGGTCGGGTTCAGCTCGCGCGTCAATTGCTGCGTTTCTGCTCGGTCGGCATGCGGTTCTGCGCGGTCAACGATCTGGTTCGCGTGGCAGTTCTGCTCCGTTTTGGCGTCGCGCGATCATCGGATTTGGTCTGCTTCTGCCTTCGAGTGGTCAGCTTCAGGTTGTCTCCGTCGTGCGGTTCGGGTCGAGCTGGTCGGCGATGGCGGTCGGCGGTGGTTGTTGGCAGCTTCTTCTCTTCTTTCTTTTTTCTCTTCTCTTTCTTCTTCACGCGACTGATTTTGGTCTCACTTTTGTGAGTCAACTATTTTTGTGGCTTCTAATTTCCTCCCCAAACAAATCCTATAATACCAATTTCATCCCTTAAAAATTTCATTCTTACCTTAGATTTTAGTTCAATTTTACTTTGACCACACAAATCAAATCTTATCTTCAATTTAATTCCTCATCTCATTAATCATAATAATAATAATAACAATATTATTCATGCATATAAAATTAGGGATGTTACACTATGCAATGAGATAAGTGCACCAGAAGCAAATAATTTTGTTTGTAACCTTCATGGACCTATGATTTGTTGTTTCTGTGATGGAATATGGTGCATTTGGTAAATTATTCTCTTCATAAAGTAACATTTAGCGTTCAATATCATATTGATGATCAAGCCATTTTTCCTCCTCATATATATAATGTACATGCAATGCTTTCCAACTTGTGTGCAAGAACATTGTAAAATTTTATGTACACGTGAATAACCTCAATTAGGTACTATCCTTATTAAACATGAAATTAAAGAAAAGTTTAGTTTTCAGTTTATTTGTTAATTGTTTTTACTTGCAGCTCGAAACAACTCACGGACCTACAATAAGATAAAATTTATGTCAGAAATAGATGCACACATATACACACACTATATTATTTAAACGCACACACACGCAAGCACATGAAGTTATAGGTGAATACACGCATGATATTATACGAAATGCTAACTAATAAATCTTGGTTTGCTATATTTAGACTGATATGTGCCCAAGACGAACTCCAAAAATATAAAACAGAAAATACGTAGGTTAATTTTTAGCTATTTTGCCCTTTCGACATGTTTGGGATATGGATTATAGATTCTAACATATCATTTTCAGGTATGATACAATCTCAAGTGGGGATCATATGGATATAGATCAAATTACTTAAAGTTTATGATAGTGACAGAAGTAAAATGAAAAGGAAAGGAACAAACCAAGTAGTAGTGTATTATGTAATATTATTTGTATCATATATTTGTATGAATTTATATAACAGTTGTAAGAAAGAAATTGATCAAATAGCAATCCCCAACTGGTACAGATTCAATGACAATGATCTTATTGTACATGAATTTATAATTATTGTTGTAATGTAGTTGGAACTTAAAGAGTAATATATCATCCCTTTGTCAGCCTTTGTAATTTTGTTTCGGTATGTATTGTGTAAATTATGAAAGAATGATATGTATTTCAATATATTTACAATGTACAATATCAAGCTATTTATAGGCTAAGAGACATAATAAAAATGGTAACTAGAATAGTATATTACAACAATGGTAATAAAAATATGTCTCAATAATTATGATTGATATAACTGATGATTGACTGATATATTAACATCCCCCGCAAACTCAAGATGGCGAGATGGATGCAAGCTTGAGTTCGGAAACCAATTCACGAAAACGTCCTGGAGGATGAGATTTGGTGAAAACATCGGCAGGTTGATCAACTGAAGCTATCGAGTGAAGTTGAATGGTACCCTGATGAACATGTTGTCGAACAAAATGACAATCAATTTCAATGTGTTTTGTACGTTCATGAAAGACATCATTATGAGCAATTTGGATAGCACTATGATTGTCACAACAAAGAGGAGTGGCTGTGACGTGGTGAACTCCCATGTCTGTAAGTAACCAGCGTAACCAAACAAGTTTTGAGTAGTGTCAGCAAGGGCTCGATATTCAGCCTCAGTACTGGATCGGGCTATAACAGTCTGTTTCTTACTACACCATGATATAAGAGAATCTCCAAGAAAGAAACAGTAACCAGTAGTAGATCGTCGATCAGTAGGATCACCAGCCCAATCTGCATCTGAATAAGCACGTAACTCTAAAGAGGAGTGAGTAGAAAAATGAAGTCCATAAAACATCGTGCCATTGAGATACCGTAAAAGATGAATAACAACAGCAAAGTGAGTGGAATGAGGAGCAGACATAAACTGGCTGACAACATGCACACATATGCAATATCTGGTCGAGTCACAGTCAAATAAACAAGACTTCCAACAAGTTGTCGATAAAGAGTAGGATCACTAAGTGGTATGCCTTCGAAAGGTTAGTTTAATATTGGCTTCCAAGGGACTAGTACTGATTTTATTATCCATCAAGTAGAACGAGCAAGAAGATCTGAAAATATTTTGCTTGGGAAAGATAGTACCCATCAGAGTAAAAAACCTCAAGTCCAAGAAAATAACTAAGAGTGCCAAGATCCTTCATCTCAAATTGTTTCTGGAGATAATTTTTAAGATCAGATATACCAGTAATATCGTCGCCTGTAATAATCATGTCATCCATAGAGTAATAGGAAAACAGAACCATGACTGGTCTTGCGAAGAAATAGTGCAGAATCATAAGAGCTGGAGGCAAACCCAAACTGCATAATAGTGGAAGAGAACTTGGCAAACCAAGCTCTAGGAGCTTGCTTAAGCCCATATAGTGCCCGACGAAGACAACAAACCTTATGTGGAGAATGTGGATACCCTGGTGGTGGTGTCATATATACCTCTTCAGTAAGATCCCCATTAAGAAAGACATTTTTTACATCCATTTGAAACAAATTCCACCGTTTGATTGCAGCAACTGCCAATAAGCTACGAACATATGTAAGTCTAGCAACTGGGCAAATGTCTCTTCATAATCAATTCCATACTTGGATAAAACCTTTGGCCATAGACGGCTTTATGTCTTTCAACAGACCCATCTGACTTTGTTTTGATCTTATATACCCATTTGCACCCAATGGCAGATTTATGAGGAGGGAGATCAACCATATCCCAAGTGTGAGTTTTCTCAAGAGCGTGCAATTCTTCAGCCATAGCTTGCTGCCAAACAGGATTAGTGCAGGCCTCTTTATAGGATTGAGGCTCATACAAGGAAAGGATAGTAGAAACAATGAAAATCTCTAAGAGTTACAAGTAGTTCTCTTACTCGATTAGAACGACGGGAGGAGGAATGGTAGGTGAGATTTGATAAGAAGGCTCTGGTGTAGGATCAACAGCGGTGAGACTATTCAGGAATCGACCGGATGACATCAGTAGCATCTGTTTGAGTCTCATGAGTACTTGAATCACTATCATCAGGGAACAAAGAAATGGTAGGATCTATAAACAGTTTATTATGAAAAGTATGTGAAGTATGAAATTTGGATATAGATGAAAACATCTTATGTTCCCAAAAGAAACATGACGAGATACACGAAGGCGATTTGAGATAGGGTCCCAACAACGATAACCTTTATGCTCAATGCCATACCAAGAAAACAACATAGACGAGCTCTAGACTCTAATTTATTTCGTTCATGAGGCTGAAGAAGAACAACAAACACATCCAAAAACTTTGAGATTTTGATAGTTTGGGGGAGTGCCATATAATCGTTCATACGGAGTTTGATTATTAATGACGAGGATGGGACACGATTGATAGTGTATACTGCTGTTAATACAGCTTCCCCCCAAAACTTTTCAAGACAAGAGGCAGATATTAAAAGTGCACGAATGGTTTCAAGAATATGTCTATGTTTGCGTTCAGCACGACCATTCTGTTGCGATGTACTGGGACAAGAACGATGACATATAGTACCCATTTGACTCAATAGATTAAAAAGGTAGTATCCCGATATTCCATGTATTATCAGTACGTAAAACTTTAATAGACTTGGAAAACTGAGTCTGAATCATTCGAATAAATCAGAATAAATTTGTGATAATTAGACCTATTATGCATAAGATAAAGCCTGTATAACGAGAATAGTCATCCACAAAATAACAAAATACTTGGATCCCCCCATGGTAGTGGTTGGTGAGGGTCCCCAAATATCTTGAATGAACTAAGTCAAAAGGTGCTTGAGAAACGGAGTCACTATTATGAAAAGGTAATGCATGATGTTTGGATAATTGACAAGATAAACAATCAATGTGATCGTCAGTTACAGAGCCTAAATGTCCACTAGGCAATAAGGAACGTAAACGACTAAAGGAAGCATGACCTAACCGTGATGCCAAAGACTCAATGGTAAAGATGAAGAAGTAGCAGCAGACGGATAGAAAAGGAGACCTGTGAAGGTAGGTGAAGATGAATGAGCTCAAAAAACGTAACTTTACGGCCGATCCCATGAATCTTCCCCGTTTGTGGATCCTGCACACGACAACCAGAAGAAGTAAAGTGTACATCAAAACAAGTTCACATAACTGACCCATAGAGATAAGATTTAAGGTAAGTTTAGGAATAAAGTATGTATTTTGTAAGGATAAGTTATCGGTAGAGATCTGACCTATATGTTGAACAGACATGGATGAACCATTAGCTGTAGAAATGACAGATAAAGAGGAAGATGATGATTGTATAGAAAAATGTGTAGGGTCAGAGGTCATGTGATTACAACAGGCTGAATCAAAATACCAAGAGGAATTACCTGCTGACACAGAAGAAGCAGAGGTGGATGAATGACTAGATTTTGAAATGATGTGATAGAGCATAGAGGCAAGATCATGAACTGAGATAGAAGAGGAACCCGTAGTATCCGGTTTGTTATCAGCTATATCTGTAGAGAATTGCTGATTGCGTGCAAGGGGCTTGAGAGAAACACTCTTAGATATGGGTGAAAATCCTCCATTATTAGTATTTCGAGGACAATCCTGATTGTAGTGTCCTGGTCGAATTTTATGACAATGCTTACAGCGTCTTGTAGGACAAGAAAGAATACCATGTCCCAGCAGCTTACAGTAATGGCAAATAAGTTCTTCGGTAAATACTCCATAAATAAGCCAATAAAAATCAATAAATAAGCTCAAAATAAGTTTTGAATCTAACCAAATAAACAAGCTCAAGTGCAACAATTAACTGAGCTCAATTAAAAAGTCCTTCAAGTTGGAGCAAATGAAACAAACCAATGACTAAAGCAAGACAATGGAACAGAACCGAGACAGCAGTGGAGACAGATTTGATGTGATGTTGAAGCGATGATGACAGGACAGAAAGGAACAGTGCGAGATAATGGTGTGTGGACAATATCCGAGCAGAATGTGATGTATGATGATTCGACAGCGGACAAACGTCGAGATAGAGTGATGACAGCGGCGATTATTCAGATCAGGGCTCGATAGCAACAAAGGGTGATGCAGACGTAGGTGGATGTGGTGATGGTGCTAGTGCGACTGTTATGGAGTGCAACCAGATGCGATGGATTCAAAATAGAAAAAAAAAAAAAAAATACTGCGATGACTGGTTGCAGCAGTGTGTTGATGTGGTAATGTGGGCAATACAGTGCGAGACAATTGAACAATGCGATAGAACAACACAGACGGTAGCGAAAGCGAACCAGTAGAGGAAACAGGTGAGGGTGGTGCGATGCTGGTATGATGATTGCGGCGGTGCAGACTGAGGCTGGTTCAGTGTTGTATGCAGAGGGTGCAGTGCTGGTGAATCGGCGGTGCAGAATAGCAGCAGGACACGCGGCGTGGTGGGGATGAGTGATGCAGCGCAGGAAACAACGTGGATGTTGCAGCAGCTAGAGTGATGTTTGATGCAGCGGCAGAGGTGCGGTGATGCAATGGTGCACGGTCGAGTGATAGATTGAGGCAGCAGCAGCGGTATGGTGGGACTGAAATATAGTGATGGTGGTGGCAGACGGTGAGCGTTGAGAAGAAAGTAGTGGTGGTGCGACGGACGGTGTGCGGCGTGAATCTAGCAAGAAGAGATGTGGTGTGGTGTGCGACGACAGTACTGGTGGTGTGCGACCAGAACTAGAACGAGTGATGCAGCGGCAGCGGCGCGGTGATGCAAGTTGACGGCGGTGAGTGCTGTTTGATGCCAAGGTTGGTGATGACAGTGAAAAAAAAAAATTTCAAAAAAAAAAATGTAAGTAAGAAAGAATACGAAAGAATCATATGTATTTCAATATATTTACAATGTACAATATCAAACCTATTTACAGGCTAAGAGATATAATATAAAAATGGTAACTAGAAGTATATTATAACAATAATAATAAAATATTCTCAATAATTATGATTGATATAATGATGATTGACTGAATAGTATATGTCAGCCTTTGTAATTTTGTTTCGGTATGTATTGGATGTGAATGTTGTTGAACAAATAAGTTTCTGCTTACTGTGTCTCGAAAACGTATACAATTTTTTATTCAAATTTTCAAATTTTAACATGTGCTCTCATTTGTCCTTCATATTTTTACACTAATGGGGTACGCTTAGAAAGACCATGAGGTGTTTTAGAGAAAATGAATGGTACATAATATATAATTTGTGTTTGCACTATTTGAGCTCTTAAATTGAAATGGGCTCTTTTAACAAGGCTTATGAGTTCATTTAGTAATGACATCTTCTATCAACAATTTAGCAAAAACTATTGTTGGGCTTGAATCAATTTTTTTCAACAATTGGGCCCTAGCTTTTAAAGAAGAAATTGCAATGATATTTGCACCCCATTAAAAATGTATCTACACCCTCCACACCCATTGAATATTATTTAAAAAATTAAAATTTATAATTATGACTCACCTAATGTAAAAAAATATTATTTCTTTAATTTTATTTGCATTATACATTGTCAATAAACATGATCAATTTTTTGTATGTAAATTAGACTTTTTTTCAAAAATCTATATATATATATTTAATAGGTGAACTTTCTAAAGACATGCATACACGGTTTGGAGGGGCGTAAATATCGATCAGCAAGAAACAAAAACAGTTCAATAACATATTAATTTGTGTCTAATTAATGACAAATCCAAACAAGTGAATTTGGATTTTAAATTTTGGGTCTTTTGAATGCTAATTCCTTATCCAACAAATCTAATCCGTTTACGAGGTGTTACAAAAATAGTTAAAAAAATCTAAAAGATTTTGAATGCTTTATTTTTCAAATAAGCATTTTAATTTCCTCACAATGCATTAAAAAAAATGTCATTAAAATATATGAAAATTCATGAAGTTTCATCAAAAGTGCTCATATATTCATGTAAATGGGTGCTATGGAAACTTACACACACACACACACACATATATATATATATATATAATTGAGCAAAGTTAACCTATTGTTGATACTAGATTTTGCTCAATATCAATAGTAAGGCGAGCCAAGACAACTCTCTTGTGATTCTCCTACTCACTTCTCTATCGACCTTAGAAGGGTGCTGCATGATAGAAACCAACTAGGGTGATGCCAACGAGATGCTAGTGACCACACTCCAATGGTCAAATCAAGTGATCGGAGAAAGGGCATCTTTGAGGTAGACAATGCAATAATAACTTAAATATAAAAAGTGACAAGGTATAGGAAGAAGATACCAAATAAAAATGCATACATAGCTTTTTATAGGCAAATCTTCAACTCTCTTTGAACAGATGTCCTCAACTGGTTGGTTTTTCATTCTTATTGTTGTCTTATCAAGTTTCCATAAAGTTATTTTATGAACATGCTCCTTGCATACTTCTTGGACCGATCCCAGCCCTCCATTTTGTTAGGTGGTCTATTATTTTCTTTATTAACCTTGGTGTGACTAAGGTTTCTTTCCCTAGCTGAATGGTTATGCTAGCATCATGCTTTCCCTTTATACCTGGTTATCCCTTGCTTTAGGGCCTCATCTAGCAGAGGAGATATTCATGGTTGACGTCCTCATCCAGTCACTGAACTTTGTCTACACACATGGAGGATTCTTATTTGTTACTGTTTTCTCAGGCTAGCGTGACATTTTATGAGTAGTTATCCCCAAAAAGCAATCACAGCCACCATAAGTTGGTTACTCACTTGTTGAGGGGTAAGCTCTGCTAGTTATGTCAAGAGTGGGTCTTAATCCCACTGGATTCTAGCTAATACTGTCCCTTGTCTCCTTAGTGGTCCCCTCTCCACCTTTTGATGGTGACCTCACCTTTTTCTTGTCTCCATCCTTTTTCGACTCCTCTTTTTGGTAAGGTGGCTTTTTCTCTTACTTTACTCCTTTTATCAGTCTTATTCCCCAAGTTTTCTTCTTTTGAAGGTAATTTCGAAAATGACAACCATTGTTACCATTTTTATGGGTCTTCGACTCCTTAATACCTTGGATACTTGGTTCCTCGATGTCCTAGAGCTATCTCCCAAATATTGTCGAGGTTTGTCTCCTTGACGTCCCAAACATTTAGCTCATAACCACCTGGGACGATTGGCTCCCCGACACAATAAATAGTTATTTTCAAGGATATTTATGGCTCTTTGGTGACCGTGGATGTTTGGTTTTTTCACACCTTAGTGCTTGGCACCTAATACCCATGTAGTCAACTCTTTGGTACTCTATATAGTTGGCTCCTTAGCATCTTATATGGTTTGCTCCTTGGCATCCTAATATAATTGTTCTCGAGGACATTTGTGACCCTCGATGGGCTAATATTTATTTTTATTGAATTTTTTCTTTCTTTCCCTCAACATTACTCTTTGCTTTTAGCTGACAATTTTTCATCATTAACACCTAGGGGTGGGCACTTTGAACCCAACCTGACCATTTATGGTTGGGTTGGGTCGGGTTACTCCAGACTAAACAACCCACTCGGGTTGAAATTTAACAACTCGATTATTTTTCAGGTTGGGTTGGGTCAACAAACCAAATCGATAATCCGACCCGAAACCGAGATATAAAAGCTCAAGTTTCCATTTTCCACTGTTTCCACACCCTACCTAGTGCCGACCACATTTTTTTTTCACTCATTCTCTCTCAATTTTTCTCTCATCTCTCTCCACCTCCACACTCCACACACAAACATCTTCACACTTTCACGGTCGTCCTTCACGGCGGATCGACGGTCCTCCTGCTCTGATCTCCGACCTCCACAGTCCACACACCACAGGTATATGAACTCTTTAATTTCCATTTTTTTTCAAAATCAAATGACCCGAAAACCTGATTTTGAAAAACCTTCAATCTTCAACTTTCGCGGCCTAACGAGAGGTAAGGTACCATTGGTTGAGTGAGAAACCGAGAGGTGAGGTACAGGGTCGTACGGGTGCAGTTGGTTAAGCGAGAAGCCGAGAGAAGAGGAGATGCGGGTGCGATTGGTGGAGGAGATGAGAGATGCGAATCGATGGGTGGAGGAGAGGAGAGATCTGGTGGCGGTTGGGGCGATTAGGGCATGATCTGGTGGCGGGAAGGGAGGAGAGGGTGTAGCCAGTAGAGCCGCGACCTGTGGAGTGGAGGTGGAGCCGTGGTCGTGTAGTCGCATAAGTACTGCCGTACTAGGTAGTAGCTGTGAGAATAAACAATGAAGGTTGATTGGATTATTTGAAGCTATTAGCTGTGTCATGTGTGCGTGTATGACTGTACGAGTGGGAGTGGGACTGTGAGAGATAGAATATGTAGCTCAGACCTCAGTTGCTGTGAGAGATGGACTGTACGAGTGGGACTGATGAGTGGGACTGTCATGTGTGAGTGGGACTATGATTCTGCAATGGAATTAGATTATATGGTTGTATGTGTATGTGTCAATGTGTGTGTGAGGGACCATAGTTTGAAAGAGAATTTGAATCTTGTGGACCAAAGCCAAACCAAGTCACAGTGAATCAGTGACAGTGAGAGACTGAGAGTTGATTGTGACTCAACTGTATTAATGTTGAGTGGATGACTTTTAATTTAATGTCACTAATTGACACTTAAATGTGCTATAATATTGATCTTTAGTCTTTTAATGTATGATTATTGTGAATTATGATTTTATATTACAAATATAAATTGTGAAATATTTTTAATATTGATCTTAAGTTTTTTAATGCATGAATTGTTGTGAATTGTGACTTTATATTATAAATATAAATTGTGAAATATTTTATAATATTGATTTTGAGTCTTTTAATGTATGGATTGTTGTGAATTGTGACTTATATACAAATATAAATTGTGAAATATTTTATAATATTGATCTTGAGTCTTTTAATGTATGGATTGTTATGAATTGTGACTTTATTTATATTACAAATATAAATTGTAGAATATTTATTTAGCAAATTGACCATACATGACACAATGCACATAATATGATATTGATATTAGTGGAGCAAACATATTAAACAAAATATAAATTATGTATGTATTTTTATTGGTTTGATATTTATTTGTAATGCTGATTTTTTTTTTTTTTTTTTATTGGTTTTTTCTTGTTGTGATAGTTAGATTACCATTTAAGTATTCGTTGGGTTATTAAGATTTGAAAAGAGGAAGGCTATTATGGATAAGAAAAGGAAGGTTACATTTGCATGGTAATGTAAAATTCAAACACTTTTTCATAGAGTTCGCTAAAATTCAAACATTTAATCATCTAAAATTTTTGTTATTGAATCCTCTAAAATTATTTTGTAGATGGATGAGCATGATGATGATGTTGTCAATGACATGGGAAAACCCAAAAAGGGTCAATCAAAGTCGGATTGTGGAAATGCTTCACTAAGTATGGTGATGAGTCTAGATGTAAGTGCAATTATTGTGGTAAAGATTATGCATGTTCTACTAAACATTGTGGCACTACGACTTTATGGAATCATTTGCAAACACAATGTGCACAATACAATTCTATAAAGGCTGGGGAGGATAAAAAACAAAAACCTTAACCTTTGGGTCTATTGGTGATAACAAAAAACTTATGGCCGTGGGTTTTGATAAAGAAGAGTGTAGAAAAGCTTGCACTAGGATGATTATTGTGGATGAATTACCTTTCTCTTTTGTAGAGAAAGAAGGGTTTAAATATTTTTGTAGTGTTCTAAATCCAAGGTTTTGTCCTCCATCTAGAAGAACACTTGCTAGAGATGTTTACCAACTTTACCTAGATGAAAAGTGTAAGCTTAAAAAATTTTTCATTGAACAAAAACCAAGAGTTTGCTTAACCACCGACACATGGACTTCAATTCAAAATTTCAATTATATGGTAATCACTGCCCATTTCATTGATTGTGAATGGAAATTGCATAAACGAATTTTGAGTTTTGGTATTGTTTCTGACCATAGAGGGGAGACAATTGGAAAAGTTCTAGAGTCATGTTTGAAGGATTGGGGTATTCAAAAAGTGTTTACAGTTACTGTAGATAATGCCTCCGCCAATAAAGTGGCTATAGATTATCTAAAAAAGAAGTTGACAAATTGGGAAGAATCTGAGCTTGTGTTAGGTGGAAATTTTTTGCATGTGAGATGTTCCGCTCATATTATAAATTTAATTGTGTCTGATGGTTTGAAAGATTTGAATGATTCAATTGTTCGCGTTCGTAATGCAATACAATATGTTAGATCTTCACCTTCAAGACTTCAAACGTTTAAAACTTGTATTGAGCATGAAACAATTGAGCAAAAGTCTTGTGGTATTAGATGTGCCTACTAGATGGAACTCCACCTATTTAATGTTATCTAGTGCTTTAAAATTTGAAAAAGCATTTGATAGATTATTGGAGGATGATGGACGTTATGGGTTTACTTTGTTGAAGATGAAAATGGGAAAAAAAGGGTTGGGCCGCCAAAAGAGAGAGATTGGAGTAATGCTAGAGTGTTTGTCAAATTTTTGCATGTTTTTTATGACATCACTTTGAAGTTTAGTGCTTCTACATCCGTTACTTCCAATATATTCTTTCATGAATTGTGTTCTATTGAAAATGAGTTGACTACATTAGGTAAGAGTGATGATTTTTTGTTGTGTGATATGGCAATGGAATGAAATTGAAGTTTGACAAATGGGGGAAAATTGAGGAAGTAAATAAATTGTTGATAATTGCACTTGTTCTTGATCCAAGATACAAGTTGGATTATGTCAAATTTTGCTTTAGTGATATATTTGATGAAAGGAAGGTTTTGGAGTTAACTAGTGATATTAAAGATCTTTTGATTAAACTCTATGAGTTTTACAAAAGTGATGATAATATTTCAAGTGGTCAACAAGTTTCTAGCTCCAATCTTTCCTTTAGTGAGAATGATGTGGGAAAGACGAATGAAGGTTATGATTTTCGTTTGCAAAGGCTCAAAAAGTTCAAGGAAATGAAAGAAAAGAGATTTTGTTGTTTCAAAGAATGAGGTTGAAAGGTATTTGATAGAGTCCGATGAACATTTGGATGACAAGAACTTTGATATTTTGGGTTGGTGGAAAGTTAATTCTTCTAAGTACAAGACTCTATCACGTATTGCAAGGGATGTCTTTGCCATTCCGGTTTCTACAGTGGCTTCCGAGTCGGCATTTAGCACGGGAGGTCGTATTCTTGACCCATTTAGGAGTAGCTTGACTCCAAAGATGGTGGAAATATTAGTTTGCTTGCAAAATTGGTTGCGATCTACTAATATTGCTTGGATCTTACACCATCCACGGATGAGATGGAGTTGTATGAAGCAATTGAACAAGGTAAATGATTTGTTTTATTATGATAATGTTAAATGTGTAATTTTATTTATTACTAATATTTTATTCTTCCATTTATGTAGAGATTGGAGTAAGCATACCCATGGATCCATGAAAAAGAATGTGAATTGATTATGTTTTCATACAATTAAGGTAATTACTTTAAAAAAAAAAACTTATATTTTACTTACATATGTTTGTTCTTTTATGATTTGCAAAAGTTAAAATTTAAAAACATGTTAGCTAGTTACACTATAGGTTGACTTACATGTTTTATTTGATGTTGGATGTGGTGCATGCAGTCGATGTTTTGGAAGCTACCAATTGGACATAATATTTGTAGTTTTCTATGCTTATGAAGACTTTAATGATACCACACAAGTTGTGTTGATGGAATTTAGTAGGATTATTGTCTTAGTTTTTATTTTTTTGTACTTTTTGTGGTGAATTGAACCTTTTTTTTTTTAATATGTAGTGACTTAAACTTTTATAGTTTTATTTGTATTGAACATGTTATATAATCAATGCAAATATTTGTAATTGAACTAGTTGATTAATAGGAATGTTTTCTACTTCAACGAGGTGCTAACCCGATCGACTTAACCCAGCCCAACCCGACAATTATTGGGTTGGGTTGACGAATTGATTGGGTTGGGTTGGGGGATTTTCAACCCAACCCAACCGAACCCGAAAATGCCCACCCCTATTAACACCTATAACGAAAAGAAGAATATTAGCTTCCTTGTGTGTATGAGGAATTGTACTTTTCGGCAATTGTTGTGTTAGTTACACAAACGTCCTATTTTGACTGTTGATTTCTGTTGATTTAATAAACTAAAAATTTAACCTCAAAAGTCAAAATGTTAACTTGCCTTTGCTCTTTTTAATTTAAAATATTATAAATTTATTTAAAAAAAAAAAAAGCAAAATGAACAAAAAATTTTAAAAAAAGGAACAAACAATTTCACTGGTGGAGGAACTTCTCCCTCTAGTTCATGGGGGAGGAATCCCTCTATTTGAAGGAGTTAATCGTGATCTCTAACAAATAGAGAAAATTCTAGAGCTAATCCAATTTGTGGACTTTCCTCCGAACTAGAGTTACCACTAACGATGGACGCTTCTTTACGACAAGTGTTCTCCAAATTTTCAAGTTACTAATTTGAAAAAGTTTCACTTGTACTTGTAATTTCTATATAAATAGATTTATAATTATCAAAAACTTTGTGCCCAAAATCCAAGGACGTGAATAGAATATGAAAATTAAATAGGGAAAGCAGATAAACCGAGAATTATCAACTTTATAATTCATATTTTTAATGAAATCCATTCTTACAAAAATTTCGATAGAGTTTTTGCCAGTTTCTAGAGTTTTTTCAAGAATATATTTCACCTGCATTTAGAATATGAATACTAAAAATAGCATCTATCACAAATTGAAACTCCGTCTAATACAAAATATTTACTAAATATTTTGAATGCCACAAATACAACACGATGTATATATCTCCAAATTTACATTATTAATAATTCTAATTTGAATATTACATCTATAATCCTTCATATATATATATATATATATATAACAAGTGAGAATTCTACAACCAATCAACCATACAATTATCAATTATATTAAAATCACAGTCAAACCAATTTAATTAAATTCATATTTTCCATTAAGGTTTAGAATTGCCCCCACCTGGATCACATGACACTAAGATTTTATGTCTATCTCGCCAGGTCCACCCACCAACAGCCTCTAATATATCCTTGGAGGATATGTTACCTCGTACAGAAGTAAATAGACTTATAAGATCTTGGGTTTATTTAGCAAGTCATATGGGTTCATTTAAGAAATTTTATGGCAAATAGCATTTGGGCTTGCTGTAGTATTAGGCTTTTAACTTTAAATGGGTTTACTTATTAATTCTTATCGGCTTATTTAGCGTCAATTCCTTTGGGTTAATATTTCTTCTTTTAGGCCTCTTAGGCATTCATTTTTAGGGGAAATTAGACAAAGATTCCCCTGAGATTAGATGCAATTGCACCAGCATGGGAAGTTTAACCATAATTACACTAAATTACCTTGAGTTTTTAAAGTTTGACACAAACACCTTTTACCATTAATCAACCTCTTGAGTGCAAAGTGACAATGGTTAAAGCTTGAAATGACCAAAATACCCATAAACTTTCAAGGTCAAATTTCAAAATTTAACCCTTTTATTATTTTAATCTAAAAAGTTTATATATACATATATATAACACATTTTACAGTGTACTTGAGTATAGATACACCCGAAAACTGATTACATTCTACAATTATTGATTCTATTTATTATCTGATTACAATAAAATTAGTTAGATAAATTATATCTGATTATGTATGTACTAGTTGTAATAAGATATAATAAAGACAATAAGTGATTTTTAAAATGTAATCAGTATTAGATATATTCATAACCAAGTGCACTAAAGGGAACACGATATATATATATATAATTCTACCATCAATGCTTCTAACTTTAAAAAGTTAGACAAACTATCAAATTCATCCATTACATTTAAATTAAATATGAGAGAATGCAATTGATGAATTTGATTTGTTCATCCTAATTTTAAAAAATTAGGAGGCATGATGATAGAATTACTATATAATATATAATATATAAGCAAAATGCATAAAACTCACCTGAGGTAAAGCTTTAAGACAAGGAAACAACGTTTAGATTTTGTAACAAGTTAGTCCCTAACTTAATGGTCAAATTATGTGAATTCTGACTTTTGACCATGTGATTTGGTAAGAAGACGGAAATGCCCTTAGTTTAAATTAATGTAATTGCCAACTTTATCCATGAATAAAAGATTTTTTTTTTTTTAAAAAAGAGGGGAAGTATGTGGATGTTTTAGTCAGCATCTATACTAGGTTTTGTTAAATTTTTTTGACCTTTTTGCCCTTCTCAATTGAAGAAATGACTAAAAAAAATAATTAAGGGGAAAAAATTTTTGGCCTATTGGATAGTCAATGGTCATATGTGTATTTGGCTTATATAAGCCTGATGAAGGCTACAAGTTGGGCAATAAAATTTTCCTCTTCTTTGATGAATCAATTTCTTCAAATTTTTGTTTGCTCATCAAATTGGTT
>JAIZFV010000423.1:0-201914 GCA_021234005.1 Nephelium lappaceum
CTATACATCAAGACCGAATAATCTCTAACTTTACACCTTCTGCCACAGTCATTTTCCTCATGCAAGGGGTGCATCAGCCAACCCTTTAAAGTGCCTTAAACATCATTATCACTAGTTGGAGTGAATATGAACTTGTGTCAATACTTTTTGTAAGTATATGCTAATATATACATCTCAAAGTTATTAAATTTAATATTGTTTTTGGAAAGAAAAAAACTTATACATAAAAGAAAGTGCTCTACCAATATAACATAGTAATGTACAATCAGAATCATCAATTAACTTAAAGACATATAAAACAAAAATGAGAGAGAGTGTGAGGAGGAGGATGAGGAGAATTGGGTGGATATACAATTAATCTATAAAATTAAATATTTTTATTAATTAGAAAATATAATATATTTCATCAAGAGGATCATATCTTACTCAAAAAATGTAGAACTACGATACCAAAATTATGCAAAGTCAGAAGCTCTTTCTTAAAAAACTTTGAGCCAGTATATAATTGACAATAGGATGAACCTTGTCCGCAAAATTCGATATCAAGTTTTGCATTTTCATAACCTCCACTTTCAAAATAAGCAAATCCATCATGTTTATGATAAAGGCAGAAATCGAATTCATGACATCCAATCCTGTGTGCTACTCTTTATTTTAGGATCAGTTGCATTTCTATTTACCTCAACAAATTTCAACCTTAAACTCTCTATTTCTTCATATACTCTATGCATGGCAATCCAGGTTAAATTTTCAAATTTGTTGCGGTTTTGCTTCGAGAATCTGCCTCTAAAACTGATAAACAAGTATCAGAAACGTGTGCTATTACAAGATTGTTCAATTAGAGAGACCTGCTTGTCATCATCTCCTGCTATCACGATGTTGTGATTGACAACCAAAGCATGAACAATGATAAAAAAATATAAGGGGAGAGAGATACAAACTAGCTTGATTCACCATTTCATCATCTCAATCAATTGCAAGATCCCGAGTCTCTAATACTATTGTTTTATTTTTATGAGTTTTGTCTATCTATGATAAAGATTTTGAAAATCTTGAATGAGATTTTTTGATATACTAAATAATTTATTAGATATATTTTATATTTAGATGATCTTGTAAAAGATTATTAACTTCCTATTTATGATGAAGTATAATTAGTAGCGAATTGACAGTTTTATTTAAATGGTAACATATGTATATGTGATATAGATATAATTTTCATTTAGACGATTGTGTAAAGGTTATTAATTTGCTATTTATGATGAATTATAATTAATAGTGAATTGTAAGTTTTATTGAAATGGTAACATATCTATGTGTGATAGACATATATATTTTGATTTGAATGACATTTATTGACATCATAAATAATATATTAGGTATATTTTTCATTTAGATGATTATGTAAAAGATTATTAATTTATTATTATGATGTAGTATAATTAATAGTGAATTGAAAGTTTTATTTAAATGGTAAACATGTGACCAGACATATATATTTTGACTTGAATGACATTTATTGACATAATAAATAATTTGTTGGGAAAATCTCAAAAAGCCACTTGACGTATGAAAACAATTTCGTTTTACCACCCACTGTTTCATTTTTATCCAATTTACCACAAACATTATAATTTAACAGAAAAATTTGACAGAAGTTAAAAAGACATTTTAGCCCCAAGATTTTTATCAAAATATATTTTAAAATTAAAAAAATTAGAAATTAATAACGTATTAAAACATTAAAAAAATAATATAAAAAAGGTGGAGATCTAGATTGGATCTCCACTGTCCATCCAAACAGTGGAGATCCAATTTGGATGGACCGGTGGCGATCTAATTTGGATCTCTACAAACAAATTCCATAGTCAATCTCTTAATATAATATCATCAAACACCAATAAACTCTTCAATTTTCATATAAAAATAACAAACCCAAAATTAAAACTAACAACTCTAAAAGCAATACATCATCAACAAACCCAAATCAATGTTATCACTAGCAACCCAAAATTAAAACTAACAAATCAATGTTTTATCATCGGTTATCCAATGGCCAGCAGAGATGGATGGGAACCTAGATCGTCCTCGATCTAGGTTGAACCCAGGTCATCGACAAGTTGAAGAAGACACATATATGGAGTGGAGTGTCGGCAGCCACTTGGTGGAGGAAACGATTGCTTCGGTGAAGGAGACGAAAAATGATCTAGTTGAAGAAGATACAAAGTTAGAGCGGAGGTAGGCAATCACATGGTGGAGGAAGTGACGATTGGTGAAGGAGACAAAAGAGGAGTAGAAGGCAAAGGTGAGAGTTAGAGAGGTGGTAGTGAGTTTTGTCTCACATGGATACCAAGTCACAGGACGAGATCCTGCCACTATGCTATTGTCGTCGCCATCGAGATCCTTACCACTATGTTGCTGGTCGTCGCCGTCATCGAGATCACTTACCACCATCATCACCGAACAGAGATAAGAGAATGAGGAGAGGAAAGGTGCTGACCCAAGAAAAGGAAAAGAGAGGAGAGAAGAAATTTGAGAGAATATATATATCGTATTTTTTTATGATTTTATTATTTAATATTATTTATTTTGATTTTTTATATTTAATTAATTTTCCATTTTCTTTCCCTTTTTGCCCTGGAGTGTAAATGGTCAATCAAGCCAACATAACGGATTCCATGAGAGTCATAGGTATTGTTGTCTTTCATACGACTCTAGATGAGCTTTTGGATATTTGTGTTTATGTTCAATTGTATTTCAGATAAATATGAAACAATGAGTTGCAAAATAAACAAATTTTCATACATCATGTTGTTTTTTAGGATTTCCCTAATTGATTAGATATATTTTCCATTTAAATGATTGTGTAAAAGATTATTAATTTACTATTTATGACGAAGTATAATTAATAGTGAATTGATAGTTTTATTTAAATGGTAGCATCTATATGTGTGATATATATATATATATATATTTGGCTTGAATGACATGTATTGAAATAATAATACTTTATTAGATATATTGTCCGTTTAGATGAATGTGTAAGAGATTATTAATTACTGTTTATGATGAAGTATAATTAATAGTAGAAGGTGGGCATGAAAACATGGAATCGGCCGAAAGACCCGATCCAAATAGATCTTGGGTATACGATCCGGTTCTCTTGTTTAAATTGAGGGTGTTCGGACCATATGACTAGAAAACACCATGTTTCATGGATCGATTTTGTTTTGGGTATCCAGAACTGACTTGACTCGCACAATACTAAACTAAGAGACACATGTGCCATTTCCCTTGCCCCTATATAAACCCCACCGTAAAACTTAGCCCTAATCTTTTGCTCTTTCTCTCTCATCAGTCACTTGTCTCATCTTTTCTCTCATCTCTCTCCTTCATCTCATCTTTCTTCTTTGTTTTTTTTCTCACAATAGCAGCCAGCCACCCACTTCCATTCCCATTTTCTTCTTCTGCATCTCTTACCTCTTACCCACCTTGTCGCCATCGCCGTAAACCTCTCATATCAACTATCATTTAGGTAAGTATTTTCCCAATCTCTCATTTCTCATCTCTCACCCATTTTCCAATTTAATGGTTTTTTCAGTTGTTTACCGTTCATCAAACTCTCTTTGATTGAAGAATAACAGCTCAGGTGTTAGAGGGACAAGTCTTGTAGTGGGTGGAAACTAATTTTCGAATGCCATCAACATAGGTGCAAGTGATAGGAATCACTCATCTTTTAACGATTAAAGTGTGTGATTGTTGATTTTCAGAAACTAGACCCCCTTTTTGCCTTTTTTTGTTTTTGATTTTTGATAAAAACATAGGTTTTTTTAGGATTAGGGTTTTAGGAGAGATGAGATTAAGGAGAAGACACATTGGAAAGGATTTCTTAGTTTCTCCTCAATTTTTTTTTTCTTGTTTCGTTTAGGCCCAAATCGAAGAGCTAAACTGAACCGAATCGTACCAAAGGTATTCGGTTCGTTCAATTCTTCCCCATTAATGGACCATTTTCGGATCCAAAAGTGGAAGAACCAAACATGGTAATGTCCACCCCTAATTAAATAGTTAATTGGAAATTTTATTTAAATGGTAACACATCTATATGCGATAGACATATATATTTTGACTTGAATGACATTTATGACATACTAAATAATTTATTAGATATATTTTTTGTAACACCCTCTGCCCCTCCTTTCATTAGACGAGGTCAAAGGGGTGCTACATTCATATGCTTTTTATAAAATCCATAGTTCGAAAACCATATATGTAAATATTTATATGAGAATACGAAATTTTAAAAAAACTTACAAAACCTTTAAAACCTTTTTATTTCATTTGGAAAACTACAAGACTTTCCCCTAAAATTCAGACTTTCCCAACCTGTTACAAATTAAATATTTTCATTTCCAACACAAATTTTTCCACAACCTATTCACAACTTGGACCCAAACTCCGTTTGGCTCATCATTATCCACATACACAACATTTACCAAAATATTTATACAAATTGATTTTTTTTACAAAAGTTCTCATTTTAAATCCAAATACAGATATGCATGCACAAGAATAAAAATTGAAATTGTTATATATAAAACCAAATATGATATATACCCAAAATAAATATGGAAGGATGGATATAAGTGACTATTTGGACTTACTGTAGATAAATTTTCTCTTCAATCTTCGCCCTCTAGATGTAATCTACTACCTGCGCTCTAAACATATTTGTTTAGTGAGTATACACTAAATTCAAATTTATAGTTTTTGAATATAAAATACCATATAACAAAATATCAAACATTTCAATTCAAAAAACTTTAACAATTTATTTAAACACTTATTAACACTCATTTCATTCATACAATTACACAATGTGCCTAAATCATTTTCAATGCCCTTTATAAACAATGACATGATACCTTGAACTCGAAAACGAGATTTCCGGTATTGGACACTCGGTGCTTACCCATCGAATTTCATTTCCACATATATAAAAACCATAATTTGGATCCAGACACTTGGTGCCTCTCATGGTCCTTAAATTAATGATTATCATTTTATTTCAAACGTGTTGACGTAGAATTGCTATAATAACCTTATTGGCATGCCAAGTTCCAATTCTCATCTACCGATACTCAAGTTTACTAGGGCTCATTTCATATTTCAAATGAATGCATTATCATAATTACCATTTCATTTCAATTAAAAGATTTCCATAAATTATTAAAACAAATTTCATTTCAATTATCCAATTTCTCATTTGAATCGTCATAGCCATTCCAAATATGCATTCAAACATAGTTAATAAATCGATTTGATTAAACCATTCAAATTAAAACATTTTAAAATAGATTTATTCATATAATTGAAAACAAAATTCAAATGAAATGTACATCAACTTTTTTGCCACATTCCTTGAGTTATTACTTTTCAACGGAAACTCAAACTTTTTCCTTTCCTTTACCTTGGCTTCCTTGAGCTACCTCCTTACCTATATATCATATTCTCGCTTAGAATACATAACATTTAATTTCAAAAAACTTGTTAAATAACTTCTAACTTAAGTAACCTATAAAATGACACTTTTCACTAAAAAACTTTTCTACTTGATTTCTACTTAATCAAAGCTCTAAAATTCATATTTCTTTTCATGAACCTTATTTTTATACACCTAGGAACATCCCCATATGCCCGAAATAATTTTTTAGAACTCGAAACGAAAAGTCAAATTTTTTGGCGCCCCTTTTGATGAACACTATTCATAGCCCTCTCCCTTGCTTTCTTTCCTCAATTCTTGCTCTATTCATCTCCCTAACACGCATTTAGATCCCTCTTAAAGCGGTTTTAAAAAATTTCAATTATCGGGTGGTGAAACCTAGATAGGAAAAATCCTTTTTTTTTCAACACTAATTTAGGTGCACTTTTCACATTTTTCATTCCTAAACTCAATTTTCTTTTCCTTAATGTTATTCACACTCAATATATTCATTCAATGCATTAAAACGTATACATGAAGTGATATTACATGATATTCACTTATGCCATTCATATGGACTTTTAAGTAAAACTTGGCTAAATTGATTTCTAACTTATTTATAGGTTTCTCCAACATGTTTTCCACATGGAATCATGCTTAAAGGACTCAAATTTAATAGGATTCCTACACCCCTCATTATGGTCTTTCATGGCATAACATACACCAAGTTCATTTCCTTTGAATTTTTCATGCTATCTCATTCAAGCATTTCATCAAACACCTAACAAATAAATTATTTCAAACAAATACAAGCTAAAATCACATCTTAGAATTTCCAACACAACCCTAGCTCTTCAAAATTCGTGGCTCTACATGGTTTATACTTGATTTTACTTTCTAAATGCTTAACTCTTAGTATAGATAAAAACCCAAATCAATTCCCAACAAAAACCTCAACTTAAACATCACACAACATCATTCAAACCATGTCAAAAGTGATGAAAACTAACCTCTATTCACTTGGATCTTGTTCTAAACTTGATTAACTAGCTTAGATTAGCTTGGAGATTTGATTTGGATGATAAAAATTGATGAAAATCACTTGGATCACCATTTTTTTCATGCTTGGCCAAGATACACCCCTTTCTCTCCTTCTCACTGTTTTTTTCTTTGGTTTCTATCTTTGGCTTTTGGTTTTGGCGAGAAACACACCACAAAAGTCAACTTATATATGTATCCTTTACAAAAATAACCATTACGTCCCATGAAAATTTGGTTTTCATCCCTTAACTTTGCTTAATTTTAGTTTGACCTCAAATATGATATTTGTATTTCAATTTAGTCCCCTATCACTTTAATAATCTCTTAAGGACCTTTACCATTTTACCCTCCTATTTATACTCCAATTGAGTTCAATCAATATCTAAAAACTCCCTACACTCTTTGAGCACTTTCATTGATCGTTTAAGGACCCGAGATATTACTTAGGGACTATTACTGGGCAATTCCTAAATAGAATTTAAGGTTTTACCATATGTATATATTTACGCTAAATCTACTTTTGCATGTCACATTTCAATTCATAAATGATATGCATGCTTAAAAATATTTGGGGTGTTACATTTTCCATTTAGATAATTGTGTAAAAGATTATTAATTTACTATTTATGATGAAGTATAATTAATAGTGAATTGAAAGTTTTATTTAAATGGCAACATATATTTGTGATAGATATACATATATATTTTGACTTGATGACATTTATTGAAACAATAAATAATTTATTAGTTATATTTTCCATTTAGATGATTGTGTAAAAGATTTACTTACCATTTATGATGAAGTCTAAGTAATAGTGATTAGAAAGTTTTACTTAATTAGGTAATATATTAATGGTGAAAGTAATCAAATTTAGTTAACAGTCAATTTCACATAAATTTTCATGTATTAACTAAAACAGTTGGAGCATATATATATATATTTATATCAAATCTAATTAATAATAAAAGTAGTAATAGGAAACAGGGGGAACTAATTTTAGGTGCATTTTAGTGCATTTTTGCATTGTATATTGAGCACATTCTAAGTGTGCTTATCATGTGTAGGTGAGAAGCATCCGATCGGATCACGAGAGGACTTTTGAAGCTCATCCGAGTTAAGCCCAAGCTAAGGTGAGTGCACTTTCAAAGAGTTTTCTAAAGTGATTTTATGTTTTTGCATTGATAAGCTAGATTTTATGTTTTGCATGTATAAGTTCTTGTATTTAAATACATGTATTATATTTGTAAAGTAAATGAGTCCAATGACTCAAGTTTAAAGCTTTCAAGTTAAAGCTTTTGTGCTTGTGCACCAAGTATAAAGATTTGTAAGGCATAGCATTAAAGAAAAACAAGTTTTCAAAGGCCATAAGTACCCACCAGTTTATCGAGTTCAAACTCGTACGGTATATCCCACTTAGTAAGACAAGGGTTGGGGGAAACGAGTCACTAACTGAATGGTTAGAGTTATGAGTGAGTGTGTCGCCCCTACTTTGTGGGATATGGTCTCGCACTACGGTTAGCGATACAAAATTTCGCACGTAGTTGCTGAGAGGTCTCAGAGAGTTGGTTGCGGTGGATGTCAGATACATAGCTTTGTGACCTACCACACCTACGACCTTAGCTAAGTCGTCGTATGGTCAAGAGATTAGGGTTACAAATGGTGCTTTTATAAAGTTCAGTTATTTTTAAGTATGTTCAAATTTATGCTTTACCAGTTTACTATCCGTTGTTTATATTGATGCTATGAAATTGAATGAGAATTATACTTTAAATATCTTTTAAGAAATAAGAACTTTTATTAACGTTTTCTAAGGAGGAAGTTTTCAAAAAGTAAAGTTAAGTTTATAAACTATTGCACTCACTGAGCTTTATAGCTCACTCTTCAAATTGTTTATAAAAATCTCCTCAGGTACTCATGTGGGTGAAGACTAGTGAAGCCTCCCTCCTTCGTATTCAAGTGGGCGCAAGTGTTGGCATTTACTTCTTGAAGAATGTAATAAGCATATTTTGGGTCTTTTATATATTGCATATGTTTGTACATTTTGCATAAAAAGAGTGACATCTTTTGAGTTGTGTAAAAGTGCACAATTTTGTGCTTGAAAAATCAAGCTTGCTAGATTGAAAAGTGCATGTTTATATCTTGTCTTTGAAGGTTTCAAATTTTTATGTTTATGTTGATAAACTAGATTGCGAGAAGTTGGGTTGGATTGTGATTATAGTTTGAAGTGTCCAAATTGATTTTCAGGTTTTTGTTTTATCCAAATTACAACCGTTATGCTGCTGGTTTTAAGCTTTAAAAATGATCAAATGAATAGTGTCAAACCAACCCAAACTCTTTCAACTTTAAAATTTAAAAGATTAAGCTTTCGCTAAGTTAAGTTTTAAGTTAAGAGAGTTCGCTTTTCGAATGCCTTCTTCCCTATCAAGATGGGCTTAGAGGGATTCGTTGGGGTGCCCGGGCGTACCCTTCGGATAGCAGTCTAGTGGCGGTCCAAATTGGGACGTCACAACTTAACTCTCTTTGGAATCCTTTAGGGGAATGCATATTATAGACATAAGAAATGATTTCTATATTGTCCATTTTGTTTCTAGAGAGGATTATGATGTGAACCCCATATATAATTATACGACACCCATAATCAATTGGATCAACAACCCTAAGAAAATTTAATTCAAGCAGAAATCCAAGAAAATAAACAGAATATATTTTGACCCAATGATTAGCAAACCATAAACCAAGATAATAAAAACGTTACGCGCAAAAAACAAGAGAAGGAAGAGGGGGATAATCCTAGAATGTTAAATCAAGGATTTAAATTGATAAATCTCAAAGTTCTTAAGGAATAAGGAGAGAAAACTGATATTTAATCATTAAAATTCGTCTAACTCGTTAACCTAATGTTTACAACCTTTTTATGGGCAAAGAAATAAACTCCAACATGAAACTTTAGCCCTCTAACAATTAGGCTTAACTAAACACACTCATAGACTTAAATTATTTAAATGTCTCAGCCCAAAAATAAAGCCTAACATAAAATTAAACATAATAACTAACTAAGGCCCAATTAATAATGTAAACACAGCCCATAATATTTTGAAGCCCAATTTGCCTCCAATCGAAGCCCAATGAAGTTCAATTGCCTTCACAAATTAGCCCGATTGTCTTCCATTATCTCGTTATCTAATTGTCTCATTGTCCTCTATAATTGCTATTTTGGTTCTATCATTTCCCCTTTCATCAAAAGGATTTGTCCTCAAATTATGATCCATCTTTACTGTTGTCCGATGACTTGTTTGAAACCCGAAAAGAATGTTAGAAAATCCTCACAACACTCCCCCACGTGTTTCACACTTTTTTTTTTGGTAGTTTTTTAATCAAGCTAGAATGCACACAAATTAAATTGAACTTAATAAAATTATTGATGATACTTTCGAATCAAGAAATTATTATCATTCAAATTTTGCAATCAAGAACCCTTATTGATGAATCAAGAAACACCAAGAAATAAATATATAATGGATTATTGATAGAAGATATATATCTTAGTGTAGTGCATAAATAGATCATACCTAGAATACTTATATAATGTGCGGCAATATGAATCAAACAAGGATTCAGTCACAGTAAATTAAGATTGATGATGGATGCTTTGTGGGTTGATAATGGATGGTGATGTGCGGCTCTTAAAGGAACAAAAGATTAAAATATATACTGAATTGATGATGAAACAAGATGAGACAATAGCAATTAAATGATGTAAAACAAATAAATTTCAAGTTTTATGGTGGATGAAGTGGAAGATTGAAGAATATTAAATTGATAATGGTTTGACAATTCAACAGTGGTAGATGGTGTGCGGATCATAAGAAACAAGAGAAAAATTATATATGTAAGGAGCGATGGATGATAATGGTGATGCATAGACTTTAAGAACAAAATAAAACAAAAGATAAGATGGATAATCTAAGCCTTATGTAAATGGTAATTTTGGCAGTCTAGAGAGGCAATCCAGCACCAAAAATGATGGTAAATGATTAGAGACGGCTAGGATCCTTCCACAAGTGGTATGGAAGATATGACTATGGGTGGAAGAGGCTATAAATTGATGGTGAATGGGCAAAGACGTGATGATGATGGCATTCTTGCAGAGTAGTAGTGTTTATGAGAGAATATTATATGGTGAAAGTATTTTAGTAAGGTAGTAGTGTATATGGGAACTTCTGGTCTTCTACACCTTCTTAGTGAGATACCTTCTTAGTGAGATACCCTTTTATAGGTGATCAAAAGCTAACAAAATAGGATATTTTCCTATCTCGTAGTCCAATAGAATAAAGGAATCATCACTTGTTTTTAGATAATGAGCTAGTTATTTCCTATTCAAACTATCCTTTCGATTCTGTTGATGTTTATTTCTTGAATGTGTACACCTAGTCGTAAGCAAATCAAAGAGGATTTTAAACTCTTGGGCTTGATTTTGGTTGACCAAGTTATTAGGCCAACCAACCAACACTCACCTTAGGCCATGGCAAATTTGGGTTGACAGATTTTGACCACTACAATTGTAAGTAGATTATTAAATTTTAAGTCGAGAATTTCTTTTGATTCAAAAGAAAAAAAGTAAAAAGCAGAGCATAGTCCAGCTTGGAAAGGATTGTAATGTTTTGTTGGATATTGAATTCTATGGAATGAGTGAGGTTTGTTTGGTATTAAAAGTCATAAAGAAGAGAAAAATGAAATGGTTAGAATGATATTGAATCTTATTTTTTGGCATTTAAATGTATGTACAAAGTAAATTATTAGTATAGGTTTTAAAGGGGTAGGGCCCCAACCTAGTCCAAAATTTCCAAGTCCATTGCATTTTAGATTTACGTTTGGGCTTAGTCTAGTCAATATACGTACCAGATTGCACCATACTTTACATTCTAAATTGAGATGAGCCTAAGCCATAAATCCATTATTTAATCAATTGGCTATGCTTGAGTATTTATACTTAAGCAAATAGCCATTGGAGGCTTTGCATAGGGATCCCACATTTTGAGGATTTTTAGTATTTGACCCCAATAGGTTCAAAGGGGGCTGACTTGGTCAAGGAGACCAAATTAGCAAGGTGGCTGTAGATTCTAGGTTGGGTTTGCAATGGACCTTAGGCTTCATTAGCTGATGTTATGGATTTGGGCTTCACTTTTGGACTTGGACATAATTTTTACCACTACAATTATTAATTTTAATAAACAACTTATTGTTATAAAATAAAGCATAAATGCGATGAATTTAGAACATTAACCAAAACAATAGAGAAAAAGAGAAAATAGAAATAGAGAATATAATTCTATTGATAAATACTTTGAATGATTACAAAACAGGCTTATATATAGACTAATTGGAAGAATAATTTTCATAATGAAATAACAATAGTTTAGGTTATTTTCATAATAGAATAATAGCAAACAAGGTAAAAAATATTTTCAAAATGAAAGTGGTGTTAAGTCCATATATTTATAACATTCCCCTTTGGATGTAAAATCACCTGATAATATCCTTTGAGATTCTTGGACGTGCCTAAATACAGTCTCATTAAAAACCTTAATAGTAAAATTCAGTGGGACAAAACCTGATCAAGGGACAAAGAGTACAACACATATGCCTAAAAATAAATAATATTCTCCCCTAAAAATTACACAACTATCACTCTTGTAGTTCCACGAAGATATCGAAAAATATGTTTGATTCCATTCTAGTGTTTTTGAGTTAGTGTAAAACCAAACCTTGCCAAAAGATTTATTAAAAATACAATATCTAGTCTTTGCATTATACTAATTATAATAAAGCACCAATGACATTAAGATACGGTACTTTGGACCAAGTATCTTTTCACCATTATCTAATCCATGTTTAATTTTTCAACATAAGCTAATTGATGGATTATTATTCCCTCTAATTTGTGCTTGATCTCATGGCCAAGATAGTATCTTGTCTTCCTAAAATTTTTCATCTTAAATTCTCTTTTCAAATATTAAGTAATTCTTAAGAGTTCTTCAAAAGTTCCAATTAAATTCATGTAATTTACATATACTGTTACAATTACAAATCTAGATTATGATTTCTTTATGAATACACATGGGCCTATAGGATCATTAATCTATCATTCCTTTATAAGGCATCCATTGAGATAATTATATTGGGCCAATTATTGCCAAAATTTCATTCCCACTTTATCTATTATTTATACTATGTTTTTTTTAGTAGAATTGATACTTTTATTTTGTTTAGTGTTTTTGTGTTTAGATGTAGGTTTTGAGGAGAAAAGAGATGGAATCAAAGGATTTTTTAGAATAAATTTGAGTGGAAGAAAACTGGAGATCTAGCTAGAAGAGCTTGCAATTTGGAGAAGCTTGAAGGATTTTAAAGTCAAGGACTTATGTGTAAAGTTTGAAGATTAATGCATCTCAAGGGAATTAGAAGAAGTTTAGGGGCTGATCATGTAATTAACCAGTCAAATTAGAGTTAGAGATGTGCAATTAATGAGTTTCACGTTCATGTTACAAGATTGAACTATATGCAAGCTGCGACCAAAACCTGTGTTAGAAAAGTTGCACGATATTGTCGTATGATCCAAAGTTGTGACACAAACTACAACACTATTGTAGAAAGGAGTCATTAGTTCAAAAGCTACGACAACAAGTTGTGACATTGTCACAAGATGCGGTCCAGGAAAGGAAGTTGCAACACCTACTTTCAGTCGATTTCTAGTTTCGTCAACATTAATTGCATGCGTTACTTTTTAGCCACGAAATGTCTTTTTGTCGACCCTCTCACATTATAATAAGTGTCCTTTGCACACCATTGATCACACATTAGGAGAAGAGGGAGAGAAGTTGAGGAGTAACGCTGAAGGCCTCGATTCTATCTTTTCTTTTCTTAGTTTTTTTTTTTTTTTTTTTTAATTTTTAATTTTTAATTTTTTTATTTGTTTATTTTTCTTTTTATTTTTATGTAATTAGTTTATTAATTAGAACTAATTTGAAGTCCTATACATGAACTCAATTTGTTTATTTTTTTAATAAAACTTAGTGTTTTGCATGATGAAATTAATGTCCCAAATTTAATTTTAATCTATGACTTATGTTTCTTTGATTGATCACTTTAGGAGTATATTTTTAGAATTATATAGTGACAATATAAACTGTACATCATACAGACATATTCTTAGTTGGTAACAATCAATTGCTTATGAACAAATTGAGGAACATTAATTCATAGATATTTAGAATAGACATAATATTATAAGATTTGTATGATATTTATATTCATCTAGTACTTAATGAGTTCCAATTATTAAACCTAAGCAGACATCAAGTTAGGTTATAATTAGAAATACAAGCATCTACATAGACATTATGTGATTTGCATACTAACTAAAGAAGAATCTATATGGCATGAGCTAATCATATATTGTCGTGAATATCTTTATCATGCATTATCATGAATAATCTTTTTAACAAATTGAGGGATTGTTTAGTGATAGATAAAATATCGTAAGTAAGGTTTTATCCATTGATTTTTCTTTTTAATTGCAATTTAATTTTTAGTTTTTAAACTCAATCTCAAGAACTTCTTATTTTTAATTTTATTGTTTTTAGTTTTGGTCTTAAATAAACTTGAAATTAAAATAAGTTGTAACTTTTCGTGGGATTGATCATTGCTTGTCACTATACTCATTTGCAAGATTTAAATTTTAGTTCATTAAAAAAAGGACCAACATATTATACTACATTCATCTAGATTGCTTTAAACCATATAAAGATCGTTGTAACTTTATTAAATACAAGTTACGAAAATTTGAATTATCTGTTTCTAGCATTTTAAATCTTCAAGGATTATTTTCATTACATGAAATTAATAATGAGACAATTTCTTTCCACATTATCAATATTGAGCTTTGCTATAAACCCTTTAACTGAGATACAATTATATCTCATTATCTTAAATTTTTATATGAGTAATTATTTTGATATAAAAATATGATGTCTTCAAGCTTCCATATGACAAGTCTAATAAAACTACATAAGTATAGTTTTGCTTTTGTTTTAATCAATAATTTTTATGCCGACATTTATCCATAATTTGTGATTCATGTCCTTATCATTTTTCTGTAATATGTAGAATAATAAAATATAAAATCCTAATTTCCTATAAGTTTTCAGTATACATACCTCTTTAAAGGTTACTGTAAACTTTCATATATTCTTAGTATAAACTTTAGTCTGGTTGGATTGAGTTGATCGGGTTGGATTCAATCCGCCACAAAGGTATAAAAAAAAATCCAATTGATAACTCTCATAATTTTAACAATTTGATTAAAATAAAACTAGTACAAATAAAATTCAATTATTATAAATAAAAGATTCAATCCATTATAGAGATCGTCCTTAATCGTCATCCTTAATAAGCATTTTTTTTAGAGGGAATAGAAAATCTAGGATTGAGAAGTCTAGAAGTGGACGTTGGTTGGGTTAGGTTGAAAATTTTTCAATCAAATCCAACTCAATTTAATATCCATCCAACCTTTTTCAAGATTTAACTTAAACCAACTCGAGTCGGGTTGGTCAGTCGGGTTAGCTAGAGATACCCACCTTTATTCGACCCGTTCAACTGCAAATCTCACAAACCGGGTCGAGTTCAGTACCGAAACCGTGATTTGTTCGACAGTCCAAACCGACAAGTCTCACACACACACACGCGCACACCCCCACACACATCTTCACTTCTCTCTCTCTCTCTCTCTCTCTCTTTCGCTCTGATCAGAATCGATGAAGACGACGGAGGAGGAGACCGTACGAGAAGTGTTCTACGAGACTCGTCGTCACGCGTCCAGGTCCTGCGCTTCCACTTATCCTCCTCAACAGGTCTCTCTCTCTCTCAGATCTCTCTCTTGATTTCGTTTCTTGTATTTCAGTTAAATTCGATTTTGAATTCGTCGATTGAGTGACCGACGCTAATCAACTTGAATTGTTTGTTTTCTGCAGGCAAATGAAGGTGTTAAAGGCGGATTCTTATCGCTTGTTTCAGTTCCAGGTACTATGAATCTACATGTAGAGGTTTTGTTTTGAATAGTTCGATTTATTAGTAGATGCATTGTTAGTTTAGTGATATATAGTAGGTTTTGTTTTTTGATGGAGCGAATTCGGTTTAGTTTTGGAGAAATGTTGCTGATTTGGTTTTTGATAGGTTATTGATATGAGAAGTGGAGAAACAAGTGTTATTGATGTAGAGATTGTGAGAAGTCTTTATGGTTTTTGTTGGGGTTTTGACAGTCTGTTTTAGTTTTTTTTCTGAAATGCAAATATACTTTCAATCATAAGAAAGAACTAATACAATCAGGCTCAGTGTCAAGCCAAGTTCTATCCTCCTTAGAGGAAAAGGCAAGGAATGCAAGGGTATGTGCCACTTTGTTACAATTGCGTAGAATAGAGTGGCAATGTTGAACCCCCACAACCTTACAAAGTGCCTTTACATCATCAATAATGTGTGATACAGGACACCACAGAGAATTATCATAAACAATTTGGGATACCACATTAACTGCATCCAATTCAAGCCAGGAAACCTGCAATTTATTTTTGTACGATGCTATTTTGGATGGAGTGAATTTGGTTTATTGTTGGAGAAATGTTGCTGGTTTGGTTGTTGATGGCTTATTGATATGAGAAGTAGAGAAACAAGTGTTATTGATATATCCAAAGATTTTGAGAAGTTTTGATTGTTTTGGTTAGAGTTTTGATTTTGTGTATTTTAGTTTTTGTAAGTTTATTGTAGATATTTTTCATTGAGTTTTGAATATTTTGATTTATGAGTTGATGCATTGTTGATTAAGTGATTTATTCAATATTAGATGGTAGTTTTTGACTTTTTGTTTGTATGTGCTGGTTTAGTTTAGATAAACTAATTTTTTATTTTTTTGAGAGATATTGCTGCTTTGGGTTTTGATTATTGATATGAGAAGTAGGTGAAGGAGTATTATTTATATAAGTAGAGATTGCGAGAAGTCTTGATTGTTTTTGTTGGGGTTTTGATAGTCTATGTTACTTTTTGGAAGTTTATATTGTTTTTATTTTTTGAGTTTTGAATGGTTTGATTTCTTAGTGGATGCATATCTTTTTTTTTTTTTTTTTTTTTTTCCCCTTTCTTTAACATTGACATTTTATGGGTTAAAGGTCTGTTGGGACCTGCCGAAATTGATAATTCATAACGTGGTTCGAATGATTACTTCTATAATCGAGAGATAACAATTCCTACCAAGAGGAGATTTAGACCCACACCTTGTGCTTTAATAGAACTAGGGTGAGACTTGAACCCTTGACCTTTGAGGGTCAAAGGAGGTACTTAACCACTTCTACTAAAAAGTGGTGTTTATTAGTGGTATATTTAGTATTTGACAGTAGGGTGGGTTTCTTTTTTTTTGTTTTGTGTGTGTGTGTCTATTGTGTTTTAGATGGTTAATTTGAAATAGTAATTTGTATTGCATGTTGAATCCATTGGTTTATTCATTTGTATTTGGGGTGGGTCTCAGGGGGCAGTATCTTAATTTTGGTGCTCACATGAAACTATGCAATCCACTATTCACGATGACTCTTCTTTGCTTTCCACTTATAATGTGAAGGTGTAGGTAAACTTATAGAAAAATGGAGTGAATACAAGCGTCCAAGAAAAATTCGTAGATTGGTATCCTTGTTTATCTCCCCACGAGGTGAACGTGTGGCTGTGGCTGCTGGAAATTATATTACAATTTTGCAGAAGGAGGATGACTATCAGAAACCATATAGAACTTTTACTAGTAAGATTTACTTGCTGATTTCATAGTTCATTTACCTGTATAATGGCTCAGAAATATTGGTGTCAGGTTGCACATTTTGTTGTATGACATATTAGATTTTTTTATATGTTATGACTATGCACCAGCATGCAAGTATATAAGCTCAACAAAGCATCAAAATTTCTTTCAAAGGAGATTTTCAGGTTAATTTTCTATAATATTTGCTTTCATTGTTTTTTTGGTGTGAAATTCTTTATCTAGGATATTTAACATCTCCCGTTGATATTTAAAAGATGATATTTATTTTGTAACTTGCAGTCAGCGTATTGTACACCTGATGAAAAATCTTAGTATTTGACCTTTATAATGTGGTCAAAGTTATTTCAATTTTGGAATGAATGGGGGAGTTTGCCTGATTAATAATAATTGACAAATAGCATGTTTGTAATTGCATTGAAACCATCTTTTTTCTTTTAGTCCTATATTTGTAGAACACATGAATGGAACATTAGGAATATAACAAAAACAAGAAAGCAACATCACAGGATGACTACAAGGGAGAGATTTATGAAAGTTTAAGCCGTCTGTGACATAGCTTAATGATTATTTGATAGAGGCTTGTTATTAAAGTTGATTGATATGGATGGGAATATTCTGGGTATGAACCATGAATTGAATCAAGTGCTTGGAAAAATAGAAAGTACACTCTAAGAGTTCTTTAAAGTTTGTTTACTGCTTTATTTTCTTTGATCTGAAATTGTGTTTATCTTCTGTCTCACATGATAGGTAGTAGCCTTGGTGCATTTACTTATGGAGCTTGGTCTGAAGCTCATGATGTTCTTGGACTCGTTGATGACACTGATACAGTATATTTTATTAAAGCCAATGGTGATGAGATAACGAGAATTACAAATAAGCATTTAAAAGGATCTTTACCAATAATAGGCTTGATTGCACCAGAAGAAACTCATGTACAGAGATCTTGCTTGTAAGTGTTCCTTCTGCCTTCCGATCCTTTCTGGTCTGCAGCCTAGATTACACTACACAGAAGGATAATCTTAAAGAGAAATTTCTCAATTGATCTTAAGTATAAAAATTAAGGATTTTGGATTCTTACAGATTTTCTCAATCTATATATTCTCATGGTTTGAACGCTACCGAAGCTACATCATAGCCTGCTTAATTTTGTTGGCCGGTTTTCAGGTGTAGTTTCACTCTTCTTACTTCAGATGGATTACTCCATCAAATTGAGGTCAGCCAAGAGCCAAGTGCCTCTATTTCCTCCACAAGCACATCAAGTAGTGGATTGACTTTGAGAAATCAGTTCCCTCAGAATGTTTTCTGTGTGGACTTTTATCCAGAGCGCTCCTTGTTGGTTGTTGTTGGTAGTGCTGCCACTGCTTCTCTACCCTCTAGTGCGGATACTGGTATTGTTTCATATCATTTGTTTTCTTTGTCCGTCTTTGAATTAATTTTCTACCTAATTGATTTTTGTAAACCTGGTTTGCAACAATTAAGCAATGACTTTGATATATGAATTTTATATGTTAAAGGATTTGCATTGACTAGATGAATTATTTATTTATTTAATTTTCTTAGTCTTTTATATTGGTGTATTTTTTACTATAAAAGTTAAGAGAAAAGTTTCGAGTTCCTGTATATGTTGAGTTTTATCATATCATTTGGTTTCCAGCCACTGAAGTATGTCTGTCCATTTGTGGGTCAGTCCTTGAGTTGATAACCTAGTTCTTTAGATCTCTTGTAACAACATAGGAGGACAAGGGATCAATCCTCCGCAAAACCAACCTCGGGGGGGAATTTAGTCTAATTTGTTTTTCTGTATAAGGTGAGATGGCATGGGGTGTGTGGTGAGTACCAAAAAAGGTAAAAATTATATATTTCGCTGGTGGATCTTAGAGTGCTGTGTGACAAAAACCTCAAAATTTGTGTTCTATGTGTGGTTGAGTTTGTAGTTTAGATCTCTATTGCTTTCAGAAAATGAAAAGGGGTGTTTAACAGTTTGTTAGATGGTCAATACTTCTATTTCAAGTTTTTCTTAATTAGTTATTCATTTTCTGCCAGGACCCTGTTCCATTTCTGTTTGGCGTAGATGTCAAAATTTAGACTTGGAACAACTGTTCTCTATGCAGTTTGAAGGCTCATATTGCAAACCAAAAGGTACTGTTGGGCAGCTTGGGCATCCAAAGGTGCAGATTTCACCTCAGAAAAATTTTGTTGCTACCTTAGATATGCCTGGATGCTTGCACATTTTTAAGATGGATAATGAAAGCTGTTCACTTTCAAAGTTTGCTTGCGAAGAGAGAGGAGCTGGATTTCTTAGTGGTGTTGTTGATTTCACTTGGTGGTCTGATCATATACTGACTCTTGCAAGAAAAGGTGGTATTGTCTCCATGATTGACATCATTAGTGGTTTAAAATTACAAGAGGAGGATCCTGTATATTCCGTGCTAGTTGTAGAAAGGGTAGAGCAGCTTCAAGGTCATGTTTTTCTTTTGGAAAGTAAATCACTTGATGAGACATTTAACACATCTAATCATAATGGAGGGGCCATCAACTCACAGTTTACGGAGCAGATTGGAGAAGACAGATTTAATCAATTCAACATGTCTAAGCTGCACTGGAGCTTGATATCATTTTCAGAGAAATCTGTTCCTGAAATGTATAATATGTTAATTAGCAATCACAAATATGAGACTGCTATTGAATTTGCCAATTGTCATGGCTTGGATACAGATGAAGTTTTTAAATCACAATGGTTGTGTTCTAGCCGAGGAGTAAATGAAATAAAAATGTTTTTGTCAAAGATTAATGATCAAGCTTTTGTACTTTCTGAATGCATAGATAAAGTTGGACCAACAGAAGATGCTGTGAGGGCTTTACTTACGCATGGGCTGCGCCTAAGTAACCAGTATAAGTTCTCTGATATGGAAGATCATGAATACACCCAAACTTGGGATTGGGATGGCCGCATTGCTAGACTGAAGTTATTACAGTTTGGAGACAGACTGGAGACATATCTGGGGATAAACATGGGCAGGTATCATGCTATCCTAAGCTCCATATGTTGATTTAGCAGGATAATTTGAATCATGGTTTCCAAGTTATTGTTGAAATCTTGAATTAAGTCTTGTTGTCATGCCTTAGAAATGTGTGTGTGTGTGTGTTTTTTTTTTAAATTATAAACTGGATTTGTTAAAAATACTTTACTTCTCTTACAGATTGTCTTAATCTGTCCATTCTAGTTGCTGTCATTATTATTTTTTTGTAAATTTTTCTTTTTGTCCATTCTGCTTTTTGTCGGGTCAAATTGCCCGAAAGGTTCTGTGTACAGCTAATGCTGCTAATGTGCTTTTTTATAGCATCAATCATGTTTATTTTATTATTCTTTAGGTTTAGGGTTAAGCTTTTCTACTATGTGACTCAACTCTTTTTAGGTTTTATCATGTATATAATTCACTGGATGGTTTCTACTGACTGACATCTTATTGACATAGTCTTGTGCAGGTTTTCTGTGCAGGAATACACCAAATTTCGTGTTATGCCTATTGATGAAACGGGAGTAAAACTTGCTGAAAGTGGAAAAATTGGGGCTTTAAACCTTCTTTTTAAGCGTCATCCTTATTCACTGGCTTCTTCCATGTTGAAAATTTTGGCTGCTATTCCTGAGACAGTTCCCGTCCAAACCTACATGCAACTTCTTCCTGGAAGGTCTTCTCCTACAAGAGTTGCTATGAGAGAAGAAGATTGGGTTGAATGTGATAAGATGGTGAGATTTATCAGAACAATACCTGAGGATCACGAGATTAGTATCCAAATTAGAACTGAACCCATTGTCAAGTGGTGCCTGGGATCTCTGTGGCCATCAGTTGATGAACTTTCAATATGGTATAAGAATAGAGCTAGAGATATTGATTGCTATAGTGGGCAGTTGGACAACTGCCTCTGCTTGGTTGACTTTGCATGTCGCAAAGGTATCACTGAGTTGCAGCAGTTCTATGAGGATATTTCATACTTGCACCAGCTTATTTATTATGTTGAAAGTGATGGAGAAGTATGCTTTAACATGAGTCTTACTGCATGGGAAAAATTATCTGACTATGAAAAATTTAGTACAATGCTTAAGGGAGTCGAAGAGGAAAATGTGCTTGAAAGGTTGCATGATAAGGCAATACCATTTATGCAAAAGAGGTCTCATGGTCTGAAATTGGTTGCTCCAGAACTAGTTGCAAATGACCAATTTATTGACTACCATAAGGATGAATCATTTCTGGTTAGATGGCTAAAGGAGATTGTTTTAGAGAATAAATTAGAAATATGCTTGATGGTCATTGAGGAAGGGTGCAATGAATTCCAAAGTAATGGCTTTTTTAAGGATGAGACTGAAGCATTGGATTGTGCTCTCCAATGCCTCTATTTATGCTTGGCTACAGACAAGTGGAGTACCATGGCTGCCTTGTTGTCTAAGTTTTCACAAAAGCAAGGCAAGTACTGCTTCCGTGCTCAAATAGTTACTGATGATATTTTGATTGTTCTTCGTCTGTTAGGAATACTGTAATGCACATTCACAAACATGCTTTTGCATAAGCATCTATGTTTGAATATGTAGTAAGTTATGAATATTGGAATATCTTGTTCTTTAGCATAATAGTGATTTTCAATGTTTCAGATACTGAAATAAACATTAATGGTCTTGGGAAAAGACTCAAAATGGCAGAAGGTCATGTTGAAGCAGGGAGACTTTTGGCATTTTATCAGGTTAGTATTCTCTTTTTCATTTGCCAATGCTTTTGGAGTCTCATGGTATGTAATTAATACTATGAATCCTTTGGTTTCATTTTTCTATATGAACCATCCTATGTAAACACTTTTTTTGTCTTCATGTGCTTGATATCCAAACATGGTAAACTTGTCCTTAAAGTAGGAAAACTGAAAGAAATGGTGGCATTAATTGGTTTCTTGGATGCATGTAACAAAGTAGTAAATTTGTTTACATTATAATCATCTGAAGTGAATTATTGGTTCTTTCTATAATTTCTAATGTTAGAAGGCGAATATGACCTTTCTATGGATTATGCACATATTCTTTCTGAACTGTGACTGAAAGGGATATCCCAAACCGATTAGCACAATCCAATTTTGAGTGTGAGCAAGTCTATTCAGGTAGGCAATGGGGAAGTGCAGACTTGGGTATTTTATTAAACTTAAATAGTTGTGGAGGCTTGCAGTTGGTGGGGTTTAAATATGGAGAAGGGAATGTTAGTTGCAGGCAGGGTAGAGAACATTTATGAGGTGGATTTGTCGTAGGTTCTAAGAATTGGTGGAATTCTTTGTCTAGATATCTGTTTTTAATTTTTATTAGAAATAGTGGTGGAGCTCCTTTCCCCACTTATTTGGTGCAACAAGGAACCAACTTCTTGCATTATATAATTTTTCTTTAATTGTTTTTTCCTTCTTTTTTTGTTTTTTCATCTGAATTCAAGTGTCAAAGGTATTTAGATTGTAGGGGTGCTTGTTTGTTTGCAGGTTCCAAAGCCAGTGATTTTTTTCGTTGAAGCTCATTCAGATGTAAAAAGTGTAAAGCAGATTCTTCGTCTTATACTCTCAAAATTTATCCGTCGACAGCCTGGACGATCAGATAATGACTGGGCAAACATGTGGCGTGATATGCAGTGCTTGCATGAGAAGGCTTTTCCTTTTCTTGACCTAGAATATATGTTAATGGAATTCTGTAGAGGACTGCTGAAAGCTGGGAAGTTTTCTCTTGCAAGAAATTATTTGAAGGGTACAGGTTCTGTTGCTTTAGCATCAGAGAAAGCAGAAAATCTTGTTATTCAAGCTGCGAGGGAGTATTTTTTCTCAGCTTCTAGTCTTTCTAGTTCAGAGGTAAATATGCAGATGCTCACATTGTAACACAGCATAGGTTATCCTGGACATGTTTGATATTTATATATTTATACTGTAAATATTTTAATTCTTAGTCCCCTTTAAGTAGTGCATATACAGTTCAAGAGAGCCGTAGTGCTAGGTACTTGGGGCTGATTAACTTAGTTTTGTATTGAGCTATATCCCAATAAATTCTGAGTTCATATACTCTAATAAATTTCTTGCACATTGGTATTTCTATGTAAATTTATTTATTGCATTTCTGCAATGTATGTCAGATCTGGAAGGCTAAGGAGTGTCTGAATATATTGCCAAGCAACAGAAATGTTAAAGCAGAGGCTGATATGATTGATGCAATTACTGTTAACCTTGTCAACCTTGGAGTGACGATTCTACCTGTGCAATTCAGGCAAATAAAAGATCCAATGGAGGTCATTAAAATGGCAATCACAAATCAAGGTGGAGCTTATCTACATGTTGATGAACTCATTGAGGTTGCCAAACTTCTGGGGTTGAGCTCTCCAGAAGATATATCAACTGTCCAGGAAGCTATTGCTAGAGAAGCTGCAGTTGCTGGTGATCTGCAATTGGCATTTGATCTCTGCCTTGTTTTGACAAAGAAAGGACATGGTCTCATTTGGGATTTATGTGCAGCAATAGCGAGAGGACCTGCCCTTGAAAATATGGATGTAAGTTCTCGAAAGCAGCTACTAGGTTTTGCGTTGAGCCACTGTGATCAAGAATCAATAGGGGAGTTGCTCCATGCATGGAAAGATCTGGACATGCAAGGCCAGTGTGAGACTTTGACGACATTGACAGGGACTAATTTTCCCAACTTCTCTGTCCAAGGTTCCTCAGTTATTTCAGTTCCAGGCTACAGTGTTCAAGATATGGTTAACCTAAAAAATTGCTCTGAACTGGCTGAAGGTGTCAACATTGATGATCAAGAAGTTCATATAAACAATATAAAAAATACACTGTCCATTGTTGCCAAAAACTTGCCTGTTGAAAGTGGGATTGACTGGGAAATGCTTTTGAGAGAAAATGGAAAAATTTTGTCCTTTGCTGCTTTACAACTTCCATGGTTGCTTGAATTGAGTAGGAAAGTAGATTATGGTAAAAATATGAGTCATGGGTTGATTCCGGGAAAGCAATATGTAAGTGTAAGAACACAAGCTGTGGTGACTATTCTTTCCTGGTTGGCAAGGAATGATTTTGCTCCCAGAGATGATCTGATTGCCTCTCTTGCAAAATCAATTTTAGAACCACCTGCTAGTGAAGAGGAAGACATCATAGGCTGCTCTTTCCTGTTGAATCTTGTGGATGCTTTTAATGGGGTCGAAGTAATAGAAGAGCAGCTGAAGTTAAGGGAAAATTATTCAGAAATTTGTAGCATAATGAATGTGGGATTGGCGTATAGTTCATTGCACAACTCTGGAGTTGAATGTGAGGGACCTTCTCAGAGGAGAGAGCTGCTGTGGAGGAAGTTTAAAGAGAATCACACGCCACCTAGTTCTGGTGATTGGCTTTATTTTCTTGTTTTTCGACTTATAAATTTATCAATTTACATACTTTTTCATATGCTATATTATCTATCATGCATGCTTTGTGTTAATCAGAAATTCTCGGAGTTGAGCATTATGTTTTACATGTAATGATGTGCTTAATCTGTTCCTTGTGTTACTCTTGAATTCAGGTGAATTAAACAAGATTGACAAAGTACAATCTACGTTCTGGCGTGACTGGAAACTGAAATTAGAAGAAAAAATGCATGTGGCGGATCAATCAAGAGTGTTAGAGCAATTAATTCCTGGGGTTGAAACTGCTCGCTTTTTATCTGGTGATACCAAGTACATCAGAAGTGTTGTTTCCTCTCTGATTGAATCTATAAAGTTGGAGAAGAAGCACATTTTAAACAATCTGTTGAAAGTGGCAGAGACTTATGGCTTGAATCGTGCCGAGGTGTGTTGTATGCACTAATAAAAATAGAAGATAATCTATTATAAGTTTGACAAATTGGATGATATGTGTTTTCCTTTGTTTTTCTGCAGGTCTTACAACAGTACCTAAGTTCTATCCTTGTTTCTGAAGTCTGGAGTGATGATGATATTTTTGCTGAGATCTCAGGTGTCAAAGAAGAAATACTTGGTCATGCTCAAGAAACTATCAAAACTATATCATTGGTTGTATATCCTGCAGTTGACGGGCACAACAAGGAACGCCTTGCACTCATATATGGCCTACTCTCTATGTGCTACTTGCAATTGGAGGCAACCAAAGAATCATTACGAGACTTACACCCAGCTTTGGCGCATGCATCAGCTTCTGGCTTAGCTCATTTCTACACAGTGATTGAGCAGGAGTGCAGAAAGGTTTCCTTCATTAAGAACCTCAACTTCAAAAGCATTGCCGGACTAGGTGGCCTGAATTTACAGGGTTTCAGGAGCGAAGTCTATGCAAATATAAATGAATTTAGCCTGGAAGCCTTGGCAAACATGGTCCAAACCCTGGTCAGTATTTATGCTGATTCAGTGCCAGAAGGACTCATGTTGTGGCAGGATGTCTACAAATACTATGTACTGAGTTTGTTGACGAATTTGGAGAGTAGAGCCAGAACAGAATTTAATGTTGACAACCCTGAGAGCTTTCAGGGCTTCATCAACCAGCTTGAGCAGAGCTATGATTTTTGCAGAATGTATATCAGACATTTGACTCCTTCAGATGCTTTAGATACAATGAAGCAGTACTTTAGTGTGATTATACCTCTGCATGGTTCTCATAGGAGCATCCCAGATAACTCAACATGGCAGGATTGCCTCATCTTACTTATTAACTTCTGGATCAGATTGACCGAGGAAATGCAGGAAATTGCATCCACTGAGTTAGGAGATATAAGATTCAGTCCAGATTGCTTAATGAATTTTCTGAAGGTTCTAATGAGGTTGGTGATGGAAGACAGTATCTCTCCAAGTCAGGGCTGGGGCATCATAATCAGCTATTGCAATCATGGTTTAAATGGAAATTTCGGTGTTGAAATTTTCGTTTTCTGTAGAGCCATGATATTTTCAGGTTGTGGGTTCGGAGCTGTTTCGGAAGTATTTTTGAAAGCAGTATCAGAATGTAGCTCAACAACTGCTGATGTGGAATTCATGGATATTCCACATCTCTATTTAGATGTATTGGAACCCATTTTACAAGATCTGATCAGTGGATCCCATGGACACCATAATTTGTATCATTTGTTATCTTCTCTAAGTAAATTGGATGGTGATTTGGAAGAGCTGAAATGTGTCAGAAATGCTGTTTGGGAGAGAATGGCCAAATTCTCAGATAATTTGCAGTTACCAAGTCAAGTTCGCGTTTATGTTCTAGAGCTTATGCAATTTATCACGGGTAGAAACATCAAGGGTTTCTCTTCTGAACTGCAATCATACATTCAGCCATGGGAAGGGTGGGACGAGCTGCTCAATTCAAGTAAAAGGATTGAAACTGTTGTCAATCAAGGGTTGCCAGAGCATGCTGAAACTTCTAGCAGGTTTACAAGTACTTTGGTCGCCCTGAAATCGACCCAGCTTGTGGCAGTCATCTCACCGAGTATAGAAATCACCCCTGATAATTTAGTCAATGTTGAAACAGCTGTTTCTTGCTTCTTGAAGTTTTGTGATGCTGCCAGTACAGATTCTCATTTTGATGCTTTGGTAGCCATTCTGGAAGAGTGGGAAGGGCTTTTCGTTGTTAAAGCCGAGGTACCACCTGCAGAAGCATCTGATCCTGAAAACAACTGGACTAGTGATGACTGGGATGAAGGATGGGAAAATTTCCAGGAAGTAGAATCTCTCGATGAGAAAGAAAATAAAGAGAACTCTTCTTCTCTTCATCCTTTACACGTATGTTGGATGGAGATCTTCAAAAAGTTAATACCAACGTCCCGAGTAAGAGATGTTCTGAGACTGATTGACCGGTCCTTATCCAAATCTGGTGGAGTTTCGCTCAATGAACATGATGCACGAAGTCTGAATGAATCTGTTCTTGCAATGGATTGTTTTCTGGCTTCAAAGATGGTGCTTTTACTGCCATACGAACCAATACAATTGCAGTCTCTGAATGTAGTTGAAGAAAAGCTGAAACAAGGAGGCATCTCTGACACGATTGGCAAGGACCTTGAGTTTTTAACACTTGTGGTATCTTCCGGAATTATATCAACCATTATTACCAACTCCTCCTACGGCACAATTTTCTCGTATCTCTGCTATCTAGTCGGAAACTTCTCCCGGAAATTTCAAGAATCCCAGAGATCAACTCCCACCAACAAATGCAGAAACACAGACAAAGACTTGCATCTTTTCAGGAAAATCATCTTCCCTTGCTTCATATCAGAACTTGTCAAGGCAGACCAGCCGATTCTAGCTGGACTTCTCGTCACAAAGTTCATGCACACGAATCCGTCTCTCAGTGTCATCAACATTGCGGAGGCGAGTCTTCGAAAATACCTGGAAAGTCAGCTCCAAATCCTGCAACATGAAGACTTTGCTCTTGAGGAGGTAAATTCTTGTCAAACACTAAAGTATACAGCTCTTAGCTTGAAAAACAGGTTGGGAAATCTGATTCAATCTACCCTGTCATTACTATCTGGTAATGTTAGATGAAACTTTTTTGGGGTTTTTTTTGTAGGATTGAAAATTAGAAGTTATACATTGCCATTTTTTTTTTCCTTTGAGGGAATATAAGTTGTACATTAGATATTTTACACTTTTTCTAACAAATATATCACAAGAATTTCAGGTGGGATTAAGTTGAATTTTATTATTATTATTATTTTTGTCACCCAATGTTTTGTTGCTATGATTAATGTAGAAATATTGTTGAATGTCTGATTGCATGGTGAGTTGATTTTTTTTTTTTTGTTTTTGTTTTTGGTTTTTTGGTGTTATAATTGTTACCATTGGATTCCGTTGAATTAGTTTGTAATTGTATTAAAAGTCCCGTTATAATTACTTTTAAGAAGCAAGTTTCCATAGTGTGAATAGTATTTAACACGGAGAAATGTATTTAAGAATGATTGAATTCAATTAATTTTTTTCTTTCGGAGTTACCACAATTAAACCATTTTGAAAATAAAAGTTAGTGCTTTGTAGCACTTAAGAACCTTTAAAAAGTAGTTCATGGTGTTTTATAGGACTTAAACTTAGAATTATTAATAGCTATTAAATTCTAATATAAAAAAAATTCGCAAAAGAAAATATTAACTATTAATTTTAATTCAATAGTTAGTAAAAAATTTATATGGTAAAAGAATTTTGATATGAATGGTCTAAAAAGTAATAAATTTTTATATATTGGATGGATATCTAATTTATTTGATGTTCGTTTTGAAAAACATAAATAAATAAAAATTTGACCTCATCAAATATGTTTTTTATTTAAAAAATATATTTTTTTCAGTATACAACAAGAACCCTTAAAATGCAGCACGCAAATAACGAATATTATTATTTTAATGTCATAAGACAATTATGACTTATGAGTTAATTTTTATTATTTCGTTTTGAATTTTCTTAATTTTCATAACTTCTCTAATCATAAATTATTCATTAACTATGTATCTCAGTCCAACAATATTACCTATTAAATTTAATCTCAAGTAAATATTGATACGATAGCTGATCTATTTTTATTGTTTTTCATGTTTTGAAATGATTAATATAAAAAATATTTTAAAAAAAATTCAATGATATCTCAATGCTTTTCAATAGATAGTCTCATAAATTTAAACCATGATAATTTCAATGAAATCATATATACATCCTTAATTACACTACACCATCAAACATTCAACACATTTATCTGCTTGTATAAAAATAATAATTAAAATAAAAGTTAACTAACTATAATTTTGAGGGTAATCCTATTTTCTCCATTTTAGTTTGATATAATCAAATCCCTCGATAATTTTAAAAATCCTTAATATCCATTTATTGATTTATGAAATAAATCAAATAATTCTTATAATTTTTAAAAAAAATTATTTAAAAAATTCTTTTACTATCAAAATTGATTTTAAAAATAAAAATTTGGTTTTTAATATAGAATAATAAAATTACAGAGACACTTTAATTATTTCAATTATTTCAGTAATAATAATAATGATAGAGAGTACATTGGGGCTCTTCGAAACTGCACGAGATAATTGACAATTATATCAGAGTGTAAGAGAAAGTGAGATTGTTCCATTATTTTCACAATAGCAAGTACACATTTTTCACATACTCGAGCGCGTCAATAATGTGTTTCAGATTTGACTTTATTTCACAAACCCAAACAGAATTTAACATTGCCTTTTTTTTTTTTAAAAAAAAAGGGAACTATACAGAACCAGTTCCTAAGTACCACATAAGCAAAGCTCTATCTGCAAACACTTTTTGTCTGATAATTTCCACACAAAAAAAAAGAATAATAATAATAATCCTAACAATTTATTTTTATTTATTTATTTATTTTTCCAATTTTTACAAATTGAACATGGATGGTTTACCAGAACATCTGTGTCTTAAAATTTTCTACTTACTGGATCACCAGAATCTTGCAGCAGCTCAACAAGGTTAGTAGACTGGTAGGTCATTGTTCACTTGTTTGTTGAATTTTCTGAGATGGGGTCTTGTTGTTTCTTGTAAACTGAATATTTGTGATAAGATCTGAACTGGGTATGTTGAGTTTTTATTGAATTCTTCATTTTCCTGTGTTTTGGTTTGTAATTGTCTCAAGGTTAGATCTTTTGTTGATGTTTTTGATTGTATATATAGCGATTGTGTATCGTTGTTTGTTTAGTTAATCTTATATGGGTTTGACTTGTTCTCCTGTTTTGTTGATCAGTTGTTGGATGCACAGCTGATTAATTTTTAAGATTACAAGGTACAAGAGGAACATGTCTTGCATTTCAAAGATCTTCGATTGTCATAGCAGAGTTTCATTTAGGTTTATAGTTGAGTTATTGGATACTGTCTTGGACATTGTCAACCTGGCTATTGTGGTTCTGAGTTGTTCGTTTTTAAGAGACAAGAGTATCACGTGATCTGTACGCTTGTTCAGGGAAATCTTGATGCATACTGTATTTACTTTTGGAATCCGCTTTCTGTAATCATTTCAATCGTCATTGGTAGTTTTCCTAGAAGTATATACATCCACATATGTTATATTATTAGATGGATGCATGGATCAAGTATGCAGATTAATGTAGTACTCATATGTGTATATCCTGTGTATGACTTTCGCCTTTGGTTTGTGTCTTTGACTATTGTTTCGTAGATATGATTAAACATTACTTACAATTACCATGTTTTTGATGGCGATGAAGAATATGTTGTGTTCATTAAACTTTATGATCATGAGAAGCTTTCATTGTTAAGTGCACGTTTTTATTCTCTAGCCAAAGTGTTCCAAACAAGACTAATTTAATAGTTTCTTTAGGAGCCAAAAGTTGCTCGGTTGTTCGTTTTTGTATTCCTGCATTTCATTGAGTTCCCAGCTGTTTGAACATGTTTGAAATTAACTATGCACGATTTGGTAAAGTTTGCAGGAAGTGGAAGGTGTTAGCCTCGGACAACAATCTGTGGTCTAACCTATTCAGAGAAAGATGGGGTGGAGATCATGCTGCATTCTTTGCCCCTGCTGATTCAAAACCATGGAAAAATGTATATGAAGTCCAAGATCGATGTGATCGCATTGGACTGTAAGTCATATGATCTATATATATATATATATCAATTTTTGTTGATTACATTTATGTGCGCAAAGAGTTCTAGTACATTTTAGAGTATATTTGAGTTTGTCAATGTGTTTGACTGGAAATAATATTTTCCGATGTCAGAACATAACTTGAAGTGCTTTTTGGAGAACTATCTATAAATTGTTTCTAAAAAAAATTGTTTTTTTCATTCAAGAAAACATTTAGAGTTATTCAATGGTCACCGCTAACCGCTTTTGGTCACGGTTGGTCGCGAACCTTTGGGTTTGTATATTGATCTCCATCTTGTATATATCTTTATACATTACAATTAGAGAAATAGATAGTATGGGCGAAACATTCAATTCGGTGATATTATCAGATCTCATAGACCACTGCTAATTCTAGTTTGTTCATTCAAGTTAAGATGGGGAATTGGTCTTTTTTTCATTATTTTTATTATCTTTTATTTTTTTAAGTTCTTAAATCATTGATAAGAAAAGAACTTAGAAGTCAAGTTTCATTCAAATTAATCAATTTGACTGACCGATTTTCCGTACACAATTTGATTCCTTTGTCAGCCAAAATAATTGAATGAAGAAGTTTTCTGACAAAACACTTTGACAGATGCCTTTTCAGAATGTGTTTTTACTCTGATTTTATTGCTTTTCAGGGGGCTGAAGATAATAAGAGAAGGTGGTGACTACTATCTTGTTCACCAAGGTGAAATCCAACGACATCTGGGTTCGACAAGACAACGGAAACGTGTCAACAATTGTCCATCGAGTTCAAACGGAGAAGTTGATTTTCTGGAAGAAGAAAAATCCAGCCAAGGTATTTTGGACAGAATTCTTTTCTTCATTGGGGACTTGGAGGTTGCTTCAAATGATGCCAAACGCAAACGAATGCTGTGATTTAACATGTAAGTATATTCATTGATACGTAAATTTGGATGGTGTAATTTTTGTGTACTCATTCCCATTTTAATGTAAGCATCTCAAAATTTTAATTGATTCAAATGGTCATTAGTTTTTTGCTTGGAAGATCGTATTAATGCTGGCATATTGTTTTGTTTTCTTCGGATTGAAACGTGAAGATATTTTCCATTTTGGAGAATCAGTACCTCGTAGGTTTGCTTTAATGAAGTAATAGATTTGTTGGCTAATTGAGGTTTAAATTTGAACAAATATTATTGCCATAGTTTGGCTAGGAGCAGCATGAACAATTCTTAGTATCCGCCGGTGGTATACTCTGTACAACTGTTAAGATAATAATAATAAGAAAACCATTTTAGCTAGCAACCTTTGATTGAGTTACTCCAATTATTATCGTTGTTTCGACTAAATATGTGTGAAAATTTGTGTAATATTATTTTTGTAAAAAGAAAATTATTTACTTTATCACAAATTAAATATTAAAATAATATGAGAGAGAATTTGGTTAGGATTTTCTTGCTCTTTATATTTAGCTAAAATGATTCAATTTTTTCAAAATTGCTAATAATATAAAAAGTGATTGGAGTTAATAACCTTTTTGGGCTGAGCATAATGGATAGTTAGTATGATTGAAGATGATTTCACGGACACCAGGTGCCTAAACACCATGTGCCTCCCACTAGCCAACAGATCTAATTCTATATAAATAAAGGATAATGGTATACATCCTGTTTGTATTCTAACTTTAATCCTAATTTATGATGTATTAATAGATGAATGAATAATTATTATTAATTACTTATTTCATTTGAAAAATATATTTCTTCATCTGTTGCTATATCTTCCATTGAACCTAAAAGATATAAAATGAAATGTTAATTGTTGAGGAAGAAATGTTTTCCTATGTTGGAGTTTCTATACATCTAAACAAAAAGAAAAAAATGTGTGGCTCACAATTACACAACCAGATGGTGTTAAACGTTAATGCATCTTGTAGTGCTGCAGACACCAAAGGAGGTCATGGGAGAGTGGAAGGCTATCTTTAGCCAAAAAAAAAGGGTCTTTACGTGAATATCCGCAATAAGGTCAATATGTTACAATCAGTGCGGAGTCAAGTTGCAAGTTGGGATACTCCATGATAATCATGTAATTATATTCTCCCAAAAGACTTAACAAAAAAAAGAAAAATTGAAAGTTAATAATAACAGCACCTAAAGTTGTATTTAAAAATTATTATCCACTTGCAAAATCATTTTTTATATATTACACATACAATAACATTGTCGAGCTTTCTTGATTAAGGCTTTGAAATACAGTTTGGAATTAGGACTCTCACATGTGAGAGAAAGGCTAGTAAAAGCGGAATGAACAATCCTCATAGCGTGAGAAAATTACTTGCAAATTATTTGAATAGATACGTATCGAACCGTGGTCTCATGGCCCAAAAGGAGACACACACCAAGAGTGGGTGCCACTGCATCACATCTCTATCCACATATCTAATGCCTTTTTAAGTATATTTGATAATATGATATGAATAATTAATAGATATAATATATATTACATGACAAAATATTAGTGGTGTAATAAGTACAACCGGATTTCCTATCATTCTCCAAACTTCTATTCTCGATGATCTTCCTGATCTGCCAAGGATTTTGGCTACTCATCTTCCGTAATGCCTCATTACCACCTACAATTATCAATTCTAATTGTCACATTGTCTACTTGTGTAGCAATCCGCTTGGACGTTTCCATCTCTCATTGGAATTTTCGAGACCAACCATCACGTTCACTAGATGAAGCTTTTGAGATTTATTGTCAAGGAGTCCAATGCTTTAGTTTTTATATTTGGGACCATGAGCTCGGATATTGGAATGCCCGTGTGAAGAAGTCACACAAGATACTATTCTTGACATATATGAAGATATGAAAGAGAACACCACCTTTTATGTCAAGAAATTGATCGAGTTCTTAGGATGCCCTTAGATCTTCACTAGTCATCACGGTGGAGAACCATTTATAAAAATTAAAGAAATTAATTAATTATCAAACAGAAATAAGTGAAAAAACTTAGATGAAAATATTGAATCTCCACTGTCTACTGTTATGATAAAATTAAAAACAAATCAATTATCAAATTAGAAATAAAATAAAAAGAAATGTAGATAGAGATCCAATGGATAATCTCCACTGATCCAAACCATTTTGGAACAGAGATCCAACCTAGTACAAGCCAGGTTGAAAACTTTGTTCTCTGAAGAAAATTTAATATGATACATCCATCAATCGACATGGATACCCCACATCCATCTAACCAATTAACATCAATTGCATAACATAAAATCTGGGTGTTTTGGTCATATTATTCCTTTTCTTGTAAAGACACTTTCTAGCAGCAGTGACACTCAGTCCTGACCTGACCCTACGGCAGATTTCCATCCATTTTGTTTTTTAATTTTAATTCAAAATTTTGGTTTTTATTTTTTTATTTTAGTTTTATTAATTTGAAGGTATTAAGAGTAGAACGGTCAAATAGGGATTATTTGTTAATATACAGAAGAGTGCGGTTATTGTCACCCATCAATATAATTTATATGTCAATTTTTTATTAAAAATTTTAGTTACAAAAGTATTGTTGCATGAAATGACAAAAAAGAACAAAGTATTTCAATTAAAAATCAATCAAATACTACGTACATCTATCTCTATTGATTAGATCAATTATATCCGTATGGGTATAAGATGGGCCCAATGAAATACGGATGCATCAGCATAGCAGGAATGTGACACGTGACATATAATGTAGACTTTGAGCGAAGGTGAAGTTAGATGCATTAGATTGTACGATTAGTATAACTCATTATCGAAGGCAAACAACTCGCCTTCAATAATAAAGAACTTCAACTTGATAAGTCAGTTTGAGGAATTCAAAGGCAGGAAATGTTGACATTTGTAGGAACTGTTCTAACAAACAAATGACAAATATCCAACATACAGAGAACATTTATTAGCACAAAATCGATCCAAATGACAAATGACAAACATCATTGTGTGCATCATGATATCTGGAAAGTGAGTTCTTGTCTCTTTATAAAAGTTGGTTTAATGCTTCATTTAGGCAATTAGTTAAGTTCTTAGGAAAGACATTCTCTCATTAAAATAATCAAATATAAATTTTGACTTAAGCATTAGAAGGTGTTTCTAGGGACAACCTTCGGATCACCTTAATGAAGGTTTGATATGTTTGGTAGGTTAGAAATTATAATAGATAAGCGAAAGTGTCATTTAAGGACACTTAGAACCTTCGGACGATAAGTTTTGGCTGCAACAATATCTTAAAATTATATTTTAAACCTATATTAACTAAAAGCAAGCAACCGGAAGGCTACACTGAATGGCATTGATGCTGTTCTTGTGGATACAGAACCTTAATTAAAAGGAGTAATCTAGAACTAGATTATATGTGACTACAATCAGAATACTTTCAAAGCTAATCTACCTAATTTGGAGGCACATTAGCACTCTCAAACCTACTTTTGATACCCAATTATCTCATCGAAGACAACTTAGTCTCTTTTATTGTAAATTTATTATATCTTTATTGTCATGTTAAAAAAAAAATTAATATTTAAAAAGAAAAAAAGGTTAATGATTATTATACCTTAATTTATTTCAAGTATCAAATGTTTTGACGTAATACATAATTCATATAATTATTATATCCATCTAAAGCTGGGATTCAGATTCTGTGCTATCATTTTGTTTGTGAATCTTTTCATTGGTTCATAAAATGGCAAAGAGAAATTAATTTCATCTGAACCCTTCATTTTTATGTCTATCATACATCACAATCTGATTAAATTAAAGACAAAAGAATGGTAGAGAATCGAAATTCTTAAAACTGAATCTCTATGTCATGCCTAGCCATTGTAAGAAAATGTTTTGACTTCCCTCCATAAAACCAATTTATTCCCCTCTATAATCAAAAGACATATAATGGATGTTGTCATGCATTTTTCAATTAACATGATGGCGTAGGATTGTAAATGGGATGAATTAATATTTGGAGTGTTTACAAATAAGTAAATTCATTTTAATAAGGGTAACATTGGTATTAATTGGGTGCTTATTGTAAAGTTTTCATTTTTAAACTTTAGATATGGGTGTATCTATAAAAAGGATGTATAAATCATATTTATAGGTGGTAATATCGACACCCTAAGAGGAAAAATTGATTTTACTTATAAAATGCGAAACCTTATATAGTTAATTTGTAATTTACTAGTATATATGCTTAAAATACACGAAATAAATAAACTTACTATTAAAACACACTTAAAGTACATTGAACAAGTAAATTTCTTATTAAAATATCTATTATTCATTATTAAACTTGGCATCACACTTGTATGGACCATTTTACTCTCAACCTATGAACTCGATGGTAACTGTAACGGTAGGTCTATTCGTATTTCATTTTCATAAGTTCAAGGCTTGAAGTAGATTTCACGTGATTGCATCACCTCTCACATATCACATACATTTAATTTTATCTACTGTCAAGGATGTTTCTGCAATTTTGCCACATATATATATAGAGTCATCTACAATACACTTGAGTATCAATACACTTGAATTGATTATATTATAAAATTATTGATTGTATTTTATTATATCTGATTACAACTAAACATATCTGAAATATAATCAGTAATTTTAGAATACAACCACTTATTTGTAGTTATCAAGTGTATCGATATCCAAATGTATCATAAAATGTGCCTATATATATATCCTCATTCTTGAGCCTACAGTACTGCTTGAATGCAAAATTTGCCACATCTTATATACATTTAATTTTATCTATACTGTCGAGAATGTTTGGTCAATACATACCTGTCCTCATTCTTGAGCTTACAGTAGTGCTTGTATGCAAATTTTACCTCCTCTCATATACATTTAATTTTATCTACTGTCGAGAATGTTTATGCAATTTGGCCATATATATACCTCAATGTGGGCCTTGTGCTGCATGAGCTTGAGCAGTAAGTAACTTGACCGTGTGAGCATGGTCCATGACTTGGTCCGTAACTAGCATAAAGCTGCATGAACCATACTGTTAACAATATATATATATACCTGTCCTCATTCTTGAGCCTACAGTACTGTTTGAATGCAAAATTTGCCAGGTTGGTTCCAGAGCCACATGACACTTGAACTGGTTATCATCTTCTTTATTTCGATTCTAGTTTTGAAATTCATTTTCTCCACAACAGAATCTTCAAAAAAGCTTCCCCCAAGTCCCTCACCCTTACCCATTATCGGCCACCTCCATCTCCTCGGCCCTTACATGCACCAAGCTTTTCACAAACTTTCATCAAAATGTGGTCCTTTAATTCATCTACGTATCGGTTCTGTCCACTGTGTTGTGGTCTCCACTCCTGAGCTCACAAAAGAGGTTTTCACAGCTCATGATCTCACTTTCACTCATCGCAAGCACACGGCCGCCATTGATTACCTCACAACTCCTCTTTCGCCTTTTCACCCTACTGTTGGAATAACTTTAATAGGTATAAACCTATACTAAAATCTGAAAACTCATATGAAATCATTAAGAATTATTACAGAAAAACATACCTGAATTCATATTGATAAATTCGAGAATGATTAAGTCTTCCACAGTCAAATCACCTTAGTAAGCTATGTATTTTTCTTCTTGAATGGGGAAGGAGAAAGAGAGCAAAATAATGTATCTAGATTTGACTTGGGGACCATAACCCTTTATAGTATTCTTTATATACTAACCTAATTAGGTTCCCATTAACCCTAATTCTATTAGTATTAGGTTTCTACACACTTAAGCCCATACCCAATGGATATTTGTAGAGCCCAATTAATAGATCACTTATTTGGCCCTATTAAAATTGATAGCATACAATATAATTGTTATTTAATATGTAAGTCCACAATAAGAAATATTAAAAATACCCAACAATCTCCCACTTGGGCTACATATGTTTCCTGAAACAATTATATTATCTATAGTCTTGAGTGCGTACTGAAAAACTATCTATTCTGAAATATCCCCTTAATTACAATCTGGTCCATCTACTATATTAGTATGGAATCAAAGCGACCTTTGATACATATATTCGTAACTAGACCCATCAATGGTCACCATACCAATATATTCAATGACATAGATCAAGTATGGATGTGTAGCATGGAAATTACATGCAATGTGATCTTAAACATGTCTATTTCCAACTGGTCCTACTTTAATCTTTAATGAGATCAAACAGAAATAATATTCAGAGTTTATAAATTAAGCATATACTTTATTCTACAGAAAATAAATATATCCATAACAAAGAACATAAAATACCAACTCCCACTAAACATGCACATCATCACCTAAAACAACACCCATATGAGCAGTGTGCTCATGAAAGACCTTGGGTGGTAATCCCTTGGTAAGCGGATCCGCAATCATGGAGTTTGTCCCAATGTGTTCTATAGCCACCTGATTACTCTGAACTCTTTCTTTAACAACAAGAAACTTGATGTCTATGTGCTTTGACTTCGTAGAGCTTCTGTTGTTATTAGAATATAGCACAACCGAATTATTGTCACAATATATCTTTAATGGTCTTTCTATACTATCCACAACTCGTAGCCCTGTGACAAAATTTCGCAGCCATATTCCATGATTGGATGCCTCAAAACAAGCTATGAACTCAGCTGCCATAGTGGAAGAAACTATGAGTGTCTGCTTAGCACTCTTCCAAAAAATAGCTCCTCCAGCTAGCAGGTAAATATAGCCTGACGTGGATCTTTTACTGTCTTGGCATCCAGCAAAATCGGAATCAGAATACTCGATGATCTCTAAATGATCTGATCTCCGATAAGTGAGCATGTGATCTTTTGTTCTCTGTAAATAACGCATAATCCGTTTGGCTGCTTTCCAATGATCCATCCCTGGGTTACTCAAATATCTACCCAACATTCCCACTATGAACGCAATATCCGGACGCGTGCATACTTGAGCATACATTAGACTTCCTATAGCTGACGCATAAGGAATCTTTTGCATTTCATTCTGTTCCAACTCATTCTTAGGGCATTGATTGAGACTGAACTTGTCTCCTTTAGCTACAGGGGTATCTCCTGGTGCACAACTTTTCATGCCGAATCTATCAAGAACTCTTTCGATATAGCTCTTTTGTGATAATCCAAGGATACCTCGAGTTCGATTTCGATGTATCTGTATGCCTAATACAAAAGAGGCGTCCCCAAGATCTTTCATCTCAAAATTCTTTGTCAGAAATCTCTTGGTTTCGTGCAATAAGCCTATATCGCTGCTAGCAAGCAGTATGTCATCGACATATAACACCAGAAATATGTATTTACTCCTACTGAACTTATGATATACACACTCTTCAACTTTATTTACCTCAAACCCATACGAGATAATAACTTGATGAAATTTGTGATACCATTGACGGGAAGCCTGTTTGAGACTGCAGATGGATTTCTTTAGCTTGCAAACCATTTTCTTTGGGTCACCGAATACAAAGTTTTCTGGTTGCATCATATATATTGTTTCATCAATGTCACCATTGAGAAACGCTGTCTTTACATCCATCTGATGTAGCTCCAAATCAAAATGAGCCACAAGTGCCATTATGATCCTAAAAGAGTCTTTCGTTGAAACCGGAGAGAAAGTCTCTTTATAATCAATGCCTTCCTTTTGAGTGAAACCCTTAGCAACTAGACGAGCTTTATATCTCTCAACATTATCTTTTGAATCCCGTTTGGTCTTAAATATCCATTTGCAACCAATGGGTTTCGCACCTTCAGGCAATTCAACGAGATCCCAAACGTCATTGTCCTTCATGGATTTCATCTCATCATTCATGGCATTAATCCACTTTTGAGAATTAGAACTTTGTTTGGCTTGATGGAAGTTGATTGGATCATCTTCCACCACTCCTATATCAACCTCATGTTCTTGGAGAAAAACGATATAATCATCTGGAATCGCACTTCTCCTTTCTCTAGTGGATCGTCTTAATGACATATTCTCTTGAGGTTGTTGAGTTTGCACTACAGGTATAATTTCTTCATTTTGTACAGGGAGCTCTTCTACATTGTCTTGATATTCTGGATTTGCATTTTGAATAATGTTAGGAATAAAAGCCTGATCATTATCAAAAGCAATAGTAGGAAGAGAAATAAATTCCTCCTCAAAGACAATGTCTTTAACCTTATCTCCCCTCACAAACTCAACTTCCTCAAGAAATCTTGCATTTCCCGTCTCAAAAAATGTTCTAGTAGTGGGATCGTAGAACTTAAAACCCCTTGACCGTTCAGAGTACCCAACAAAGTAGCAACTTACAGTTCTTGAGTCCAGTTTCTTTTCATTTGGCCTGTAAGGCCTTGCCTCAGCTGGACAACCCCAAATATGTAAATGTTTAATACTAGGCTTTTTGCCTGTCCATAATTCATAAGGGGTTTTAGTTACCACTTTGCTCGGAACCCTATTGAGGATATACACTGCAGTCTTTAATGCTTCTCCCCAGAGGGATTCTGGTAAAGAAGAATGATTTATCATACTTCTTACCATGTCCTTAAGCGTTCTATTTCGTCTCTCAGCAACACCATTCATGCTAGGTTTGCCTGGCATTGTGTATTGCGGGACGATACCGCATTCCTCTAGGAATTTCGCAAAAGGTCCTGGACGTTGTTCACCGGATCCATCATATCTACTATAGTATTCACCACCACGGTCAGATTTGATAGCTTTAATTTTCTTGCCAAGTTGATTTTCAACTTCAGCTTTGAAAGCCTTAAATACATCCAGTGATTGAGACTTCTCATGTATCAAATATAGGTACCCATATCTTGAATAATTGTCTATGAACGTAATAAAATACTGTTGACCATTCCAAGATGCTGTAGGAAATGGTCCACAAATATCAGTATGTATTAGTTCTAAGACATCAGAACACCTGTTGGCACCTAATCTCCTAATGTTTGTCTGTTTCCCTTTTATACACTCAATACAGACTTGAAAATCTGTTAAATCAAGGGAATCAAGAATTCCATCAGACACAAGTCTTTGAATTCTCTGTTTAGAGATATGACCTAAACGCTTGTGCCATAGTGTAGCGGAATCCCTGTCAGTTAATTTTCGTTTTGTACCTCGTGAATTTGTATGCAAGGTTTCATTAATTGAGGCAATTGTATCCAATAAATATAGGTTATCATGCAAAGACAAAAAACCAGTACCAATAAGATTTGAATCTTGAAAAAGACTAAATTTATTATTTCCAAATGAACAAGAATAACCAAATTTGTCCAAAATAGAAACTGAAACCAAATTCCGTTTAAATGACGGCACTACATAAGTCTCTTCCAAATTCAAAAATTGATCAGTCTTTAATAATAACCTAAAAGTTCCTATAGCCTCTACTGCAACTGTTTTGCCATCGCCCACATAGATGAATCTTTCAGCATCACTTGGCTTTCGGCTCCACAGGCAACCCTGCATAGACACACTTATATGAGTAGTAGCACCAGAATCTATCCACCAAGTGTGTTTAGGTACAGAAGTTAAATTAACTTCAGAACAAACCAAATTGAGAAGCATACCTTTCTTGACACGCCAATTGGCGTACTTGGGACAATCTTTCTTCATGTGTCCAGCTTTCTTGCAAAAGTAACAGGTAAATTCCTCATCCTATTTCTTTTGCACCTTATGCTGTGATGCCCCAACTGCAGCTTCTGTTCCTCTTTTCCTTTTCTTGTCCTTAGAGATAGTTGCTAAGTGAGCACTTTCAAGACCTTCTCGCTTTAATCTTTCCTCTTCTTGCACACAGTGAGATATGAGCTCATTAAGAGTCCATTTATCCTTTTGAGTGTTATAACTCACTTTAAACTGACTATATTGTGCAGGAAGAGAAATCAAAACTAAGTGCACCAGCAAGTCCTCAGACAGCTGTAACTTTAGTGCCTTTAGTTTGGAAGCGATATGAGACATCTCCATGATGTACTCCCTTATGTTCCCTTTTCCTTTATACTTCATTGAAACAAGGTTAGCCAAAAGGGTACTTGTTTCAACCTTTTCGTTTTTCGCAAAACGTTGTTTTATTTCCTCAAGGAACTGCTTAGCATTTTTTTCTCTTCGGACATAGAGCCCCTAAAAGTTTCCGGAATGGAACGTTTCATGATCATAAGACACATGCGATTAGAACGGTCCCACTTCTCCATGTTCGCCTTTTCATCGGCAGAACTATTCTCATTAAGAGCTGCAAGCCGTTCTTCCCGAAGCGCAATGTCAAGATCCATGCAACCGAGAACAATCATAACGTTCTCTTTCCAATTCTTGAAGTTCGTGCCATTAAGCACAGGAATGGAATTGAGATTAGCAGATATTGTTGAAGCAGAAGTAGTAACTGAATCGAGAACAAAATTAAATACAAGCTCATAATCAATAATCATGTCATAATACAAGAATAATTAATTAATTAATTTATACATGACATGCTTAAATAATTTCCATAATGGTGGGCCCTAAAACAAGATACCTAGCACAACATTGATATTTAGTCTTTGGACAGAAAGATCAACTGTAAGTGGTACTCTCCGTGCAGTAATCAAATATTGACAATTAATCCGGTCAAGCAATAAACCTTTCTTTGGACCGATTTATTGCTCACATGGAAAACCTAATAATCGTCACATATTTATTACCACAAGTATACCTATTATTTGGCCAAATAACAATCTTCCTTTGGGCCGGTCATTATTCGCATAAACAATAGACATACATATCTTAATATTCCAAAATAAATAAATTTACATTATAGAGGTTACTTTGGCAATATATAATTTCAATTCAATTTATTTTGGCAATATCAGATTTATTTTTATTTTGTTTGACTAAAGAAACTATATTATATTGTCAAAATAATACATAAACATTATGCACAATACATAATCAGCACACTGACAAAACAGAAATTGAATTCACTGAATTCAAAAGTAATTAAAAAAAAAAAACAATTCAATGACCACCAAAGTCAACCGCATTCAAATTGCAATTCAAAGAAACAAAAAATAAAAATAAAAGCTTGAAAGTCAAGAATTGTGGCTACTGTCATATTGCGTTTCAATATATATATATATATTCATGTCACTGTAACCTTTTTGTTTCAAAAGCAAACTTAAACAAAACAAAAACAATTCAATATATATATTCACGCCAACTTTCCAGAATACACAAAAGGCACATAATTCAGTATATATATATACTTGCTTTAATAATCCAATTGAATTCATGATTTGCGGCTATGTTAAAAAATAAATATTTATATATATTTAGATTTCTATATCCATCAATTGATCTCAAAAGGACACCAAACTAAAAAAAAAAAACTAAAAACCGTAAAAGTCATTGAATTCAATATATACACATATTTTTCATCATACTTCCATGACAACAACAATAATCAAATCAATTAATTTCTCAATGATTCAATATGAATTGGCTCTGATACCACTTGTTGGAATAACTTTAATAGGTATAAACCTATACTAAAATCTGAAAACTCATATGAAATCATTAAGAATTGTTACAGAAAAACATACCTGAATTCATATTGATAAATTCGAGAATGATTGAGTCTTCCACAGCCAAATCACCTTAGGAAGCTATGTATTTTTCTTCTTGAATGGGGAAGGAGAAAGAGAGCAAAATAATGTATCTAAATTTGACTTGGGGACCATAACCCTTTATAGTATTTTTATATACTAACCTAATTAGGTTCCCATTAACCCTAATTCTATTAGTATTAGGTTTCTACACACTTAAGCCCATACCCAATGGATATTTGTAGAGCCCAATTAATAGATCACTTATTTGGCCCTATTAAAATTGATAGCATACAATATAATTGTTATTTAATATGTAAGCCCACAATAAGAAATATTAAAAATACCCAACACCTACGACCTTACTGGAAATTCATCAAAAAGTTGAGCACGGTTGAGCTCCTGGGGAGCAGGACTCTTGGTTAGTTTTTTCTGATTTGAACCAGATATTGCATTACCTTATCGAGTTTCTTCATGAGAATTCTAAAGTTGGTGAGAGAGTTAATGTCACGGAGGAGTTGTTGAAGTTGACAAACAATATCCTATCTCAAATGACGTTTAGTAGTAGGTGTTCAGGGACACAAGGCCAAGCCGAGGATGTTAGAACATTAGTTCGGGAAGTGACTCGACTTTTTGGAGAGTTTAATCTTTGTGACATTATATGGATTTTCAAGAATATAGATTTGGAGGGATTTCGAAAGAGATTCAAGGACACACAAAGGAGGTACGATTCGTTGCTCGAAAAGAAAATCACAAATCGTGAACAAGTGAGGAAGGAGAAGAGGAGGAGAAATAAATTCAATAGTGAGGTTGGAGATGAGGAGGTAAAGGATTTTCTTGATATGTTGCTTGATATCTCTGAGAATCAGAATTCAGAGATCAAGATAAGAAGAGATCATATCAAGGCCTTGATTTTGGTATGTTAAAAAACCTTTATTTTCCAAATTTAATTTATATTTCATTGCCAGTTGGTTTAATTTTTTAATCTATTTTATTGTAATTTTTTATTTTTAATATATTTAATTTTTTTTGAGAATTTTATATATTTAATTTTGTTTAATAAAATTAATATTTACTTATTTTTTATATTTTATATTATAAATATCTTATACTGTTAATTAGTGTTGCAAAACTCAATGAGTAGGTCCGAATACTCGCTAGGTACTTGGTGATAAGGGTTTCGTCGATCCAATAACCCTAATTTGGCGAATCTTCTAGTCGAGTTGGGTTGAGTAGTCGGCCAACTCAACAAATACTTGGTCCAGGTCAATTAGGCGAGTATTGTATTAAAGTTGTTTTTGAAATTGTATGAGACAAATTTTATGATGTTTTGTGGTTATATGATTATATTTTGACCCTATAATTTTTTGGGTATAGGTTTGACCGTCAGTAAATAAGTTGACCGTTGATCAATGGTCAAGCTAAGTATCCGCTGAGTAGCCAAGTATTCGCTACTTTTGAATCATCGCTCGAGTAACGAGTAATGAGTTCTAAAATATTGTCGTTAATGTAGTAATATATGTTAATTATAAATTAAGGTATTTTTAGTTGTTGCTATTAGACACATTTGTTCCTTTCATTTTTTATGCTTTTTTTTTTTTCAACACATGTTACCAAACGAATTTTCACAATTCAAAAGAAAAAGAAAAAAAAAACAAAATTATTGTTTTTATTTATATTTTTTTCTCGAAAAACAACAACTAAAATAGTTCCAGGACACACTCTAAACTTTTTATGTTGAAAAGTGTTGAAGATGCTTTCGTGGAAAAGAAATATAGCAGAAAGAATTGAAAGTTACAGGGCAAGCAAACATAGGCTACTACATTTTTAGTATTCCTTTTATTTTAGTATAAATCAGCAAGAATAAGTCATAGCCTTAATTGGCCATTTATTTCCTTATATGTTGGAGTTTTGTTTTGGTAGTTTCTTTAATTCTTGGATGTTTTAATTAGCAGCAAATCATTTGTATTTTTGTTAAGATTCATCATCTTCTTATAAAAAAGAGGAAACGTTGAGAAATAAAGGTACTGAGATTTTTGCAAAGAACAGACTAAGGAGAGTTTGGGTGGTCTCTTAAGAACAAACACCCACTTTTATTTTCTTTTCAAAAATAGGTTCCTCTAAGAAAGGTCGGAACGCAAACAAAGGAAATCAAGAAAATTTCCTCGTTAATCGACTCGTGATGAGGTTCTATTCGAGGGAACATAACAAAATTGGTATCAGAGCTTGTCGTTATGCGTGATTCTGATTAGTTGGCGCTTAAAGTCCAAGACTTAGACCAGCGGATGATGGAGTCAAACCAGAAGGAGGGCCAAGAGCTGCGTGACTTGCATGATTCTGTCACTACAATACAGCGCTTGTTGGAACGACAATATGCAAGTAATAAAAAACACTGACCTTGATACTAGCTCCGAAAGTATCAACCACAATCGATGGGGATAGCCAATGGAATAGCAGGTCGTGTCACAGGTAGGCCGTTCCGGCAACGCAGTTGTTCCACGGTACGCCAAACTTGAATTTCCTACCTATAATGGCACGGAGGATCCGTTAGGATGGCTATACCGCTGCAATCAATTCTTCCTCAACCAACGGACATGCAAGGGAGATAAAGTTGGGTTGGCTGCTTTCCATATGATAGGTGAGGCGTAGTTGTGGTTATACCGACTTGAACAAGAGGAATCGAAGCTCACATAGGAATCATTCAAGCACTACTGCCTGTTGCGATTTGGTCCTCCGTTGAGCAACAATCCTTTGGGTGAGTTGATTAATCTCAAGCAGACAGGTACAATTGAAAAGTATCAATGCCAATTCCAGACCCTCCTCACTAGGGCTACAACAATCCGCTCCGACCAACAGGTAGATATGTTTACTGCCGGGTTAACGGAAACACTTCGAGTAGATGTGGAGATGCAGAACCCTCCGAATTTGGTAACGACAATGAACATTGCCAAGGCTTTCGAAAGGAAAATGCAGTTGAGTTATGGGGTAGGAAGCCGATGTTCTTCTGCATGGATAGCGCCTAAACCTATAATGTCAGTTTTCCCCATTGTATCCAACTATGAGCAGAAAGTGACAGCAGGTACTGCATCTGCAACTTCCAACAGTGGCAGCACACCAGTTCTGATTATTAAGCGATTGTCCCGTGCAGAGATAGCTGAACGATGTGCAAAAGGGTTATGTTACAATTGCAATGAGTCATATACCACAAGATATAAGTGTAAACGACTTTTTTGTTTGATGGTGGATGACTCGGAGGATGATTTGGAGCAACCAACTTTAGTGGATCCTGAAATATCCCTTCATGCCATAACAGGGATTCAGAATTCCCAGACTATGCAATTACAGGTATTAATGGCGGGAGAGCTCGTATTAGTTCTTATCGACTCTGGAAGTACACACAATTTCATCAGCGAAAAGGTTGTCCTTCAATTGGGTTTGCCTAGGAAAATCAAACCAGGACTTCAAGTGTTTGTGGCTAATGGAGAGAAAGTACCAAGTTCAGGTATATGCAAGGCTGTTAAAATTCAAGTAGATAAGGAATTTTTTTTCATAGACATGTATGTTATACCATTGGAAGGATATGATGTGGTGCTTGGGGTGAAATGGTTATGCACGTTAGGTCCTATTTTGTGGGAGTTTGCTTCTCTGACCATAAGCTTCAATTTGAATGGGCAACAAGTGACTTGGCATGGCAAAAAGGTGAAAAATGAACCGCAGGCACACCTAATGCATGTAGAGAATGCACATATTGCTGAATTGGAAAAATTATTGGCTGATTTCCATGTTCTTTTTCAGGAACCCACTGGTCTACCCCCTTCCCTAACATGTGATCACTGAATCACATTGCTTTTAGGTTCAGAACCAGTAGTAGTAAAACCCTACCGTTATCCCCATCTTCAGAAAGATGACATTGAAAAATAGTGCGCCATTATGCTGCAATAAGGGATAATTCAGCCTAGTCAATCCCCTTTTTCTTCACCAGTTTTGTTGGTTCGTAAACAGGATGGGTCATGGCAATTTTGTGTGGATTATTGCGAACTCAATGCCAGAATGGTTAAGGATAAGTTCCTAATTCCGAAAGTCGATGAATTGTTAGATGAGCTTCATGGGGCTCGATATTTTACAAAGCTGGATTTGAGGTCCGGATATCACCAAGTGTGGATGGATCCAGCAGATGTTGAGAAAACAACTTTCCGCACACACCAAGGCCATTTCGAATTTTTGGTCATGTCGTTTGGCTTGACGAATGCCCCCTCTACATTTCAGTTCCTAATGAATGAGGTATTTCATCCTTATTTACACATATTTGTTTTGGTTTTCTTCGATGATATTCTTATTTATAGCAAAACTTGGATTGAACTTATGCACCATATAAGGATGGTGTTTGAGTTATTGCGTAGTCATCAATTGTTCTTTAAGAAGTAGAAATGTTCCTTTGGGGAAACTTGGGTGTGTTATTTGGGTCATGTTATACATGGCAAGGGGGTCTCTACAGGTGCGAGTAAGATTAAGGTAGTGACCGATTGGACTACACCTCAATCAACTAAGGCTTTGCATGGTTTCCTTGGGTTAGCCGGATACTATAGGAAGTTCATAAAAAATTATGGGTTGTTAGCTGCTCCATTGATGAATCTGTTGAAAAAACATTCTTTCCAATGGAATTTTACAACAGTGGCATCATTCGTGGATCTAAAGCAGGCCCTTTCCACAACTCCAGTTTTAACGTTGCTAGATTTTACGCTGAAATTTATAATCGAATGTGATGCATCAGGAATGGGTATAGGGGCGGTACTTCAACAACAAGGGCACCCAATTGCATTTTTAAGTCGTAAAATGACATATCATCATTTTAACCTTCCAGCATATGAAAGAGAATTGATTGGGCTTGCCTTGGCGATAAGACATTGGCGATCGTATTTATGGGGTCAATCTTTTCTTATTAAGATAGACCACTACAGCCTGAAATACCTTTTGAAACAAAAGCTCACAACTTCCCTTCAACAACATTGGATGAGTAAATTGTTTGGGATTGATTTTCGGGTAGAATACAAGACAGGTTCTTTAAATCGAGCTATCGATGCCTTATCCAGAAGAGATGAAGACGATGGGATTTTTGTGCTATTTCTTATGCCAAGGTGTCCCCTTTAGATAAGATCCGTTCAGAGACTATAGGGTCAATCGAACTCCAAAACATCATCAAGCAAATGCACTTGGGGACTGCTGAAAAAGGTTGGACTGTCCAAGATGGGCTGTTTTTTTTTTAATGACCGAGTGTATTTGTTGTCTGATTCACCCCTGATTCCTTCTATCATCTCTAATATTCACGATTCTACCCACGAAAGGGTTTAAAAAACATTGCATCACGTTAAGGCTGATTTCTATTGAACTGAAATGAAGTCTACAATACGTGAATTTGTGCAAAATTGCTTGGTTTGCCAATAAAATAAATGGGAAAATCTCCACCCCGCTAGTCTCCTTTAGCCTTTACCAATTCCTTCTCAGATATGGGCGGATATTTCCATGGATTTCATCAATGGCTTGCCAAAAGTTGGGAGAAAATATGTCTTATTTGTGGTGGTTGATCGTTTCTCGAAATATGCTCATTTTATGCCTCTTTCTCATTCATACGATGCTGTTTCAGTTGTGCATGTTTTCTTTAATCATATATTCCGTTTACCTGGTTTGTTGGAATCAATTGTGAGTGATCAAGACTCCGTTTTCACTAGTTCATTCTGGCGTGATTATTCCAATTGAGTGGAACAAAATTGGTTTTTTCATCTGCTTATCACCCATAATCAAATGGTCAGACTGAGGTGGTTAACAGGACCATTGACATGTATCCTCACTGTTTTTGTGGTGACCAAACCCGAAAATGGGTGGATTGGCTTCCTTGGGCCAAATTTTGTTATAACACCGTTTTTCACACCTCATTAGGCACTATACCATTTCGGGTTATGTATGGTTATGAACCCCCTCATTTGTTTTCTTATGAACCAGGGTCTACTTGCTTAGAGGCAGTTGATAAAGCCTTCCGGGATCATGATGAGGTCTTGGCCAAGGCTTCGCTTGCAACAAGCCCAACTACGCATGAAAACTACTTATGATTGTCACCATCGTGACTTGTCTTTTGAGCCAGGGCAGTTTGTGTGGCTTCATCTGCAGCCATACCCTCAAAAATCAGTACATAAGAAGTATTTTCATAAACTGGCTCCGAAGTTTTATTGTCCTTTTTGGGTATAGACCAAGGTAGGACAGGTTGCTTATGAGTTAGAGCTTCCTACAAATAGTAAGATTCATAACGTTTTCCACATTTCCTTGCTTAAAGAATTTAAAGGGGAGTGTCCTTCAACTATACCTCTGTTGTCTCCATTGTTAGATGGTAAAGTGATTCCGCAACCTCAGTCCATTATTCGTTCCTGGCTGAATCGAGGTATCCATGAGGTGTTAGTTCAGTGGGCAGGGCTTCCACCTACCAAAGCAATTTGGGAACCTACCATTCAATTTCATGAGTCTTATCCTGAGTTTGAGCTTGGGGACAAGCTCGTTGTCATGGAGGGGAGTAATGCTGAGGATGCTTTCATGGGAAAGAAATATAGCAGAAAGAATGGAAAGTCATAGGGCAAGCAAACATAGGCTACTACATTTTTAGTATTCCTTTTATTTTAGTATAAATCAGCAAAAATAAGTCATAGCCTTAATTGGCCATTTATTTTCTTATATGTTGGAGTCTTGTTTTGGTAGTTTCTTTATTTCTTGGTTGTTTTAATTGGCAGCAAATAATTTGTATTTTTGTTAAGATTCATCCTCTTCTTATAAAAAGGAGGAAACGTTGAGAAATAAAGATATTGAGATTTTTGCAAAGAATAGACTAAGGAGAGTTTGGATGGTCTCTTAAGAACAAACACCCACTGTTATATTCTTTTCAAAAATATGTTCCTCTAAGAAAGGTTGGAACGCGAACAAAGGAAATCAAGAAGATTTCCTCGTTAATCGGCCCATGACGAGGTACTATTCAAGGAAACATAACAAAAAGCTAATTAATGTTGATATAGCAAATTTATTAATGATTATTAAACTACATTTTACCATTGAGCTTTGACGTCTGCATAAAATAATTTATAGATTTTCTCACTAGAATTAAAATGCAACCATGTGAACTTTGATGTACATATGTGCAGGATTTTCTCACAGCTGCGACAAATACAACAGCCATGGCAGTTGAATGGACACTAGCAGAGCTCATCAACCATCCAAAAGTACTAGAAAAAGCTCATATAGAGCTCGATCGAGTCGTCGAAAATTCTAGGCCAATTAGAGAATCAGACATTCCCCACCTTCCATATCTTCAAGCCATTATAAAATAATCATTTTGGTTCCATCCTCCTATTCCAATGCTTGCAAGAAAATCCATCCAAGACTGCAAATTCAACAACTATATAATCCCTGAAGGCAGTCTATTGTTGGTCAACATTTGGTCCATGGGTAGAAGGCCCCAATGTCCGAAAAAATCCGTTAGAGTTTCAACCCACACGTTTCTTGAAATTTGAAAATGATCAAGGTGATCTTTCAGGGGTTATTGATGTTAAGGGTTTGCATTATCAATTACCTCCATTTGGAACTGGAAAAAGAGGTTGTCCTGGAATATCTCTAGCCATGCAAGAACTACCAACCATTTTGGCAGCTATGATACAATGCTTTAATTGGAAGATTGATGGTGATTCAGTTGATATGAATGAACGGCCCGGATTGACTTCTCCGAGGGCCCATGATCTTGTGTGTGTCCCCGTGGCTCGATTTAGTAATGACGGAATTACAATTTAGCTACCCAGACGAAACTCTAATTCAAGCGGAGCACATGTTTGGATATTATTGCAATTTACCTACCTCCCGTTATCAATTTTCCGTTAAAATTGTCTGTGAACAGTGAAAAAAAGTAAAAAGACGAAAATATCCTTGATTGTTGAAGTTGACGTAATTGACCGAATAAAAAATTGAAAAAGCTAAAAAAAACATAAATGTGGCGCGAGATATTGGATCGGGGATCTGCTTCATCATCAAACATCATCATCATCATCACCATCAGATCATCTTCATCATCATCTTCGAACATCATCACCATCAGATCATCATCATCATCATCTTCGAACATCAGATCATCATCACCATCAGATCATCATCATCATTATCAAACATCATCATCATCATCACCATCAGATATCATCAAACATCATCATCATCTTCGAACATCATCACCATCAGATCATCATCATCATCATCTTCGAACATCATCACCATCAGATCATCATCATCATCATCTTCGAACATCATCATCACCATCAGATCATCATCATCATCTTCTTCAAACATCATCATCATCATCACCATTAGATCATCTTCATCATCATCTTCGAACATCATCATCATCATCATCACCATCAAACACCTATCATCTTCGAACGAACCCGCGAGAGAGACCCAGATTTCTGTGTTTCCATCGTGCGACAGAGACCCAGAAATCGGGGCCTTCCTCGCGATGACAGAGTTGGAGAGGCGAAGAGAGTGGGGAGAGAAGGAGAAGCAGGAGGAGAGAGATAGATCACCTGGACACCGTTTGTGAAGGCGGCGCCGACCCTCTCCTTCTCGATCGCGTCTGGTTCATCTTTGTTTCTGCTCGGTTTTACGCGTGCGAGGTGCGGCTGGACGAGTTGGACTTGAGGTCGGGTTCAGGTGGCCTGCGACTAGTCGTGACGGCTTCTTGGTCAGCGTTGACAGCTCCGTCGCCGTCATCGTCAGCTCGCGTGCGTGGAGGACTGGTTCTTGCTCGTTTCTGCACGGCTTGGCGTCTTCATTTCAGCTCGATCTTGGTGAGGTTGCGGCTGGATGAGCTGATCGGCGATGATTCAGGTGACCGGAATAGCTCTTCTTCTTCTTCTTCGTCGCCAGTTCGATCTTTGTTTTTGGTATGGTTGTGGTGGTACATCTGAGAATTTTATTTTATTTTTTAAATTCATTTAATTTTTTTATTAATTTTTTTAAATTCATTTAACAGACCACTGCCTATCGAAATGACGACTTTACCCCTGAATCAGTTCACGGTAACTGAAAGTTGATAACGGGAGGGGAGTAAATTGCAATAATATCAAAACAATTGCTCCGCTTGAATTAGAGTTTCGTCTGGGTAGCTAAATTGTAATTCCGTCTTTAGTAATATGTTTTGTTAATATTATTTCACCAATCTTAGGGCCAGTATGATATTACAGTAGCTTTTAATCAATTATTATTAGTTGCTTTAAAGAAATACTTTGATATAAAGCCTATGTTGGATAAGAAGATTGCTTTATTTAAATTTAAATGTCAATTAGTTGAATAAAAAGATAATGTATGTTTGAATTCCTATATTAGAAGATAAGGTGTTTAGCTTTAAAGAATAGGATAACTAACTGGGGTTACAATATAAAGACGCCTATAACTTGTGTACTGTTTTTTAAGGGTTTCATAATAAAAAATACCTTGTTTTCCAGATGGTATCGGAAACTTATAAGGTTTACATCTTATATCAGCTGGCATAGCTAATTTTTTTGAGCCGTTTATTGTTTTTGGTGTGTTCTAAGATGTTTGAGGGGATTAAGAATGACTCAAATGGCTCTAGTGAGGCTGCTTGTTCGAATGCAGTTTCCACTACTAGAGAGTTACAAAATGTACTAGTAGCTTACAACTAAATGGTGAAAACTATCTAAAGTGGTTTTAAATGGTTAGAACCTTCTTAATGAGGTAAAAACAAGTTGAGTCATTTGTTAGGAACTGGTCCGAAAGAGAGAGATCCCAATTCTAAGGTTTGAGATGAAAAAGACTCTATGGTGATGTCTTGGTAATAGAATTCCTTGACACCTGAGATTAGTGACGCTTGCATGTTTCTAATTTTAGTTGTAAGGCCCCAATCCAAATGGTCTTAGAAAATAAATTGAGCTCAAAATAAAATCTATAGATTGACTTAATTTAAGTACAAGCCCAAGAAATAATTTTATTGAATTTATTAAAGAGTCAAATTGAAGTGATAAAAATAGCTCAATCAAATTATTTATAGAGCTCAAAATTTAAGTGTGCCTAACTTGAAAATTAGTGTAGGCCATTTGCTACAAAATGCATCCATTTACTGTCAATATAAAAGAGATATATATATATATATATATAAAGGGGTGTAAAAGAAAAAAGGTAATAACAAAAGGTGATGTGCAAAATGAAAATTTACAAGACAAAAGAGACAAAATTGAGTGTTAGCCGAGAATGAGAGAGAGAGCATGAGATTGTGCCCTTTTTTTAAAAAGAAATTGGACATGTGTCCATCAAATATGCAAAATAAAGAGATAAATCTGATGGTGGGATTTTTTTTTTTTTAAATGAGAAATAGCTTGATAAGCAATATAAAAAATAAATAAAACAATGAGATAGAGATGAAAAATGGTGTGTGTGTGTGTGTGTGTGTGTCGGCCACATGGGTTAGTATATGTATTGTTGTTCAATTAAAAACACACACACACATAACCGATCACATAGCAAAGCAAAAGAAGGAAAATAAGGTGATGTCGTGAGAGAAAAGAAGAGGAAGAAGAAAAGAAAAAGGGAGAAGAAAATAGGAGAAAATGTCCATATAAGTTATCTGAATATTTTAGTATCTGATTTATCTAGATAAGTAATTTTTTTATTTCATTAAGATTTTGAATCTAGGAAATTAGTTAAATTTTTTCATAAGTTTTAAATTGAGTTTTATGTAATTTTAGGGTGGATCAAGAATTATGAGAAATCATAAGAGAACCCATTTTAGACTCAAGAATAAGCAAATGAGATATGTGAGTGGATAGTTTTATTTAAATTAAATTGATTGAATCATGTTTATTTATATTTTAGTTTTTATTATTTTTTCGAAATAAAGTATTTGTTTAGTTAATTGATTTTATGGATTGTGAATTATGTTTCACGATTGAAATAAAATTTATTACAAATTCGTATTTATGTATACTTATCAGAAATCCTAGTAAGAATTTTATGTTTTTAGCTTGAGTTGTTATTAGAAAAATTTTAGAATGTTTCAAATAATATGATTTTATATTTTAAGAAAGAATATTAAATTTTGTTTTGAGAAAAATAGTTATCCAGAATTATATAAATATTCATAAAAAATTTGAGAAAGAAAAAATAAAATGTTTTCAAAAGACCAAAGTTGTACACTCCCCTCTAACGGTCAGATAAACTACACATAGATTTGCTCAGCACGTGTATGATAGATGTTATTCCTCACTCTCTGTGTGTGTTGAGTATCTCCACCATGTATAACAGATTTCTCCGGGTAATACTTGATGTACATTTTCAAATTTTTAATATTATATTTTGAGTTTGATCTGTGCAAAAGAGATATACAAAACCCCAAATTTACAGAAAAAGGTTTCCAAAAAAGTTTTACAAATTATAGATTTTTAGATTTTATGTTATTAAAGTTATAAAGATGATTTGTATAGAAATTTTCGGTTTTACTACGAGATCAGGTTTAAATTCAGTTTTGTTATTTCATATATGAATTTATATGAATCATTGAGTAGTATTTATTGTTATCAGAAATATATTAAGTTTTATATAAAAATATTTTTGTGAAAAGTTAAATCCACTCATTGGGCGTTAACACTCACTCTTCTATAAAAACCATTTTGTCAGGTATCCGCTACAGGTTCATGCAGATTATTACATATCGTGAGAAGTGCCACGTGATGATGAATAGTTACATTTGGGTATATTATTTATTTTATTTAACATATTTCGTGAATGTGTTTCCAAAATAGTTTTATATATAAAATATTAAATATTATTTCCAAAATATTTTATGAACATTTTATATATTCAGTAAATGAGTTCAACATAAGAAATTTTCGTAATTTTAATTGGTTCAAATTAAATTTTATAAAGTGATTATCAGAATTACGATGATTATTTCAAAGGATTTTTAGTAAATCCAGTTTCAATAAAAAAAACCTCAGTTCTCACGAAATTCTCTCGAACTTGAGAGAAGAGTAAAGTAGACATATTCTAGGGTAGTGTTCCAAAAATCGATCAATTTGGCTGATTTTTCACTAGTTAATCAACAACTGACATCGTGTCGGTCCAATAACCCTTATATCGAGGGTTCTAGTCCTTAGAGGCGAGTACTCACGAGTTGGGTTGAATACTCATCAATTTGGTGAGTACTCAACAAACTGATCACAAGACTTACCAACCACCCCAAACTAGTCATTGAGAGAGAGTGATGATGACAACAATCTCCCCAAACCAGTCACCAAACTCGCCACCAAACTTCAACAATCTCCCACACCACGCGACCAAACTTCAACAAACAACCCCTAGTCACCACATCAAACCTCAACCTCGACCCTTAAATTCAATCACCACACCAAACCCTAACCCTCAATCTCTACATCAAACTCAAATCAGTTTACTTACCTGCAACCAGTCGTTGCTGCTCGTCCTCACTATCATTTGACCACCACTAGAACCTATCTACATCATCCTCCATGATTTTAGAGAAATGGACTTCAACTTCGATGATGATGGCAATTCATAATCTCGAAAAGGCAATGGCAACAACGATAGTGACGATAATGTTAGAAAAGAAAAATGATGAGAAAAGAGAAGGGAGAGAGAGGAGAAAAGGGGAGAGAGAAAGAATGTGAGGGTTTAAGTGAAATGGTTTGATTCATTTGACTGTGTAGACTGTGGGATGTACTTTATATATAGTGGGGATAATTTGGCTATGACCCATAATGTTTAAAGAAATATCTGTTTACGCCCTCATATTTCAAAAATAATAATTTTTATCTTTTTTCCAAAACAATACTCATCAGTTACTCCTCGAGTAACCGATTACTCGTTACTCGCTTGGTCGTTGGTCAATTAACGAGTAGCGATTTTTGGAACCTTCAATAGAAATTTGTATCCTAAACTACTTTTGTCAAAAACACATATGTGAGAACAAAGCAATTTTTGGAATTTTTTTTTTTTTTCCATTTGCGAATTTCAAAGCATTATCATTCAAATCTTTGGCCTTTTTCTTGAAAGTTTCATTGTCTTCCAAAAGTTTACTCTTAATTAACAAAATTGCTTCTTAGTCAAGATCATATTTTCTTTTTGCAAGACATATCTCTCATTTTTTAATGCATCAACATCTATTTGTATAGAAAGATATTTTCCACTTTGAAATAATATTTGCCACAAGATAAGCATTGTTCTCATTTTTTAAATCATCGAAAGCAATTTGTAGAGAATCATTTTCTTGCTTCAAGAGTCTATGTTCTTTTTGCAACTCATTATTTTGTCATTTTTCAAAATCTCCTTTTCATTTGAAAGGGTGCAGACTTGGTTTTCAAGAACTTTATTTGTTCTTAGAAGCAAGTTTTTGAAATTCAACTAGCAATTCTTTATAAGTATCATGCAGTTCAATATATGAAGATTGATAATCAAATTCAATTGCTTTTTGACATAGAAGTTACCTCATTTCACATGTCCATAAAACACATGCATAGAAGTTACCTCAGTTCAATATTGGTAGCTTCATCACCTTTCAAGAATGGAGGATTTAAATGCTAGTCTCTTTTTTTTCATCTTCATTCTCTAACATCTTCATTTCGTGAATGACCCAATGAGCTCGTCTAGTGGTAGCTTGGAGAGACCATTAGATTCTTCAACGGCAATTACTTTAGCCTCACAAAATTTTGGCAAACATCTAAAAATCTTTCTCACAAGATCTTCACTAGTATAGTGCATTTATGTTATCGATAAATCTATTATACATGTTAGAGATAGATTCTTCATGATGCATCATAAAAAATGCATAGTCTACTAATTTTGAACTCTTTAAATAACTTTGCTTGTGCCTTCATATGTGACCTCAAGTGCGTACCAAATCTCTTATGCTTTTAAACATGATGAAATTCTATTATATTCCTTTTTATCTAATGCACAATGTAAGATGTTCATGGCCTTAGCATTCAAAGAGATCATTTATCATCTTATCCCAAAATTTCCCTTCTTTTTGAATCATCTTGCCTCCAACATTTTCATAAGGTATGTAAAAGCATTATCTACAATTTCCACAAATCATAATCTATAGATCCTGTAAAAATTCTCATTCTAACCTTCCAATATGCATAGTCCTTACCATCAAGATAAAGTGGTTATAAATAAACATTTCATCATTAAAACAATTATCACCTATGGTTGCCAAAGCTCTTAGACAATTAAGTCTCTAAAAATCAAGAGCACCAGGCTTTGATATTAATTTTGGGATTTAAAGGCAACCCAAGAGGGGGGATGAATAGGGTTTCGAAGAATTTAAAAGACTTTTCAAGCAAGCTCCTAGCCGCATATGCAACACTAAATTGTGCAACTATAAATTTGAATAATAAAAGTAAATTACGTAAATTAAAAGATAAGGAATAAAGAGATCAAAGACGATGATTTTCTTGTGGTTGGGCCAATCTGCTGACATCCATGCCTTAAGTCACCTGGCTTGAGGATGAGGATTCTCCACTATCTTCAATTGGACTTCGAGGTGCCAATCAAATCTTTACAACAATATGATTTTTCTCTCCATAAAATCAATTTCTACCAAGTGATACCTTACACTTGGATTTTCAACTCACACTAGATTTCCAACTCTTAAATACAAAATAAATAATTGAATATTAGAAAATTCTCTCACATGAGTATAAGTAATAAATAATAATAAAGCTCAAACTTAGCTCAAAAGATTTGAAGATTTATGATTCAAGCTAAGTGTAATGAAGGATACTCGTGAAATGATCTTAAGAAAGTTTATAGCCACGAGTGTGCAAGTGTTTCAACTTTCATTTTGTGAGTTTAAACTTGTATATAAAAAAAATTTGAGAAACTAGCCAATATTTTTGGTTAGAAAAGTTAGCAGAGTGAATGGTCAAACGTCAGTTTTGTAGCGGCAGGAGTGCAATCATAAAATCTAGTCGTTATGGCTTGGCATTATAATGTGCAGTCGTACACCAATTTTGCCTTGTTGCAAAGAGTAGAATGGGGTCTGAAACCATATTGACAATACAGGCATATATAGTCACATTTGAAACCACCCTAAAACCACCTTCAAACCACATTGAGACCACACTTTGAGTTTTGAAATTTAGATCTAATTTCAACGAGCTTAACAAATTTTAAGGAACTTATGACCAGTCCAAAATATCCGAATATGTTCAAGGGTCTAAGCTCATGACGATTTGGCTTAGGAAAGGATTAATCTCTTAAGCAAGTCTAAGCAATATTGCACATCAAATACATACAAAATTAAAATCAATATTAATCTAAAAAGCTTCTCCATTTACATTTTGTAACTTGATGATCATTGCTTCTTTAGCACTACAAACACTTGATTTCTTTAAAAATAATAGCCTTTCATGATACTTTGCGCATCTCCACTAGGATAGAAACTTTATTTAAGTCAAAAGTAATTAAATCAAATAATGTTAGAACTTCATTTGTTATGATCAAAATCAAGCATTAAAACATTGAGGTTAACACAAAAGAATATCCAAATTTCAGATTTCTAACATTTTATAGTTTAATCTTTAAGTACTACTCAAAATAAATCATTTGTTTCAATAACTGTAAATAGTTATGTTAGGATTTTTAATATTTCTTATTGTAGGCTTACATATTAAATAACAATTATATTATAGGCTGTCAATTTTAATAGGGCCAAGTAAGTGATCTATTAATTGGGCTCTACAAATGTCCATTGGGTATAGGCTTAAATGTGTAGAAACCTAATACTAATGAATTAGTGTTAATAGGAACCTAATTAGGTTAGTATATAAAGAATATTATAAAGGGTTACGGTCCTCAAGTCAAATCAATATACGTAATATTTTGCTCTTTTTCTCCTTCCCCATTCTTGTTATAGATCACAACGTCTAATTGATTGAATCCTTATAATGCCAAAATTATGTATATATATATATATATATATTTTTTTTTTTGTTTGGTTAAAAAGTAGAAATCAAAGAATCCTGTCAATAAAGCAAAACTTATATAGAAGCAAAAGTTTTGGTTTAAAAGTCAATAAAGCAAATATCATATGTTTGCTTTTAGGAAAAAGGACGACAGTGACATGAATATATATATATATATATATATATATATATTGGATGATGGTGCCTTTTGTGTGTTTTACTTTTAGCTCATGGATATTCCGGAAAAGTTGGATAACCATCAATCCTTTTTTTGTTGTTATTGTTATTACTTTTTTTATTTTATTATCTATTGATTGATCACAATCAATTTTCAAGTAATGTGATTTGTGGACCCTCCCAATTTTTATATTCAGAAATATTTGGTGGTCAATGGACTACGTTGTTTTGCTTGCATGCATATAAGTTATAATAAATTGATAACAATTTTGAATTGATTTCGAAATAATAGTATATGATATATAAATTCACTTTGTTGAATTAATGATTCAGTGTAAAGTAGGTTTTCAATGGCAAAATTCATCTTTTGATTTTTTCTTGAAAACACTTTCAGTTTTGATTAAAAAAAAAAAAAAATCTTATATTTCAAAATAAATTGAATTGAAATTATATGTTGCCAAAGTAACCTCTATAATGTAAATTTGTTTATTTGGGAATATTAAGATGTATATATCTATTGTTTATGCGAATAACGACCAACTCAAAGAAATGTTGTTATTTGGCAAAATAATATGCATACTTGTGGTAATAAATGTGTGACAATTATTAGGTTTTCCATGTGAGTAATAAATTGGTCCAAAGAAAGATTTATTGCTTGACATGATTAATTATCAATATTTGATTATTGTATAGAGAGTACCACCTACAGTTTATATTTCTGTCCAAAGACTAAATATCAATATTGTGCTAGGTATCTTGTTTTAGGGCCCACCATTATGGAAATTATTTAATCATATCATGTATTAATTAATTAATTATTTATTTATTCCTGTATTATGACATGATTATTGATTATAAACTTGTATTTGATTTTGTTCTCAATTCAGTTACTACTTTTGCATCAACAATATCTGTCAATATCAATTTCATTCATATGCTTAATGGCACGAACTTCGAGAATTTGAAAAAGAATGTTATGATTGTTCTCGGTTGCATGGATCTTGACCTTGCGTTTTGGGAAGAATGGTCTGCAGCTCTTAATGAGAATAATTCCGTCGATGAAAAAGTGAGCATGGAAAAGTGGGACCATTCTAATTGCATGTCTCTTATGATCATGAAACGTTTCATTTCGGAAACTTTTAGAGCTCTATGTCTAAAGAGAAAAATACTAAGCAATTCCTTGAAGAAATAAAACAACATTTTACAAAAAATGAAAGGTTGAAACAAGTACCCTTTTGGCTAACCTTGTTTTAATGAAGTATAAAAGAAAAGAGAACATAAAAGAGTGCATCATAGAGATGTCTCATATCGCTTCTAAACTAAAGGCACTAAAGTTACAACTGTTTAAGGACTTGCTAGTGCACTTAGTTTTGATTTCTCTTCCTGCATAATATAGTCAGTTTAAAGTAAGTTATAACACTCAAAAGGATAAATGGACTCTTAATGAACTCATATCTCACTGTGTGTAAGAAGAGGAAATATTAAAGTGAGAAGGTCTTGAAAGTGCTCACTTAGGAACCATCTCTAAGAACAAGAAAAGGAAAAGAGAAAAAGAAGCTAAGTTGGGGCATCACAACATTGGGTGCAAAAGAAACAAGATGGGAAGTTTACCTATTACTTTTACAAGAAAGCTGGACACATGAAGAAAGAATGTTCCAAGTACGTCAACTGGTATGTCAAGAAATGTATACTTCTCAATTTGGTTTGTTCTGAAGTTATTTAGTTTCTGTACCTAAACACACTTGGTGGATAGATTCTGATGCTACTACTCATATAAGTGTGTCTATGTAGGATTGCTTGTGGAATCGAAAGTCAAATGATGCTGAAAGATTCATCTATGTGGATAATGACAAAACAGTTGTAGTAGAGTCTATAGGAACTTTTAGGATATTATTAAAGACTAGTCAATTTTTAAATTTGGAAGAGACTTATGTAGTACCGTCATTTAGATGGAATTTGGTTTTAATTTCTATTTTGGACAATTTTAATTATTTTTGTTCATTTGGAAATAATAAATTTAATCTTTTTCAAGATTTGAATCTTATTGGCACCAATTTTTTTATCTTTGCATGATAACCTATATTTGTTGGATACAATTGTCTCAGTTAATGAAACCTTACATACAAAATTCACGAGGTACAAAATGAAAATTAACTAACAGGGATTCCGCCACATTATGGCACAAACGTTTAGGTCATATCTCTAAACAAAGAATTCAAAGACTTGTATCTGACGGAATTCTTGATCTCCTTGATTTAACAGATTTTCAAGTCTGTATTGAGTGTATAAAAGGGAAACAAACAAACATTAGGACATTAGGTGTCAACAGGTGTTCTGGTGTCTTAGAACTAATTCATACTGATATTTGTGAATCATTTCCTACAGCCTCTTGCAATGGTCAACAGTATTTTATTACATTCGTAAACAATTATTCAATATATGGATACCTATATTTGATACATGAGAAGTCTCAATCCTTGAATGTATTTAAGGCCTTCAAAACTGAAGTTGAAAATCAACTTGGCAAGAAATTAAAGCTATCAAATCTAACTGTGGTGGTGAATACCATAGTAGATATGGCGGATCCAGTGAACAACATTCATGACCTTTTGTGAAATTCCTAGAGGAATGCAGTATCGTCCTGCAATACACAATGCTAGGTAAACCTAACATGAATGGTGTTGTTGAGAGACGAAATAGAATGCTTAAGGACATGGTAAAAAGTATGATAAATCATTGTTCTTTACCAAAATCCCTCTAGGGAGAAGCATTAAAGACTGCAGTATATATCCTCAACAAGGTTTCTTACAAAACGGTAGTTAAAACCTCCTACGAATTATGGACAAGTAAGAAGTCTAGTATTAAGCATTTACACATTTGGGATTGTCCAGATAAGGCAAGGCCCTACAGGCCAAATGAAAAGAAACTGGACTCAAACTGTAAGTTGCTACTTTGTTGGATACTCTGACCTGTCAATGAGTTTTAAGTTCTACGATTCCACTATTATAACATTTTTTTAGACGGGAAATGAAAGATTTCTTGAGAAAGTTGAGTTTGTAAGAGAAGATAAGGTTAAAGATATTGTCTTTGAAGAGGAATTTATTTCTCTTCCTAGTATTGTTAATGATAATGTTCAGACTTTTATTTCTGGTATTGTTTAAAATGCAATTCTAGAATATCAAGATAATGTAGAAGAGCTCCATGTGCAAAATAAAGAAATTAAACCTGTAGTGCAAACTCAACAACATCAAAAGAATATGCCATTTAGACGATTTACTAGAGAAAGAATAAGTGCGATTCCGGATGACTATGTCATTTTTCTTCAAGAACATGAGGTTGATATAGGAGTGGTGGAAGATGATCAAATCAACTTCTATCAAGCCAAACAAAGTTTTAATTCTCAAAAATGGATTGATGTCATGAATGATGAGATGAAATTCATGAAGGACAATGATGTTTGGGATCTCGTTGAATTGCCTAAAGGTGCGAAACTCATTGGTTGCAAATGGATATTTAAGACCGAAAGGGATTCAAAAGGCAATGTTGAGAGATATAAAGCTCGTTTAGTTGCTAAGAGTTTCACTCAAAAAGAAGACATTGATTACAAAGAGACTTTCTCTCCGGTTTCAATGAAAGACTCTTTCATAATCATAATGACACTTATGACTCATTTTGATTTGGAGCTACATCAGATGGATGTAAAGGCAATGTTTCTCAATGATGACATTGATGAAACAATATATAAGTTGCAATCGGAAAACTTTGTATCCAGTGACCCAAAACAAATAGTTTGCAAACTGAAGAAATCCATTTATGGCCTCAAATAGGTTTCCTGTCAGTGGTATCACAAATTTCATCAAGTTATTATCTTGTATGCATTTGAGGTAAATAAGGTTGAAGATTATGTATATCTTATGTTAGATGTCGATGATATACTACTTGCTAGCAGCGATATAGACTTATTGCATGAAACCAAGAGATTTCTGATAAAGAATTTTGAGATGAAAGATCTTGGGGACGCCTCTTTTGTATTAGGCATACAGATACATCGAGATTGAACTCGAGGTATCCTTGGGTTATCACAAAAGAGCTATATCGAAAAAGTTCTTGATAGATTCGACATGAAAAGTTGTGCACCAGGAGATACCTCTGTAGTTAAAGGAGACAAGTTCAGTCTTAGTCAATGCCCTAAGAATGAGTTGAAACATAAAGAAATGCAAAAGATTCCTTATGCATCAGCTGTAGAAAGTCTAATATATGTTTAAGTATACACACGTCCGAATATTGCATTCATAGTAGGAATGTTAGGCAAATATTTAAGTAACCTAGGGATGGATAATTGGAAAGTAGCCAAACGGGTTATGCGTTATTTACAGAGAACAAAAGATCACATGCTCACTTATCGAAGATCAGATCATTTAGAGATTGTTGGATATTTTGATTCCGATTTTGTTTAATGTCAAGACAGTAAAAAATCCACATCAGACTATATTTACCTGATAGTTGGAGGAGCTATTTCTTGGAAGAGTGCTCACTACAACAAATTGTGCATATGATAACATGCGTTAAATGCTATCAAAAGTCTATAATAGCATTCAGAAGAACGTCATGTCAGCCCGTGTTATTAAAAATATTTCATCTTTTATAGTATTTTTGGCATGTGATATTGTTCAATCAAAAGTGCAATGATATATCTTATTACAGCACTTTGACAAAGCTATTGTATCATCTTTTCAATAGCATTTCTTTTATGTGATAATTATTAATTCAACTTGATACAATTTATCCTATTATAGCATTTGAAAAAAGTTATTTTATTATTAATTCTCATAGCATATTTAGCATGTAATATTTATTTCTTTAGAATGTTATTGTATATTCTATTATAGCTTTTTAAAGAAGCTATTTATTATCACTTTAATAGCATTTTTAATATATAATACTTTTTTATTTGAAATGCGACAATATATATAGCATTTTAAAGTGCGCTATATCGTGCTATTTCTTTGATATCAATATAAATAAAATATTTCATATTCAAATATTACACAAAAGAATTAACTGAAAACTAATTTTTATTAATACATGAAACTAATACATCATCATTATATTTTTATGTAAAAATTATTCCCAAAAATGAATGTAACTGTATCATTTAAAGGAAAACAAAAAACCGACGATAGCTTTCGACCATAATGCAATCCCAACAAGCTTAGATGTAGTTGACTCAATTGGAACCCCCTGCAATACAAATAAAATATAAATAAATTGAATTGAATTGATTAATTTGTAAAAAGAAAGCCATAAAGATACATTAATTTCATTGATTATGTAGCTAATAATTCACCTTCTCTCTGATAAAGCTTAATAAAGCAATAGATAGATTGCACAAAGTAGTTTCTACTGCACTTGTGCACTCAATGATCTTAGTACACAATCAAGCAATATGTGAACATGTCTAATAGTAATAAGAGGAGTAGGAAGAGACAAGAATATTCAGCTATAATGAACTCAAATTACTATAAGCCAAGTGAAACAAACAATCAGGATTAGTGAGACTGCTACCTGATTGTTGTATGCACTCCAAACAATATGGTTGATTTCTTCCTGCTGTTGTACACGTTTGCATTCTTTATCCTAAGAATTATTTTAAATAAAGAATAAATTAAATATTTCATAGCTAAGAAACAACATCACAAAATTCTACCACTAAAAGCTTGAGCCAAAAATGAAGAAATAAAAGATCTAAGCACAAATGTGTAGCCATTACACTCTGATGGATGAAAAAAAAAAAAAAAAAAGAAAAGCAACCAAAAGGTAATGACAACTTCGAAAATAATCACGTAACGCAAAACATTAAAAATTACAACTCCTTATAAGCTCCTTCATAAGGTCAACCATCATAGATATACATAAAAAAAAAAAAAAGTGAATAATTTAAAGTTCAAGGTTCATAAATCCTAAAGAATCCTCCTTTATACAATTGTCTTTATTAAACAAGAAATAGAAAAAATTTTATTGATGTCAACAAACATAATAAATTAGGAAAAAGAGGGCTTAAAGGCTGGTTCCACATCTGAAAAAACAATACATAAAAATCGAAATTGTAAAAATTCAAACCCCAAAAACTTATTGAGACATTTCATCATATAGTTACCGAAATAACCATATAAAAGACATCCAATATCCATACATGTTATTATCTCAAAAAAACATCCATACATGTTATGCAGTACACTACAATGTGAAAAGTGAAAGCAAACCTAACAAGCCTTATAAAATATAAAAATTAAATACCTTTTTTCTAAAACCTTTGTCAATCCTTAGACTTATAGATCTCATAATTTATCATTCCGCAATACCATGTTAGATTTGCAAATATTAACCTCAAATAAAATCCAAATAAGGTGCAGTAATAGAGATATCTATTAGGGGTTATATATATATATATATATATAATTAATTTCACAAGCCAAAAAATTGGACAAAAAAATTAAAAAAAGCAAACACAAATGTAAAAGAAATTGAATATTTATTTAGGTCTCAAGAACTAAAAGGCATGAGATCTCTAAAGACGAAACAAATTGACAAAAAATAAATAAATAAACTGAGAAAATCAAAGAAATCCAATATTTTGTTTATATCTTAAAAACTAAAAGGCAAAAGATATAAATAAATTTGTGTGGGTTAGAGGTGAACATGGGATTCACTATGATTTACTGGTTTTCTAGGTTGAATAAAAACAATGTGACATTAGAAAGCATTGAAAAAAAAACAAAAGCATTAAGGATACTACATACCAGTGATCTCCTCTGTACATAAGCAATAGTTGAGACTTTTGCATCCTAATCAAAGTAGAATAAGGATGTTAAGTAAAATAAGGATGTTTAGATATCATGAAAGGAAATATTGGGCAATAATTGGGAGTTTTTTTTTCTTTTTGAAATAGGCAATAGTTGAAAGTTGACTTTTCTAATTTTAAGTAATAATCAAAGTAGAAAAAGGATACATATGGGTGGCAACAATTGTGAATTCCCGCTATAATTTTAGGGCTACAACTTTTTTTGTACTTTACTCAATATTTTACTTTTTATCAATTTTTAAATAGATTATTTTGTTACCATTTAATAGCATTTGTTTTGATTTGGATGTTGTAGCTTTTTTATTGTGCTATCACAGCCACTTATGATTAATTAATTTTGTAAGAATTAATAGCAAACCCAATTTGTTATACATTTACCAAATGAAAGCTATTAAAAATAATATGTTAATAAAATGTAATAATTAACCATAAAATGCTATAATAGATAATAATTTCATTGCAATACAAAAAGAATGCTATCCTTTAGTGGTATTAAAACCAAGATTTGTTGTAGTGGCTAAGTGGACACTCATAGCTTCTTCCACTATGGTAGCTAAGTTCATAGCATGTTTTGAGACATCTAATCGTAGAATATGGTTGCAAAATTTTGTCACGGGGCTGCAAGTTGTGGATAGTATAGAAAGACCATTAAAGATATATTATGACAATAATTTGACTGTGCTATATTCTAATAACAATAGAAGCTCTATGAATTCGAAACATATAAACATCAAGTTTCTCGTTGTTAAAGAAAGAGTTTAGAGTTATCAAGTGGCTATAGAATATATCGAGACAAACTCCATGATTGTGGATCCGCTTACTAAGGGATTACCATTTACCACCCAAAGTCTTTCATGAGCACACTGCTCATATGGGTGTTGTTTTAGTCGATGATGTGCATGTTTAGTGGGAGTTGGTATTTTATGTTCTTTGTTACGAATATATTTATTTTCTACAGAATAAAGTATATGGTTCATTTATAAACTGTAAATGTTATTTGTATTTGATCTCACTAAAGATTAAAGTATGACCAGTTGAAAATATGCATGTTTAAGATCACATTGCATGTAATTTCCATGCTACACATCCATACTCAATCTATGTCATTGAATATACTGGTATGGTGACCATTGATGAGTCTAGTTACGAATATATGTAACAAAGGTCGTTTTGATTCCATACTAATATAGTTTATGGATCAGATTGTAACAAAAAGAATATTTCAGAACAGATAGTTTTTCAACGCGCACTCAAGATTATAGATAATATAATTGTTTTAAAAAACATATGTAGCCTAAGTGGAAGATTGTTGGGATTTTTAATATTTCTTATTGTGCGCTTACATATTAAATAACAATTACATTATAAGCTATCAATTTTAGTATGGTCAAGTAAGTGATCTATTAATTGGGACAAATATCCATTAGGTATGAGCTTAAGTGTATAGAAATCTAATACTAATGAATTAGGGTTAATGGAAACCTAATTAAGTTAGTATATAAAGAATATTATAAAAGGTTATGGTCCCAAAGTCAAATTAATATATTATATTTTGCTCTTTTTCTCCTTCCCCATTCAAAAAGAAAAATATAGAGCAACGTAAAGTGATTTGATTGTGGAAGACTCGATCCTTCTCAAATTTATCAATATAAATTTAGGTATGTCTTCTCTGTAATAATTCTTAATGATTTAATATGAGTTTCTAGATTTTGGTATAGGTTTATGCCTATCAAATTTATATCCAACAAGTTAAAGTTAATTGTAATTCTTAGTAATTATCTCAATTACAAATAAAAACTATCCACTGACATGAATCTTTTACTCACGTATGTATTAGTTTTTAGCTTTGGTTTTTATTTCTTCTAGTTCTAGATCAATTCTTAAATAACAATAAAGTCAATAAGGATTTATCCAATAACGTAATAAAATTTCCTGAATTCCAAATCCCACTAATTAAATATTACTTATCTTACTTAAAGGTGATTTTGCAATTCATTAGGTGGAAAAAAAAAATTACTGGACACTTTTAGTAAAATAAATTAATTTTAGAGAGAAAAATATTGACTTTTTTTTTTTTTTGAAATAAGATAAATACTGACTTAAGTATGACGTTTCCAAAGACAACCTTTGGATCATCTTAACAAATGTCTTACTTGTTTTGCAAATGGAGTTGTAGCAGATAATGCAGACAAGCTTTCATACAAAGAAGAGGCTTGTCCGAAGTTATTTGGGATCTTTGTACGACAATCCAAGCTACAACATAAGAATGCCAAGATTTAAATTTTATAGTCATCTATCTTGTTAATTAATAAGTGCTAGAGGAACATTGCCAAGGACAAGTCTTCCATATTTTAGTGTTGCAACTTTCATATATTGTGTAGGATGCTGCTTCAAAACGTGGAAGAGGTGCCTCCACGACCACATTAAATCCATAATTTTTCTTAACGTGATTGTAAGTGACACTTTAACATTGTATGGTTGACCGTTTTTTCCATGTATTACATTTTTATAGCCTTACAATCCAAAAGACTATTAGATTGAGTTATGGTGTCTATTACTTTATATACTATTCTCTTTGGTTGAATGTTTTTGAGTTATGGTGTCCATTAATTAATTTATACACTATTTTCTTTGGTTGTATGTTTTTCAATGTAGGATCAATCACGTACTCTTGCTTTACATTTCGAACTCTTTAAGCTCTCCCTCACCTGTAAACTTGGGTTAGCTTCTTAATTGGCCACCCATTTTTTTCTTTTTTCATTGGATTGCCATTTTGGCAGAGATCAGCTTAAACCCATTACAGCCTTTGTCAAGGACTCTAACACTATATTAAGTTTTCTATGGAAAAAACAATTTGATATTTAACAGTTTGTACTTAGTTTAAATAGTCTTCTACCCATAAAATTAATTTGATATTAAGCTTTTATTAGATTGATGGATGGTGGAGATGGTAGCTGGATCTCCATCCCTAATTTAATTAATTTAATTTGATAATGAGATCATGGATGGTGGGTGATGGTGGATTTGGTAATGAATGGTAGACCATGAAATTGTGATGAATGACAGGTGATGATGGACGTGGTGATGTAAAGGTGATTTGGTAATTAAATAATTTATTATTTTTTAAAATTTTTAACTTTTTAATATATTAATATTATTTTTAATATTTGGTGATGTAATATTATTTTTAACAATCTAGCAAGGCATTTTTGTCTTTTCGTGGTTTTGTCACAAAACCACCTAACTTTTGGATGGAAACTGTTTTTGGACTGACGACCAAAGCTTTTGGCTAATATTTTCAAAAGTTGGGGTTTAATGATATTATTTTCTATTTCAGAGGTTTTTTCAGTTTTTTCGCAAACTAAAATTAGTACGAGATTTCAAACTAGCACTAAATTCTTGAATTGATTTTTTATAGACCTTTCTCTTTTTATTGTTGAGGGCCAAGAATATTTAAAGAAGCTGCTCGTTGAAAGACCACACAAACAGTGGAGGATTCAAATATTTATATAAGAGGGAACGTTGTAATAAAACATAATACAATAATGCTAAGTTCAAGCTCTGATGTAATTACTATTAATTGATGTACCAATATATAAAAAAATACATATAAAGCAATAAAATCAATAATTAGGGTTTGTTAGGATATGTAAAGATTAAACGTACATATAATTATAAGTTAATCACACCAATAGTCTATTAAAGCCTACCGAATTTAAATAATATATATATGACTCGAAATTGAACTCTTATAGCACTATAAGACTCGCACAAGTAAACAAGAATATTGTAAGGTCTTAATCCAAGTGGACCCAAGAGATTAATTGAAATCCAGTTTATTATTATTAATTTAGTTCAGCCCAAGTTTTAGAAATAAAAAAAGTATATGGATAACTATACTCTTTGTGGATATTTTTGAAAAAAATTAAGAAAATTGGGTGTAAAAGGAAAAACCAATAACAAAAGGTGGGGTACAAAATAAAAATTTACAAAACAAATGTTGTGATAAATATGATGGCCGACAAAAAGAAATGGAGGCAAGTGGTGTTTTTTTCAAAAAAAAAAAAAAGAATGAATGAAATATATAATATTAAAATAATTAAATAGTATTTTTTTTAGAAAATTGGACATGTATCATGAAAGCAAGTTAATTGAAAGAAAATAAATGATAGGCACGAGATAACAATGAAAGAGAATGTGTCATGTAAAAGTAATGAATAGAACCAAAAGCAAATTTTTTAATGAAGAGAGGACAAGTGTCAATTGGCTAAGTGGATAAGTATGATAATGAAACAAAAGAGTGGATGTATAAAAGTAAAAGCACAATAAATGTACATGTGTCCATAAAAGATGCAATACAAGAGATTAAAGTAAAAGAAAAGTCAAAGAAAGTATAAGATAGACAATTTAAGAAAAAAGAAAAAAATATATACATATGTTTATCCATGTGAAGCTTAGGCGGTGAAGAATATATATATATATATATATATATATATGTATGTATTTTAGTGGTAGCAAACACATATTGGACAAGCAGACAAAAAAAAAAAAATAGCCGAGAGAAAAGAAGAAAAGAAGGAGAAGAGAAAGAAGAAAAATTAGAGAAAATTTTATATGAGTGATCTGAATATTTGGGTGTCCAATTTATCTAGATAAGTGACTTTTATTTCAATGAGATTTGCGTTTCAAGTTAATTAATTTTTTCATAAGTTCTAAATTCAATTTTATATGATTTTAGAATGAATCTAGGGTTATGAGAAATTATATGGAAACTCGTTTTAAATCTAGATTTAAGCAAAAGAGTTATATAAGTGGATAGTTTTATTTTAGTTAAATTGATTAAGTTATGTTTATTTCTATTTCAGATTTTACTATTTATTTCAAATAAATAATTTGTTTATTTAATTGATTTTATAGATTATAAATTATGTTTTACGATTGAAATAAAAAATTATTACGAATTCGCATATACATATACTTATAAAAAGTTCAAGTAAGAATTTTATATTTTTAGCTTGAGTTATTATTAGAAAATTTTCAAAATATTTCAAATAATGCGATTTTATATTTTAAAAGAATATTGGTTTTTGTTTTGAGAAAACAGTTATCTAGAATTATATAGATATTCAGAAAAGCTTTAAGATTTGGAAACCAATAAAATGAGATTTTTATAACACCAATAGTGTACCCTCCCCTCTAACGATCAAGTAGGCTACACATATATGAGTCCCAGATTCACTCAACACATGCATGACAGATGTTATCCTTTAATCTGCATACGTGTTGAGTATCTCTATCACGTATAACAAATTCCTCAGGCACTAGTTGGTGTAGATTTTCATATTACATATGTTGTATATTGAGTTAATCAGTACAAATAGAGATTTGCAAAACACCAGATTTACAGAAAGAGATTTTTAGTAATGTTTTACAGATTCTAGATTTTCATATTTTATATTATTAAACTTGTAAAGATAATTTATATAGAAGTTTTCAGTTTTACCATAATATGAGTTTTATATTCAATTTTATTTCCAAATATGAATTTATATTAATCATTAAGAATTATTTATTATTATTTGAAATATGTGTTATTTAGAAGTATTTTTATAAAAGTTATATCCACTCACTAGGCGTTAATCCTTACTTTTTTACAAAACCCATTTTTTTCAGGTAACCACCGCAGGTTCGTACAAATTATTGCATATCATAAGATGGGCCACATGATGATGAACGGTTTGCATTAGTGTCTATTATTTTTAATAAATCAGATTTTTTATTTATTCAATTTATATTTATAAAATGATTATGAGATTTACGATAATTTTTCTAAACGGTTTTTAGTAAATCCAGATTTTAATTAGAAAGACTCAAATTTTCACGAAATCCTCTTAAACTTGAGATAGGAGTCGGGATGGGTCCTGTCAGTTTGATATTAAAGCAGTGGTTTTAGATTCATATGACTTTTTCTTGTCATAGACATTCAATTTTCATTTAGTTAAAGATAAAGTTATAGTTTTATCATGCATCATTACGGCTAATCTCGCACGAAATTTATGAAAGATCTAAGTTAGCATCTGCAGTTTAGTGTCGATATATATATGTATGATGGTAATAAGGGATTCTTTAGATTGTCTAGTATTTCGAATGTTGGGATAACAATTATTGGAGTATATATATTGTAGTGAAAATATATTGATTGTGTAATTAGTGAATGTGACTAGAAGTTGTGGTTGTTCATTGCATTTGAATTGTTTGCGGATTAAGAGTTGATATGAATATTTAATGATAGTTTTGATGTGTGTAGATGATATGATCTTATGTTTTGATCAAGTAGAATAAATATGATGTTGTTTTGTTTGATTACTATTTAGTACAAGTTGTAAAATTTGGAAATGTTGACACTATGAAGCATAAAAGTTTATGGAATCAATTGGAAAGACAATGGGTAAGTGAGGTAGATCCTATGTAATTTAAGTCTTTGGTGTTTAGATAACCTTATGATTGATAGACATGATAAGATGGGATTGAGTAGTTATAAATGGATATAATTCCCTATTTTTTAAATGGCGATGGGATTTAAGGGTTTAAGCCTTCCTTATAAAGATTTTGAGAGTCAATTGTTAATCGTTGTATAATATTTTGCTTTTAAGTGCTGATTTCTAATCTATTTATGATTATAAGATAATTTATGAAGTTATATAAGGTTATAACCTGGATGTAATTATGATAGATTTTAATCAAGTTTAGTGGTTAAGAATATTTTTGGTAGAATTTCATTTTTATTGGTGACGAATTTGATATATATCTTCATTTGTACTTGTGTTAGTACCTTGATTTTAGTTATTGAATATTTGTTGCTCTAGGTTCCTTATAGTTTAATTTGATTGGTTATTTTTTATTTGTTTGGGTGAAAAGCGTGATAAGATCCCAAGAAAATTTTGATGGAGAAATTCTAATTCATTATGGAGAATTGTTATTAGTAAAAGAGGTGATAACATGAATTATTATTAGTCTCCTATAGTGAATTGGGTTGTCTGTATAGGTGTGAATTGTAGTAGTGTAGTAGTGTTGAATATATGATCTTCTATATGTAGATATTTGGAGAATAATTAAGAGTAGAATCGTTATGTTCATTGATGAGGAAATGAAAGTAATGACGTTAGAGTAAGATCTCAAGTCAACACCATTTGTAAATTTCAAGGACGAAATTTTATAAGGAGAGATGATTTCTAGGGCTCCAATCCAAATGGATCCAAGAGATTAATTGAAATCCAGTTTATTATTATTAATTTAGTTTGGCCCAAGTTTTAAAAATATATATATATGGATAAATATGCTTTTGGTGAATATTTTTAAAAAGTTGGGTATAAAAGAAAAAAAAGTCATAGCAAAAGATAAGGTACAAAATGAAAATTTATAAGACAAATGTTGTGATAATTATGATGGCCAACGAAAGAAATGGTGGTAGGTGGTTTTTTTATATAAAAAAAAAAATGAAATGAAGTACATAATATTAAAACAAGTAAATAGTGATTTTTTTAGAAAATTGGACATGTGTCATGAAGTTTTTAATTTTTAAAAACAAATATGGTGTATTAATTTTTGTTTAATATTTAAGGTGGGAAACAAGCCTCACCTGACCTATGTGAGTCCGCTGCTGCACACAAATTTGAGACAAGATTGCAATAATAATAATAATAATTATTATTATTATTATTATTATTATCTTGATGGTTGGAATAAAGTCAGGGATCAATTGCGGCGTGGTTTAGAAAACTATTTTCATATGAGATGGAGTAATCCACACATAAATGGAAATGAGGGTCCACATAAGGTGAATGGACAATCCATATACTTTTATATGGTGGGAGACTGTTTTTATTGGGAGTGGAACTTGTGCCTTCAATGCACAAGGGGCAGCCTAACTGACCCACTCTTGCAATTATTTCTTTTACTCTATATAAATCCTAATAATACGTGAGAATTTAATACCTAATAAAAATCAAGTTATATTAGCTTAAATTTTTATTTAAATATTTATTCATTCAATTCCACTCTGCTGTAAGTTGTCATCTATCATTATTATTATAATTATTTTAGTGAAAGTAAAGTAATTAACAAATAGTAAAATCATTAAAAAATAATAATAAATAAATAAACCTAAAATTCTATGTTAATATAATCTTGCCTTTTAATAAAAAGGTTCGTAATTTATTAAAAAAAAGACAAAAAAAGTTCTGAATTAAAGAAACAGAAGACACTAACTGGAAAGCATGGAATGCAGCCCCCAGCCCCTTTAGTGAGGCTGGATAAAACAATTAAAGATCAAGCTTTCTTCAAAAGTTCCATAACGTAAACGTCCCGAGCACAACACACTACTTGGAAACCTTGAAATCCAGCCCCTTTGGCCAAGGCCTTGAATTCATCTTCAGTCCTCTCTTTTCCACCTTCAGAGAGAGCCAACATCATGCAGTCGAGGTTGTTGACTAACTTCGTTTTAAGACTCGGGTCTGGGGCCACCGGAAGAATACTTTCACAGACAATAACTTTTCCACTGTCTGGAAGTGCTTTGTAGCAGTTCTTCAACAGTTTCAAGCATTGCTCATCAGTCCAACCATGACATATCCTCTGTTATATTTTGTACCCATTTGTCAATAATGAACCGTACAAAATATGTACAAATAATTTAAGATTGACTAAAGCATGCATATCTTATTTAAAGAAGTGTAAAAATCATTTTAGCTCCTAAATTTTGAAGAAATATTGTTTTATAGAAGGAGCAGAACAAGATGGTTGAAATTCAGGAAGACCAGATTAATTTTAAAAAGTTACAACATATTTCATTCTTTTTCGGTTACGACTTCATGTGTCCATTTGATAAAATCACATATAAAATATTTAGATCAAGTTCATCATTAGACAGATCTATTGGCTGCATGGATAATGTGGTATGCGTGTATAAGCTCGTGTTAAAGCTTTTGTAATTTCATTCATTTATAATCAAACTGACCTTCAGGAAAATTGCATCTCCATTTGGGACACCAACAAACATGTCTCCTGCAACATGCTCCACACCTACGATCAAAAGTTCAAAACCCACGTGCTTAGCTTTAGAAAATCTATCAATCAATTCACCTAAGAAAAATCAAATGTCTGTACCCACCACTCAAATGTGTGTGTGTGTATGTGTGTGTGTGTGTATATATATATACAAGCACAATTATGCCTACCAGGATAAGATGGAGCAACCTCAATCACATGAGGCAAATCAAAGTTAATGCCTTTGATTGAAGGGTATTTAGAGACAATCATGTTAAGTATGGCTCCAATATTACCACCAACGTCTACGACTGACTTGAGACCATCAAAGCCCTCGTAGCTCTCAAGAATATTCTTCATAGTAGCTACAGAATGAGAGGCCATTGCATTGTTGAAAATCCTGTTGTATGCTGGATTCTTGCCAGGATACTCGATTGAACTCATTCCATGGGCCTTATGAAATGGAATACCACCGTCTAGAACTGCATCTTTTAAACAGCACCTATATACAGTGAACCACAAAATTTAAATTGTGATATATCGGGTGAGAAACAGAAAAAACACGAATTTTGAAAATCTCGCTGGAAAATTGAAATGAACTTTTAGCATCAATTATTTCAAATTATAGGTCACAGGCAAAGGTAATAATTCACAAACGAAAATCATGATTTGTCATTTGTTTGTGAATTATAACTCATGCATACTAATGATACTAAAAAACTCATTTCAATTCTTTGGTGACACTTCTAAATCTCTTTTTTTTCTTTTTCTAGAAAACAATATATATATATATATATATGTCACAGACATGAAATTGAAGCAAAGAAAAAAAAAAAACCACTTACCAGCTCTCGAATATTGCCTTGTGTTGACCCAAAAGAAAAAGAGCTGAAATGGTGTCATTATCTGCATTCTTGGTTAAGTATTTACTGACAGGGGTGAGACCATAGAGCCTCTCAACTTTGCCGTCACTGAGTGTTCGCAAAGAGCAAGTAAGTATTGAGTAACTAGCGAGGACACGCAGGATGCGATCAAGCATGAGTGGTGCATCTGGGTTGTTTGTTGGCAGTTGAGATGCTATCTCCATTGGAGACATGAAAGCCTCGGGACCAGCTTTGGCGATGATTTCGAAGAGGTCAAGCTCTATGGCTGATTTCAAAACCATGGGCAAGATCAAGCCATTGGTTACATGCAAGCTGCACAGGTATGCTTCTTCATCTGATACTTGGCTGCGTGAACTCATTTTTGTGCTAATATGTAAGATCAAAGCAAAGTTCAAGACAGAAGAAATGTCATTCGAGGATGGCTTTCTATATACAAGTTCCTAATAGGCTCCCAGGGTTGTTTGGCTAGGTCTTTGAAATTGTCACGTGTCAACCTCATATTTTAAATACTGTAGTTAGACATTTTTTTTATCAATTTAAACTTTTAGGTCCGACCCTCTCTCTCCCTTTTATCTCGAATTCTTGTTACACATGTTATAACGGTAAGGGTTTTGGTATGTGTCCGACATCTATTATCTGTCAATGTTGTACATGAGAAAATATGTCATGTGTCAACCTCAAGTATTAAATACTGTAGTTAGATTATTTTCTATCAGTTTAAACTTTTAAATCTGATAGTAACTAACAGAAACGTTGAAAAACTTGTTTGAGACCTAAAAGTAGTTTACGGTAAAAGAGTTAACGTATATTTGACAAAACTTATTTATTGGTTAAAGAAGCCTTTTTAATCTCAAAAACTTTTTTACAACTTTTTTATGCATTCGGTTTTCATTCCAACAATTAGAAATGATAAAATGCGTTCATTATGGAAAACTCAAATGTTAGGCTTTTTCAATAAATCTCTTTTAGCCTTTTCAAAAACATTTAAATATCTAATCTAATCCTATTATATTTTATTAATTTCACTATATCCTTATTAACATAAAACCGTAATAAACTATTTCTTTAACATATTATAAACATATCACTTCTCTCTACATATTTAATGAAAATTTATCTTCAATCGATAAGTTTTTTAAATATTTCATATACTTTTAATTTGTTTTTTTTTATCCTCTTGATCTTCCTTTCAACTTTGAATATATTATTTGAAGTACATGCATAAATACTTTGTTATATTTTAAATTTTCGATATTTTATGTCAAATCATACTTTCATATTCATTTACAATATTTTGTATGTTTTTAATTGTAAGCAATAATATTTTCTCATATGTTATTATATGTGTAATATTTAACTTTATTAAAATTATCATTTTCTGTAATCCTATAGCCTAAAAGAGCTTTCCAAATTGATATCATTAAACGATCTATGATATGCAATTTTAAAGAGTCCTTCTAGTTTACATCAAATTGTCAATAATTTTTTAAAAAAATAAAAAACTCTACTTCTAAAAGCTTTAACGGTAGAAATTCTATCAAATGGACCCTAAGGACTTTCAAAAGTCTCGTACCAAAAGTTAACCCCAACTTGCTTTCACCATAAAAGCTTTTGCAAAATACATGAAGCCAATGTTTCAAAAGAAAAAAAGTACATGAAGCCAAAAACTTTTTCTCTACACCTCCTTTTTCTCTCCTTTAATTTACATTTTATTTCTTAAGTCATTCCTACTAACAAAATATAATTGATCATCTTACTTTTCTATATTTTTTGTATTTTGTACTTTTACTTCCTCTAATTATCACACACATATATATTTCATTTATTAATTTTTTATGATACAAAAAATATATATTTATTACAAACCTATTAAATGTATTTTCTTATTTATATTTGTATTTTTATTCAAACATAATATATGTAATAACTTTATTTCATTTATTGAATATGAAATTTTATTTAAGTTTTCCATATTTTACCTTTTTTATCATAAGTTGCATAATATGTTATTTAAATTTAATATCTCTGATGTTTCTCCTAACATACTCTTTAATTTGAAATGTGATAGTAATTATGAATTATGATTGTCATAATATAGATTGTTTATGTTTAAAGAAAAATTATTGATTGTAGTGGGTGAATTTTCCAATATGTTGACATTGAGTGGGCCTCGTCAGTCAACTTCCTTAAAACCTAGCAACGTGTGTCATGCACAAACCAAACAAATGGAATGCGGATGATCTTGACACCGGTGGGGTGCCGACCGAAAACACTCCGATGCTCAAGTCAATAAATCGATCGTAATATATGAGAATACAGTGCTTTGGTAAAGCATCGTTAGACTAAAGAGAGCGTGCCGAAAAAAATGTAGGACGGAAGGCTATCAAAGTCTTGATCGTCTTAACCTAAAGAGTGGATAGAGTGAGAACACTAGGATATTAAATTTGAGTGAGCAAACCCCATATAATAGAACAGTGTAAGTAGACGGTGAATAGTACTCCAGGTAAGTTCCTAGGAAAGAGAGGTCGATCACAATGGACACAGTTAAATACCAAGTCTTTCCTAGTCAGAACCTTTCCTAGACATACACCTTCACACCACTACACTAACTCTATCACACAGGAACTTTAAATCTAAAGTAAAAGAATGAAGACAAGAGAGGAAGATGAGAAACCTCAAATGGCTTGCGAGAAATGAGCAAGTGAGGTGGGATGGATTTTGGCTTTAAATGAAGCCTTTATTTATAGGTGGAAAAAGTGTCATGGGCACCTATTGTGGAATAAATATGATGTCTGTTACAACATAAATACTATGATTAATGATATATCGGTTACAGAATAAATGTTATGATTAATGATATGACGGTTACAGAATAACTGCTATGGTTAATGATATGTTAGTTACGAAATAAATACTATGATTAATGATATGTCGGTTATAGAGTTAATGTAACTTCAATTACAATTTATTTAAACCTCATTCATTAAGAGCAATCAATCCTCATTTAAGGAAACAGACTTTATTTGGTCTAAATCAACCAAGTTGCTGGACTATTCTCTTGTAACATGCATTGGGCTATTAATGTGGATCGATCAGCGTACTGGGTCAATCTATCACAATAAGATTTGGGCTTTCATTTTGGACCAGAGATTTTTTTACCACTACAATTTGTCCCTCACTGCTTTGGTCGACATAGTCGATCGAAGGAGTGGAAGTTCTACTAACTGAGTTATTCAATACCATAATTGAGTAGTTGAAGATAACATTAAATCTTAGGTGCTGCCATAACAATTGATTTTATAACTTGATTGGTTTACTATGATACGCAATGCAGATTAACAAACACTTAATATGGGCGGCGATTACACCAATTACTATGATAGGCATCGCTTCAACTCACCCAACCCTACATGACGAACAAGTGTCCCAGTAGGGTTCCGCATCCACCACTTTTTGAATTGTTGAATTAAAATACTTGTAATATGAGAAGTAATCGAAATATATATATATATATATTTGTAAAGCATTTTTCAATGTGTTTAATTGGCTAGAAATATTTTGACTGTTTGAACACTATAATTTGAATGTGTTCGACTTTTGTATTAATACAAATAGCTTATTGAGTATGTTCAGCTTAAGTGCAAACGACTTTTGAAAGTGTGTTTACGTCAACGACTTTTGAAAATGACTTTTGAAAATGCGTTTGAATCGAAAATAATTTTTGAAAATGCGTTCAGGTAGAACGACTTTTGAAAATGCGTTTGGGTAGAATAACTTTTGAAAGTACGTTCAGGTCGAACGACTTTTGAAAATGCGTTTGGGTAGAACAACTTTTGAAAGTACGTTCAGGTCGAACGACTTTTGAAAATGCGTTCACGGGGAACGACTTTTGAAATGCGTTCGCAGGGATCGGCTTTTGAAAGTGTGGTCGTGGGGAACGGCTTTTGAAGGTGCATTCACGGGGAATGACTTTTGAAGGTGCATTCGCGGGGAACAGCTAGCGGAGGCTGGGTGTTGCCTTGTCCTCCTTAAACCACTTTGATTTGAATAGAAGTGGTGAAGGCTGAGTGTTGCCTTGTCCTCTTTGAACCACTTTAATTTTGTTTAGTGGCCCTAAGGTAGGCTTCCCTCCCCCCTCCTCCCCCCAGTATGTCTGATCAATAAAATTACTTGCAACCCCACTACATTAATAACCCCAATAATAAAAGAAAGTTGACCCCCATCCACCACATGGCCCCCCTTCACCACACACCCCCCCCCCCCAACAAATTATGTCTTATCATTAAAACTGTTCGCAACCCCACTACATTAATGACCCTAGAACCCAGTAATTAAAAAAAGTTGCCCCCACACCGCGCACCCCGGCGCTCGCCACCCCCCCCCCCCCCCCCTTCCTCTTTTTGGCTTCATGTATTTTTTTTTCTACTTTAATTTACAATTTATTTCTTAACTCATTCCTACTAACATAATATAATTCATCATCTTATTTTTCTATATTTTTTGTACTTTGTACTTTTACTTCCTCTAATTTATCACACACACATATATATTTCATTTATTAATTTTTTATGATACAAAAAATATATATTTATTACAAACCTATTAAATGTATTTTCTTATTTACATTTATATTTTTATTCAAATATTATATATGTAATAACTTTATTTCATTTATTGAATATGAAATTTTATTTAAGTTTTCCATTTTTTACCATTTTTATCATAAGTTGCATAATATGTTATTTAAATTTAATATCTCTGATGTTTCTCTTAACATACTCTTTAATTTGAAATGTGGTAGTAATTATGAATTATGATTGTCATAATATAGATTGTTTATGTTTAAAGAAAAATTGTTGATGTTATAACATTAACTATAATTCATATTTGATAAATTTTATTATTTAAATATTTTGTTCAGTCTTTTATTATCTCTGCTTTCATTACCAATAAACATGAAGTCATGCGCATGTTTAAATGGCTAAATGAAACATCATGGGCATAATAATCACCGACGTGAAAGAAAACATAGGGATTGCTTATTTGAAAAATATTCACAAAACCAAGAAAAAGAGAGTTGAATAAATCTACTAATTATTGATCAATAACAGGGACGTAGCTAGGATTTTATACTAGAATTGGCTAGAAGAAATTTTTTCAATAAACTCCATAGCACAAAAACATTTTATAAATTAAAAAATATAGGTATATCTAGTTAAAGCAGATATAATAAGTTTTATTCCTCAAAATTCATTATTACAAAGAAATATGTTAACAAAAATAAAAAAATAAAAAGATTGAACAAAATATAAGTAATCAAATTTATTAAATATGAATTATAACTAATGTTATGACATAAACATTCTTTCTTTAAATATAGACAATCTACATTTTGACAATTATAATTTATACTTACTGCTACACTTCAAATCAAAAAGTATGTTGGCAGAAACACAAAGGATATTAAATTTAAATAATATATTATGCAACTTATGATAAAAAGAGGTAAAATATGGAAAACTTAAATAAAATTTCACATTCAATATATTAAATAAAGTTATTACATATATAATATCTGAATAAAATTATAAATGTAAATAAGAAAATATATTTAATAGGTTTGTAATAAATATGTATTTTTTATATCATAAAAATTAATAAATGAAAAATATATATATATTATAAATTAGATCAAGTTAAAGTACAAAATATAAAAATATAGAAAAATAAAATGATTAATTATATTATGCTAGCGGGGATGACAATAATGTAGTATAGTGGGAGCTACGGTAGGCTTGATATCCGTATTAGCATTAAAATTTAATTTTGTATAGTGGCCCTAAGGTAGGCTTCCCTCCCCCTTCCCCCCCCCCAGTATGTCTTATCAATAAAATTACTTGCAACCCCACTACATTAATAACCCCAATAATAAAAAAAAAGTTGACCCCCATCCACCACACACCCCCCCACCCCCCCAAATTATGTCTAATCATTAAAACTGTTTGTAACCCCACTACATTAATGACTCTAGAACCCAGTAATTAAAAAAAGATGCCCCCACACCGCGCACCCCGGCCCCTCCCCCCCCCTTCCTCTTTTTGGCTTCATGTATTTTTTTTCTACTTTAATTTACAATTTATTTCTTAACTCATTCCTACTAACATAATATAATTCATCATCTTATTTTTCTATATTTTTTGTATTTTGTACTTTTACTTCCTCTAAGTTATCACACACACATATATATTTCATTTATTAATTTTTTATGATACAAAAAATATATATTTATTACAAACCTATTAAATGTATTTTCTTATTTACATTTATATTTTTATTCAACTATTATATATGTAATAACTTTATTTCATTTATTGAATATGAAATTTTATTTAAGTTTTCCATATTTTACCATTTTTATCATAAGTTGCATAATATGTTATTTAAATTTAATATCTCTGATGTTTCTCTTAACATACTCTTTAATTTGAAATGTGGTAGTAATTATGAATTATGATTGTCATAATATAGATTGTTTATGTTTAAAGAAAAATTGTTGATTTTATAACATTAACTATAATTCATATTTGATAAATTTTATTATTTAAATATTTTGTTCAGTCTTTTATTATCTCTGCTTTCATTACCAATAAACATGAAGTCATGCGCATGTTTAAATGGCTAAATGAAACATCATGGGCCTAATAATCATCGACCTGAAAGAAAACATAGGGATTGCTTATTTGAAAAATATTCACAAAACCAAGAAAAAGAGAGTTGAATAAATCCATTAATTGTTGATCAATAACAGAGACGTAGCTAGGATTTTATACTAGAGTTGGCTAAAAGAAATTTTGTTAATAAACTCCGATAGCACAAAAACATCTTATAAATTGAAAAATATAGGTATATGTAGTTAAAGCAGATATAATAAGTTTTATTCCTCAAAATTCATTATTACAAAGAAATATGTTAACAAAAATAAAAAATAAAAAGATTGAACAAAATATAAGTAATCAAATTTATTAAATATGAATTATAACTAATGTTATGACATAAACAATCTTTCTTTAAATATAGACAATCTACATTTTGACAATTATAATTCATACTTACTGCTACACTTTAAATCAAAAAGTATGTTAGCAGAAACACAAAGGATATTAAATTTAAATAATATATTATGCAACTTATGATAAAAAGAGGTAAAATATGAAAAACTTAAATAAAATTTCATATTCAATATATGAAATAAAGTTATTACATATATAATATTTGAATAAAATTATAAATGTAAATAAGAAAATATATTTAATAGGTTTGTAATAAATATGTATTTTTTATATCATATCCTCACAATCTTCTCCTCGTGCAGCGTCATCTCCTTACGCAGCATCTGCAACAGTAACAATATGTGGTCTCCTCCGAGAGCTATTTTTTTTATGTGTTTCTATTTTTTATTTTTTTTTTTGTGTTTCTATTTTTGATGTATAATTTACTAATTAACTAACTTTTAGTTATTATTTTTTCACAGGTTGTAGTTGGTGGATGCAATTGCAATCAACAGTTGATTTTGTTTTTTAATACAAAGAACTATATTTGCGGATATATTTTTGATATTGTTTTTTTAATATTAAGAACGATATTTGCATCTATGTTTTTATATTCATTTGTGTGGATGTTTGTATTTTTATATTGTAGATGTATTTTAATGTTTTAGATTGTATTTGTGGATGATTGTATTTTAATGTTTTCGATTGTATTTGTGGATGATTGTATTTTTATGTTTTTGATTGCATTTATGGATTATTGTATATTAATGTTTTGGATTATATTTGTGGATGGTTATATTTTTATGTTTTGGATTGTATTTGTGGATGATTGTATTTTTTTTTTAGAAATATGGATGATTGTATTTTTAGGTTTTTGATTGTATTTGAGTATTTTAATATTATTTTTTATTAGATGTGAATTAAAATTTAAATGTATTAAATATGGTTAAATTCATAAACGGGTCAAATAAACGGGTCAGTTAAATGATCCATTAATAAATGGGTTAATTGTGTCGTTTTCGTGTTGACCCGTTTATTATCGTGTCGTGTCAAAAATTATCGTGTCATGTTCATGTCGTGTCCAACCCGACCCGTCAACCCGAATTGCCACCCCTAACCAAGACCTTCTTTTAGTGCATTTAATTTTTTTTTTTTTTATCTCATCTTGCCTGCTGCCATCATATATATGATCATCAATATTATTAATAAATGCTACAAGGCATTTATGTTACAAATTGTTGAGTAAAGTTGCAAGTGGGATAATCCAGCAAAAACTTGGTTAATTTTATGAATTTTATATGTTGACAAGTTCACTCCTCGCATAATGAATAACACAATAATTCCATATGCATCCTTCTTCTCTTTTCGTATTGACAATTTGGTTTAATCCATGATTTCAATGGATGCTAACGTGCTAACGTGCTAACTTTGCTTGTGGTGTTTGGAATGGACTTCGTTAGTTGCTACCACCTGATTAGTTAATAAAAATAATAATTTTTTATCATTAACGAGCGGAATATCTAGCTCTGTGTCACTGTTCTGTCACTCTGGTCTCTTGAGCTTAATCTGAAACCATTAAGCAAAGTCCGTACCTGTGGAAATTTAAGAAACTCATCGGTGAGAGTTCATCGGAACACCAGTATTCCTTGCTGCCCTAACACGCCCTCCTGGCTTCAACGGGACTTACCATCAGGCTGGTGACTTTCCACTCTCCTTTCCATTTCTTTCCAGATCCAGCTAAATACCCTTGATGACTAACAAAGGGTTTACTGGATTAAACAGAAGGTACAAGAATGAAAGAACAGAGACAAAGAACCAGATAGGTTCTTTCCTTATCAACTAAACACACCCATTTGAAAAAGGAAGAGAGAGAGTAAACAGATCAGAGAGGTTTAAGTAACTCTCATTTTATTTCTCGTCTATTCCAGTCTTGATTTACAACTGAGAGACGGAACCATTTTATAGGAGAATGGCCGCATAAAACAAAAGCAGACAGCATTATGGCTGTGGCATAATTAAAGCAAAAGCAAAAGCAAAAATATAATTAAAGTAAAAGCAAATCATAATGACTTGCGGGACCATCTACTTTTGACTCAAAAATAGAAACATTATTACAAACTTTAATTATAAGACGCGGGGCCAAAGATAGAAGGACCCACAACTTTTGACTAACACACCGACTTTTGGATTGGCAGGAATCTGAGAGCAGCATGCGGAGCATCTGGCAGCAGTAAAAACATTGATTAGTCAGATGTGGACAAATTACAATTATTGTGGTCTTCATCATCAGAATTGATGGCACCACAGATGTGACATTGCCATGAATGCGTGTTGGCCGCATGGATAGGACAACTGGATGAGGATGAGCACTTCGAGCAGAATGCTGAGTCGAAAGTGGATAAGGGCTCATCTGCTAAGGATACAGTGGCAAGAGAGCAGGATGCAACTGGGACAGTTGGCGATGGAGGATTGGGATGCTTGGCAGATTCATATCTAGCTTTAGCAGCATCAATATCTTCTTGTTGCCACGTTTCAGGCTGAGAGTTTGGATAATACCAAAGAGGATAAGACTCTTCAAAGGAAGTAGACAGCTGGGCACTGAGTGATTGGACATATTGATCACGCGCCAGAGTTAGGTGTTCCAGATAGGAAGTAGGATATGTGGACCAAGGAGTATCGTCTTGGAGAGCTGGCCAGATGATATCAGGAATGATCTGGTTATATTCAAAAAGCTGTTTTTGAATTAGTCGGTATTGGTGAGCACATTGGAGTTTACCATTAAAGACCGGAAAAGGGTTTTGTGTTAACAGGGAAAACTGTGGTCTGGACAAATGGAGACCATCATATCTAGAGAAGTATGGATGATGAAATACAAGAACAGACCAATGCTTGGGTAAAAGCTTGTTAACTTTAGACCATAAATGCCAGGATTCAAGGGTCTGAAACTGGGAAAGAAAATGGGGAAGATAACTTAGGACCCCTGTGGATGATTCTATGTTCCATGTAAGGGCAGAGAGAAATTTGTCATTGGAGATTTCTATAGCAAAGTGGTGAAGATGACCAAGACACCAGAGAAAATAAAAAAGCTCGATAGGGAAGAGATAATGGGGGAAGAAAGATTGTTCTGGTAAGTGTATGACCTTGGCAAAAGGATACTCAGGATGAACATATAAAGTATGTAGAAAGACAGAACCATGAGTCCTAATACACTTATGCTGGTAAATAAACATTAACTCTTTAATACGAGACTGAGGAAAATGTGACTCAACCAACTCAGGAAATTCAGGGAGTTCTGGATGTGAAGAGGATTGAAACATATATTGAGAATTACTACTGTTTGCTTGGATTGGTCGAGAGAGATAATCTGCAAGGCAATTGGTAGTACCTCTGATATGTCTGATGGTGAAAGAGAATCTGCTGAACCATTCAGACCATCGAAGAAGAAGTTGATGTGGCAATTTCTTCTTGTGGAATTGTAGCATCTGAGAGAATGATTTCATGTCAGTTTCAACAATGAAATGATGACCAATAAGATGGAACTGGAATTTCTCAATAGCATTCTTGACTGCAAGAATTTCTTTAAAGGTCGAATGGTAGTGGAGCTGACTGGGTTTAAAGCTTCCACTCTGATAAGCACAGATGTGCTTCTGGCCTTGCAAATCTTGTTCGTACAGGACTGCACCCCAGAAGTGATCACTAGCATCAGTCTGCAAAATTCTGGTTCCTGTGGAGGGAATGTGCAGTGAAGGTAATTTCTGACAAACTTGCTTGAGTTGCTGAACAGCATTTGTTTGGGAAGAACTCCAAGGAGGAGGATGCTTCTGGAGCAAGTTTGACAAAGGCTTGGTCAAAGAGGCAGCATTGGAGATGAAAGGCCTGACATAATTGACAATGCCAAGAAACTGCTGAATCTGGTGTTTAGTTAGCAGTTCATCTGAGAACTTGAGGAGCTCATTTCCAATGTGCGGTTGAGGATGATACTTTCCTGCAGAAAATTGCATACCAAGGAAAGTAATCTCAGGACGAGCAATCTCCATTTTCTTGGCTGAAAGCATGATACCATGATTCTGAGTAATCTGGGAGAATTGCTGGAGAAGTTCATAATGTTCTTGCTCTGAGGTGGAGAACAACAGGATATCATCAATATAGATGAGAGCACTGTGGAGCAAGGAAGCATATACTTTAGTCATGGCCTTTTGAAATAAGGACGGAGCTGTCTTGAGGCCAAAAGGGAGGACCTTCCACTGAAAGTGGTGATCAGGAATACAAAAGGCTGTTTTGTATCTGTCCTCAGGATGTATGCCTAGTTGCCAGAAACCTGCCTTAAGATCAAATTTTGAGAAGATCTTTGCAGAAGAAAGACAGGAGAACAATGTATGGCGACTGGGAAGAGGAAACTTGTCATCTTGAAGAAACTGGTTCAAGGGTTTGTAGTTGATGACTAGTCTGAGTTTTCCTCTGACTTGTTCAGCTCGTTTGTTGACATAGAAGGCTTCACATGTCCATTGGGATGTGGTTGTTTCGATGAGGCCTTCAGCTTGAAGTTGGGAACATTCAGTACGAGCTTGAAGAAGATGATCAGGATTCATACCTGAATGACTGGCTTTTGTAGGATTGATATCTTCATTCATATGAAAAGGCAGTCTGATGAAGAAATCTGGATTTTGCCATAAAGGATGATAACATTTCTTGAGAAAACCAGTATGAGACTCAGCACAGGAGTGAGTATGCAACTGATTGGCTATAAGAGAGAAATCCAGAGCAGGTTGGAGAGCATACAGGCTTAAAACCGGAGACCATGGTTTGAAATGTTCACGAAACCGGATACCTGTAGATAATAGCTTAAGGGCTGGAAGTTTGGCATAAAGGTCGAAGCCAAACACAAGGTCTTTATTAGGGAGATCAGATCCTAGAACCTTATGCTTGAGAGAGCAGCCAGGGAAGATCTCAAAGATCACAGGTTTGCTGATCTGAGAGATATGGAAGTCTTGACCATTGGCAGTTCTAAATTTCTCATGGTGAGATTTCCAATATTGGGGAGGCAAAACAGAGGGATTCATGATAGAAGTGGATGCACCAGTATCTATGAAAGGGATGATAGGAATCGGTTTTGCATATTTGGAAGGAAAGACTTTTATCATGACAGAGGGGGTCATGGATACTGAAGGTTGGATAGTATACAAAAGTCTGGAAGAAGGATGATCGGAGTTAGAATCAGAATCAGAGGTTTGATCGAATTGAAGAAGATCATGAGAAGTAGGGTGATCATGGATAGAGAGAACATCCTCAATTTCGTCATCGGTAAGGGAGATACCCTTTTGGGAAAGGTACTGGACCATCTTCTGGGATTTCTGTGGTTTATTAGGACAATTTTTTGCAAAATGCCCTGGTTGGTTACAAAGATAACAGCGAGAAGAAGATCGCTGTTTGACAGACTTCTTTCTGAGAAATCTTCTGAACTTTGGTTTCCGTGCATAGTGTTTATGCTTTGAAAGGATCTGAATAGGAGATTTGGATCTAAAGGAATGGTGTTTCTTTTTAGTAGAACAATGGCAACGCTCCTTATCTTTGCATTTGATCTGGAGATCAGGGCGTTGACAAACTGTTGTGAGCTGCTTAGCTTTCTTCAGGTAATCCTCAAAGAATTTCTTCTGGGCACAGAGTTTATCTAAGGCTGCTAGAACATAATGGTAGATTTCGCCAAGAGTGCATTGATGCAGGGCACGGTCTTGGGATTGCATTAGTTTCTGTGCTTCCTGAGATAAAGATTCAGGAATGGAGGATAGGAAAGCTTGCTTCATGTTAGGATCATCTATGCCATGAAGAGCATGAAACCTTTTCAGCATCTTTTGATAATGATGATCAAGATCAGATTGATTATAAGAGCAACACTTCATTTGGAAGTATTCTTCGCGCATCTTGATCTCATGAGCTTGAGGTCTGCCACAAAATTCAGTATATAACAGGTAGAGTACCTGATTTAGATCTGGGAGGTGGCAGAACTGCAGTTGTCTGTATTCTCCAAGTTCTTGCCACCATTCACGGAGTGTACCAGTGAATCTTGTAGCAAATTGGGTAAGAACTTGCTGGAGCTGAGCCTGGGGTTTTAGCATCTCAGTTTGGAGCCAGACTTGGAATTCAAAAATTCGTTCACGCCATTTAGGGTAAGGAATATCATCAAGCGTGAATGTGAACAGCTTGGATGTGTTTGGGTTTGGCTGAGCAGGAGGAGGCTGAGGAGGAGCAGGTGGAATCTCAGTCTCTGTACTGCTAGGCTCAGTATGCACCTGAGGTTCGGCATTCATGTACTGAGTGGGCAGCTGCCTAAAAGAACCAGAACTACTAAGAGTAGTAGTATTACTAGAATTGACAGTGGTAGGAGATCACTTTTTTTTTTTTTTTTAATAAAGTAGTAGGACATCACATTATGATATTTCTGTTTTTGTGTCATTTGTCTTTAAAGTTTCATTTTATCTTTCACTTTCTTGGACTTTAATTTAGAAATTTTTTTATACAAAGCAAAATTGTCTAATAAATTTTGGGTATCAAGTCTAGCATTAGGATGTCGTTCAGAATTGGTTTTTCTTTTTTTTTTTTTTTGGAAAATGGTATTTTTAATAATAATTCAACTGTACAAGGTTATTTTAAACAAGGGGAAAATCATTTTAATCCCTAACTTTAAAGAAAATATCAAATTTTTAACTATATTTCAAAAAATAACGAAATAGACCCTAACATTTCAAAAAAATATCAGATTAATCTCGCACGTCAGTCGACTGACAGTCAAATCTAACGCATGACTTGGTGTGCAAAGGTAATTTTGTCATTTGAAATCACAACTGTAAGGCTCCAATCTAAGTGGATCCAAAAGATTAATTGCAATCTAGTTTATTGTTATTCATTCGGTTAGGTTCAAGTTTTAAAAATAAATGGACATTTGAATAAATATTTACTTGAAGGATATTTTTAAAAGAAATTAAGAAAGTTGAATGTAAAAGGAAAAAGACCATACAAAAGATAGGGGGGTAAATGCGAAAATGAAAGTAAAAAAATTGACACAACTTGGTGACCTCGCATAGAGAAGGAAAGAGAGACATAATTTCCAATATTTTAATTAGAAAATGGACAATATTTTAATTAGTCATGTAATTGTATTATGAATGAGTTAGTGGATTTTTTGGAGATAAAGAGAGGACAAGTATCTAAGCATAAAAGATGAATTATGATAAGTAATTGATTGTGTAAATAAACAAAGGGACACCAATTGGCCGAGAATAAGAGAGAGAGTGGGGTAGTGGCAAAGGTTTTAAATAAAAACAAGAGTTATATATTGCATATGAGACAAAAGAGTGGTTGTATGAAAGTAAAACAAAAGAGAGGTAGTGGAGTGTTATTATATTGTTGGTTTAGAAATTTTTTTAAATGGAAATGATTGAGGTGGTATGGTATCCGATTTATTTATATATATATATATATATATATTATATGAGAGTTAATGGATTACTTTTAAGAGAAGACAAATATCATGTTTTCACATGATATAAGAGACAAACAAAGGAGCAAAATCAAGAAAAATCAAAAGTGACAATTGAAAATAATAATAATAAATAAATAAATTGGATTAACATGAGAATTGGTGAGGCAATAGCTTTATATTCACATATTTATTGAACTGAATGGCAGAACAGAAGAAAACTATAAAACCGTGAGAGAGAAAAGAAAGAAGAAAAAAACGAAAAAAGAAAAGAAAGAGAATAAGGAAAAGAAGAGGGAGAGGGAGAAGAAGAAAAATATGAAGAAAATTTTAGAATGATGAACGAAATATTTGGTTACCTAATTTATCCAAATATATTATTTTATTTCAATAGGATTTGAAATCCAAAAAATTAGTTTATTTCTTAATAAGATTTAAATTGAGTTTATGTGATTTTAAGGTAGATCTATAATTATGATGAATCAAATAGAAACTTATTTTAGATCTAGAAATAAGTAAAGAAGTTATGTGAGTGGATTGTTTTATTTTAATTAAATTGATTGAATTATGTTTATCTAGATTTCAGTTTTATTATGTATTGGATATAACTATTTGTTCAGTTAATTGACTTCATAGATTATAAATGATATTTTATGATTGAAATGATAATTCATCACGAATTCGTGTGTGTATATATATATGTATACTTATTAGAAATTCTAGTAAGAATTTTATATTTTCAGCTTGAGTTATTATTAGAAAAATTTCAGAATGTTTCAAATAATATGATTTTATGTTTTAAGAAAGAATATTGATTTTTATTTTGAGAAAAGTAGTTATTCAGAATTATATGGATTTTCAAAAAAAAATTGAGAAAGAAAAATAAAAATGTTTTCAAAACACTCAGGTTATACCCTTCCCTCTAACAGTCAAACAGGCTACACATATATGAGATCTAGATCACTTGGCACGTATATGACATATGTCAAAAGTAAATCAAATTATGTTAGAACTTCATTTTGTTATGATCAAAATAAAGCATTAAAACATTGAGTTTAACACAAAAGAATATCCAAATTTCAAATTTCCAACATTATATAGTTTAATCTTAAAGTACAACTCAAAAAAAAATAAAAAATCATTTGCTTCAATAATTGTAAATAGTTAAAGTTAATTATAATTCTTACTAATTATCTCAATTATAAATAAAAACTATCCATTGACATAAATCTTTTGCTCACATATGTATTAGTATTCAGCTTTGCTTTTGATTTCTTTTGGTTACAGATACATTCTTAAATGTCATTAAAGTCAAAAAGGATTTGTCCAATAATGTAATAGGATTTCCTAAATTCCAAATCCCACCAATTAAATATTGCTTATCTTATTTGAAGGGCACAACAATTGCGTCCAGCTATCCCGACAACAGCAATTTAATTTCTTTCTTTTTCATTATTTTTTCCTTAATGAGGTTGTATCAAGTCAACTTGAGCTTATCGTGTCTTTTTCCTTTTCTTTTTTTTTTTTTTACTTTTTTTAATGGTCCTTTTTTTTTTCTTACTCTGAAAACAGAATCTTTTGGAATTGACTAATTTTAAACTTGCCACTAATTTGAGGGTTATTTTAAAATTCTACCTTACATTAATACTAAAGAAAATGTGGTACTTTGCTTTGGAGGAAATGTGTTGCAATAGTGCATGCTTTCAATAATATTGTTAGTTATCATCAAACTCAAAAGTTTAAACTTATACAAAATGGTTCAACAGTATTTAAAACTTGAGGTTGACATATGATACGTCTTTTCGTATGTAACGTAGACAGATGATAGATATCGGACTCATGTTAAACGCCCCCTATTATTATAACATGTATACGAAGCATATTTGAGATAAAAATGGAAAAGAAAGTTTGAATCAAAGACTTCCAAGCACTGATATTATATTAGTTACTACTACACCCAACAGTTTAAGTTTATAAGAAATAACTCAATTATAGTATTTAAGATTTAAAGTTGACACGTGACAAATATAATATTATTATAAATATTATCTTGACAATAACTTTTGCGGCAAATTACAACCATTACTAAGCTCTTTTGTCATGAGGCCGCAAATTTAGAACGGTGGTAAAAGAGTCGTGGAAAATATCATATTTACATACAACATTTATTCAACTTTTCTTGTTATCACATTAAATATAAACCAAACCCTTCCCAATTTTGCTAAGGGGTTTTCAGGCATAACTCTTGTACAATAATAAGAGACTTAAACTGTTATGTGTATCAGTCCGCACAAATAAATCGTCTGACTTAATAACCATTATTTTCTCAAGAAATACTCAATCACATGAAAGTAGGAGATCTAGTCCATTTTTCTTGAGTTCTCTGATTGTGGATTAAAAGAAACACTAGGCAGTTTACCACAATCATAATGGACAGGTTTAACAATCCTACCAATGAAGAAACCATTGAAGGTTACTTCAAACAATTTCATCCACCATTGAGACCCTCTTTGATGCATCCAAGCAGATAAGTATGATGCTGTGACTAGCCAGGCAACGCGCCACCTTCGTTCCTTAACATATCCATCCAAAGCTCGAGGAACGTTGCTAGAAATGAGTCTTCCACCATCTCTTATTAATAGTTTACCAATGTGTCTTCCAAGTACCACTGCATCCTCTAGTGCTGCACAACCACCTTGTGCCATATCAGGTGTCATGGGGTGCATTGCATCACCTGCCACTGTGATGTTTCCCTTGCTTAAATTCCCAAACATGATGTCCAACGGATGCCTGAACGTCAATGGAGCCCATGTCAATGATGAAAGATCAGTATGCCTTACGATGTCTATGAACAATGGAGGGAAGTCCTTGGCATAGTTTTCAATTACTTCTCTTTGCATGGCTTCTGGATTTCCTGCCATGCTGTCACCTGAAATGAACAACTCAACAATGACATATAAATTGTGGTTTTAATGAATGGTTAATTATCATGCAAAGAAAGTAAAATATACCAACCATCAACAGGAAATTTACTAGCGCAGAACCAGTAGACATCCTTATCATTGAGAGGAATAAATCCGACCTTTGTACCCATATGTACAAGTGCCCGGATTTCTTGGTTCAACCCATGACCTTGAGGAAATAAAGCCAAACCACGCACCCCCCATCTACCTGAATTGACCGGAGCTGCAAGTCCTAGCCAATTTGCCACCACCGAGTGCACCCCATCGCATCCTATAAAAGCCTAGATACAAGAAATTATTCTATCTGACCTAAAAGTTTAGCTTATAGGAAATAGCTAACTATAGTATTTAAAATTTGAGGTTAATACATGACACGCCTCCTCACGTTTAATGTGGATAGATAACAGATATGATGATAGATGTTGAATATATGCTAAACACCTCCAACGTTATAACATCTGTAAGAAGAATTGGAGATAAAAGAGGGGGAAAGGATTTGAACCCGATATCTCTAAATTTTAATACCGTGTTAGTTATCATCAGATTCAAAAGTTTAAACTTATAAAAAATGACCCAATTATAATACATAAGACTTGAGGTTGACATGTGACAGATAGAAAATATTATGCATTGAACGGGGCAATCAAGAACAAAGTTGTATTTACCTTAGCTTTGATTAAAGAACCATCACTCAAATGTATGATAACAACAGATGGACCTTGTTGTGTTTGTGTTTCAATGGAGACAAGCTTGGAAGAGAAACGAATGGTGTCTTTCGGGAGTTCATCTGCCAAGGCATCTAACAAGGCTTTACGATGTACTGTTGTTCTAGGTCCAGCTTCATTCCTGCATCATATGTAGCATGACAGTCGGTTTTATATTGATGCTAAGCACATTCAGTTATATAACATGATGCATGTTTTAGTTTGTGAGCAATGTAATTAAAGAGCAAGTGAACACGTTTATATTGCTTTCCTCAAGGTAACTATTGTGGCTTAAAACATGGATTCTATACTCAAAAGCTGAATATTTACAATGAACGTAACTATTGTTTATAATAAGACAATAATCATGATACAATTCTTTAGCATGTTGTCTAATTACTAATTAGTAATGAAAATAAAAAGAAACTAATTAAGTTCTAGTGAAAAAGAATTGTAAAATTAAAGGTTACAAGATTTTATTCCAGTTATTATTGATATTTAAAATTAAAATAATTTAATTGATTATAAAAACATCCTTATTTATGCAACATATTTGACTGTTTTTTTAATCAGAAACTGTACTAGATTCTTAGGAATGGGAGGAAAAATTTAAGTTCATATATCACTGATTAATTTTTTATATAAGTATTGGGTCTGTGTAGTTTAAATACTAAGATTTTTTATAAAAACAAAAACCAAAATCCGTTAAAAGTTAAACACATATGTTTCATGACAATAACATTATTTAGACCCCTCCCTAATGGAATTTAAATCCAAAACCTCTTATCTTTGTAATTAAGGTAATGAACCTAAACAGCTCACCTGTTGGTTGCAGTAAAAGGAATTTCTTGAGTAGCTCCGATTGCAACATTAGTTAATAACAGCCTGTTTATGAGAACATAAGTACCATACAATTAGCTAAATATATGGGAGGCCATGCATTCTGATTAAGGCAACCAAAAAGAACTCAAACAATTCCTATTAATTTTGTTTTGGTATCATATAATGTTGGGGATTAAACTAAAATATAATATGACAATTCAATAAGTCATCGTTATTCTTACTTTTGATCTCTTTTTCAACCAAATATCTGAATCTATTAGGTAGAGAGTTGAATGTTTCATGAGATTTAGTGAGCTAAAATAAGGGTATCAATTTTACAAAATTTGTGTTAAGTTGTAATATTTTAAGTTAATTAATTAGCATCATAGAGGGAGTGTTCAATTTTATGTTATTATTAATTTCACGTATCAATTCTTAAATTAATGTGCATATTTTAGAATCAATAATCAACTTTATAGAAGTAACATGCAGCAGACTACCATCTATCAATGGCAATCCTCGTACTCAAAAGAATATCACCATTTCGATCTAGTATTGTACTTTTACTTTTAGAAGAAGAAAGCGCTTGACTAACTTTTATAAACTAATTTAATGCAATAATTGTTTAAATACCATCGAATTTAGGTCTAATTACATGCACCTAGACCTTTTTGTTTAAATTTACATAAACCTTTCAAACTATTAATTGACAATAATATCATGTTGATAGTAACTCAATTAAAATTTTAACAACTATTATAATTAATGTGAAATTGGTTAAAAAAAAAGTGGCACTTCTACCATCGGCACACTGCTGACCATCTGGCGCCTAGCAATTTCCGCGACACTGATAGTTATCAAATATGGTGTCTTTGGAGAAAATGAATTTTTTAGATATAGTATATTTGTAGAAAATAAACTTGTTAGATCTAGTTCTCTCTCTTTTCTTCTACATGGTTTTCAAATTTTTTCTCTCTCTTTCTACTAGTTTTTTTAGTTTTTCCTATGTTTAAGGGAAGAGGGATTTGTTGGTGCAAACATATATCGTTGAGGCATAGTTTTGTCAAAAAAAAAAAACCATTTTAGATGTTAATGAAATTCAAATTATTAATATAGTGGTAGAGACACCAAACAAGTATGTATAAATGCTATATATCTAAAGAACCTACCAAGAAGATTTTTGAAGTAGCACTCTTTACTCATTACTCGCTACTCGACCAGTGAGATCACGAGTAGTAAGTTTTCGATTACTTAGTGAGTACTATCACCGAGAGTCAAATCGAGTTAAACCTATAGAAAAAATTTTAAAAAATTTTTATAGAATTAAAATACAATCATATGACCATAAGACATCATCAAACCTATCTTATACAATCTTAAAAGTCGTTTTAGTATAATCACATATTTAAAATGATAATATATAAATAAATTTAAAATTAAAGAACAATATGTTTATTTTTTTATGATTGGGGAATTTTAGTATTTAACAAGTAAAATTTGATAATTTTTCTTAGAGTTGTTCATATGCATTTGTAGGCTATAGCTTAAGGCACATTTTAGGATAATTGGGGCGTACATACATTTGAAAAAAAAAAGTATGATTGCATTCTAAAATATATGATTGTAATTTATTATATATTATTACAATCAATAAATGTGGTAAATGTGATCATATTTATTAATTGTGATCATATTTATTGATTCTAATCACACATGTTTAGTCAAAATCACATATGATAAATTATAATTATATATTTTAGAATACAATCATATATTTTTTTTTTTGTTAAGTGTATGCATACCCCAAGTGTATCTAAGGGAACCCTTTGCTTAAAAATCTAAATGAATACTCAATCCTAAATTTAGAATATTAAAAAAGGGGAAACACCATTTTAGCAATCTGTGCTAGTTGATTCTAGAATTTCCATCAAAAGCAAAAATAAAACATCAAAAACAAACTCATGATTTCAAACTCCTCTTTCTCTCTTTATGCATCAACAAAGAAGATGTACATATTTGTAGCGATGACGTTCAACATACACAGAGGCTACCTGGACGCCATCGTCGGGGCCACCATGTCGGCTTCCTAACTATCGTTGACTTGGTACTCCCTATTGTTCATCTCTTCTTTTATGTTCTCCCTGTTCCTCTTTTCTCCTTATCTCTTTAACCCTTCTTTTATGTTCTTTGGGTCGTGCTTGTTAGGGGTGGTGATTGAGTGTTCATTGGTGTGGTGGTGGGTGTTTGTGAGGTTAAGTTGGTCAACGAGTTAGCTTGTGAGTTGGAGTAAAACCGGCTTGTTAGATCGAGTACTCAACCAACTTGGTCAAATACTCGCTCTACCTAAGTTGAACCCGACCCTCGATCTAAGGGTAATCGGACCGGCATGGTGCCGATCACTGATTAACGGTAGAGTTTTAGAACAATGGTTTTGACATTGTCACAATATCAATACTTAGAGTTTGTATAACATAACCTATTTCACATTTTGGACAAAATTACTCTTATATATAAAGAATTGGTGATGTGTTTCTCTCTTCTTGTCTTCTCTCTAAACACGTAACTTGGAAGGGGAATCAATGGTGTGTTTATTTCTCATCCTTCTCACTCTCACACCTGTTTGGAAACTCTGTTTCAAACTCTCTCTTTTTCTCTTTCATTTTTTAAAATTGCTTGAAACATATTCCTTATTTTAGGGTATTGTTATGTTGGAAACTTGGTGGTGAGAATTTACTCAAACTCAATAAGAAACAAATAATTTTAGGAGAAAAATAAACTTTTATTAATCTTTCTTCTAACATGATACAATTTTATTTCTCACCAATATTCACTCTCAATTTTCAAGTTTTCTCATACTTGCTCAAGGACTACACCACCTAGGTATATATAGGACCAAGGATGTAGCTAAGATTTTATCATAGGGTGAGCTATAATAAATTTTTTTAATAAACTTTGACGGTACGAAAATATTTAATAAATTAAAAAATATAAGTATATCTAGTTAAAGCAGATATAATAAGTTTTACTCCTCAAATATAGACAATCCTCAAATATTTTATTATAAAAAAATATGTTAACAAAAATAAAAAGTAAAAAGATTGAACAAAATATTAAGTAATCAATTTTATCAAATATGAATTATAGCTAATGCTATGACATCAACAATCTTTTTTTAAATATAGACAATCTATATTTTGACAATCATAATTCATAATTATTACCACACTTCAAATTAAAGAGTACATTAGAGAAACACCAAAAATATTAAATGTAAATAATAAATTATGCGAATCACAACAACAAAAAAATGTAAAGTACGTAAAATTTAAGTAAAATTTAATGAAGTTATCACATATGTGATATTTGAATAGAAATATAAATATAAATAAAAAAAATACACGTAATAAGTTTGCAATATATGTATCATGAGAATTTATAAATGAAAATATATGTTTATAAAATTTAAAATAAATATAGTATAAAAGAAATGCCACTTGAGAGACATCACTGGTAATTATAAAACTAAGTGATAAAATAAGAGAGCAACATTAGAGACTGAAATTTATTTATGTGAGGAAAAAAAGCGAAAAAAAAAAAAAAAACTGAAAAGAAATCAAATAAACAAAACACAGCCCAAGACAGGAAAGAGAGAGAGAGAGAGATTAAAAATAAAAAATAAAAAATAAAAGTGGAATGAGAGAGAATCAAACAGCACCCACTTGTCAAATTTAAAATAACGGTCATTGACAAAGGAAAAAAACCTATCATCTCAATAAAAATTAAAATAACTATAATATAAAATTTAATTTTTTAAGAGGTCCTAGGGAGCCTGCCCTAGCCACCACTATGCCACGTTCCTGTACAGGACTCAGGAGAGAGTTATGAAAAAACTCACATAAACACAGTACAATAAACTCTCACATTTGTACTATTAATTGGCATGGATTATCGAAATGCAAGACTCTCTATATACACGAATACTCTAAATAAATGAATATAAACTTCCATGCATAATTAAAACTCCTTCATGATTCATGCATGCTTTAAATCATGTTTAATTTCCAACAAGTTATTTGTTGTTTTTGAAGAAAAAAAGAATTTTCAGTTAATAAACTCGAGTGACTCAAATTAATCCTAAATGCTATAGAAAATTCTGAGAATAAAAAAATCCTATTAGGAGACAAAGACATCCCGCAAATTTTGAACACTATTGAACCAAACTCACGACGTCCCGAATGAGAGGGACAAGATGATGTGTGTGTGTGTATATATATATATATAAGTGAGGGCAAATAAGCTTTTTTCTTTTTTTTAATATAATATATTTTATATTTTAATAGAGAGAGTGAAGAAGAGGCCAAAGAAGAGTGATGAAATTTTGGTAGGAAGTTTTCTCATTTAAGAGCTATATAAACTCAAAATATTGACTGAGTGACAATATCAATAGTACTCCAAGACAATTTAGTGCTGCTAAAAGCTTCAATTTTCTCAGCCGTTTATATTAACTGTCAGTTGGAGCAAAGCCCAGCACACTCAAAGCAAATATGATCATAGCTTCTTAACATAACAATTACTAAGACACAACGTTTGATTTGTCAAAGAGGAGTACTAATCATGGATTTGTGCATGCGCATTTACAAATTAATTATATAAAGATGAATAAAATGGGGCTACGTGATGATGGTCTTCAAAATTTGATTATGGTTGTGATAAATTTGAGTAATTTTAAGTTATTCCAATTGTGTGGGACTAATTTGTCCCACCACTTTTCAATTTTTGTTTTTGCTTTTCTTTTATTTATATTATTATTTATTTATTTTTAATTAAAAGTTAATTTAATATATATTAGTAAGATAATTTAAATGATTAATATTTTAATATTAATTAAAAACAAATGTTATTTCATTTCAAATTAAATAATTTTGTTTAGTTTTAAGAAATAAGTTTAAATAGTTTAATATTCCAAAATTATATTTAAATAAAATTTTGAGCTTTTGACATACAATATTTTATTTTTAAAAAATTGATATAGATAATTTATTTGATACCATAATAACTAATTTCAGATCACCTTAGTTATAAAATTTAATTATTTTTTTGTCCAATCTCATTCAAAACTAAAAGAGACAGTACTATTTTTAATCAAATCTCAATTGTACTAAAATATGACAGTAATTTAATCTAAACTTATCATATTCAATCACATATTTTAAAAATAGTTGAATCCTATGCAATAAATGTACTCTTAGTTTATTTTTTGTTGTACTATATTACCTAATATGGTTTGAACATAGAGAACGATTATATAGCCTGACAATTAGACAGATCCCATAGAAGGGCTAGGTTGGACTAGGCTGGCCTTCGCAACTAAAAAATTATATATATTCTTAAATGCTACCTAAATAGCTTTAAACAATATAACTCTACACATAGATTAGCCCCACAAAAATAAGTTTTTCTTTTTTTTTTCACTTTTTATATTTATTCATTTTTTGTTATCATTAAATTGAATAACAATATATGAACAGACGTTAAAGTCAACTTCTAAAATCAAAACTGTAAATTACTATAACCTAACCCATATATATATATATATATATGTATTATGGTGGGAAAGAGGGTATTAAATTTAGAAAAAGTTACCAACACCCTGTGTTTTAAGACAATGATAAAACTTGAATCTTTAACATTTTAAGATCAAGAAAAGTGTTCAATTATTCCTACTGAAAGGTAGTGTACCTTATTTACCCTGTTTAACTACATCCCCAAGCCTTTAACAATGAAACTATATTTTTCCTTTTTTTTTTCTTTTTTTTTTTGGTTTTTGTTTTTGTTTTTTTAACTTGAACCCTCTCTCTCTTTCTATTGAATGCATCATTTTTCCACAGAGTTATTTTCATTTTTCTCTCTAACGATTAACAAATCGTTATTTCCCCCTATTGATTCAATGAACATTCTTTTACCTCTTTTTTTGACTTGAGTGAACACTAATTTGAACATTTTTGACATTTTCTAAATCATTAAAGAGAAAAATGATGATTCATTAATCATCAATAGAGGAAATGAAAAAAACTCTTTCACCTTGGATTCCTTTTATTCTCACGAAACCTAAACATGTCTTGAAAATAAAAAATAAAATAAATAACTCTTTATTTCTAAAACCGTCATCTTTCTTTTCCTTTCGTTTACTATCTGTCCTCCTGATCTTTAAACTACCTTTAAGTCTTAGGTGGGTATTGTCCTGGATTTTTTTTTTTTTTTTTTATCTTGCACCAAAATATGTGTGAGTTTTCGAACTAGCACCAAAGAACTTAATTGAGTTTTTAGAGCACTATTGATGTTTGCAAACAAAGAAAATAATTAGTAAACAAAGGACAAAAAAAGAATTATAATTTGCAGTCTTTATTCTCGAATTATTGTCTTTGTTCACGAAATATTGTTTGTGAACACTATTAGCGCTAAAAAAACTCAATTCAATTATTTGATACTATTTCGAAAACTTGTGATTTTTTTAATGCTATCTCTTGCGATTTTTTTTTTTTACCACTTTCATATTTTAATTTTTTTTTTTTTCATCTCTTTGGGTTCATATATTATTAAGATTTATAGCGATAAACATAAATTTATCATTACTGAAATACAATAAAATAAAGTTTCAGCTTTTTCTTGTAAAAATAAACTTTTTTTTCTACTTAAGCTAGAATTTTTATTAAAACTCCAAAATTAATATTTTATGTTATATATTCAAAACACAAATTGTTATTTTTCATTCAAAATACAATCCAACTACTTCATTGATTTATTTTAATCTTACAATCCTACTACTAGTAACCATCTTTTTATTCATATGAATTGTATAGTAGCATGAAACTTAATTTTATTCTAGCCCCCAACCACAAATCCCGGCTACGTCCTGCTTGCAGTGTCCCATATTTGAAAGAAACCTGAAACTATCAAAATTGCAACCTAGAACTTGAGAGAAATAGTAGAGAGTAACCTTGTTGTCGGAGCATAACGGGAAGTGAGCTTGTGGGAAACACCAAGAGCATCAAGTGCAAGCCAACCATTTTTGGAGAGTGTCAAGGCTGTACCGGTGGCTCGAAGCCCTTGTGATTTCTCTAACACCAGTGCTTGGATTCCTACTCTTTTCAGCGCCACCGCGGTTGCCAACCCTGCAATTCCACCACCTACTATCACCACTTGTTGCTCCTCCTCCTTTACTATTTCCATCTCTCTCTAAATATTGTTTGCAATAATTGTGCTTATGTGTCTCTTCACTTGCACTACTCTCTCTATATATAAATACTGTTTGCAATAATTGTGCTTATGTGTCTCTTCAATTGCACAACTCTCTCTCTCTCTCTCTAATTATTGTTTGAAATAATTGTACTTGCATTACGTAGCGTTTGTCCTACTCCAGCCCCCAAAATATATATATATAATATTTATTTTAAATTTTATATACTGTTATGAGATAATTGTTATACCCCTAAGTGCTTGGTGAAGTGGTCATGGGATCCCCTGTCTGCATGTTTCTCAAGCAAAAGGCAGCTTTCGAGCTGCTGCAGCCACACATCACACGTATAATGTGTGACAAATTTTTCACACATTGCGGGTCTATTCTTCTATTTTTGGGAGTTTCAGTTCTGGATCATATTTTAGAGACTCTGATCAAGAGTGTCCAGTAATATATACAGTACATATTACTCGTAATATGTATGTGTAATAAATAAAAAAATAATAGATTTTTACCATTATTTTATTAACAAATTAAATTGTGATCGGTCCAATTGTAGCTAATTCTTATTGGACGAGGAATTGGCAAGTAATGATGATAGTTGTTTTAAAAAACTAAGTAAGATGATGGTTTAACCAACCACTCTTTAGCCGACTTAACATAGTCTATATATACATGTCTTTTGTTTCCCAAGTCATTGAATGAAAACATGTTTGTATTGCTTCGGTTCTCACCTCTCTCATTCTCTACACCTCCTTTTTCTCTACTTTAATTTACAATTTATTTCTTAAGTCATTCCTACTTACATAATATAACCGATCATCTTATTTTTCTATATTTTTGTATTTTGTACTTTTACTTCCTCTAATTTATCACACACACATATATATTTCATTTATTAATTTTTTTATGATATAAAAAATATATATTTATTACAAACCTATTAAATATATTTTCTTATTTATATTTATATTTTTATTCAAATATTATATATGTAATAACTTTATTTCATTTATTGAGTGTGAAATTTTATTTAAGTTGTCCATATTTTACCTTTTTTTATCATAAGTTGCATAATATGTTATTTAAATTTAATATCTTTAGAGTTTCTCCTAACATACTTTTTCATTTGAAGTGTAATAGTAATTATAAATTATGATTGTCAAAATATAGATTATTTATATTTAAAGAAAAATTGTTGATGTTATAACATTAACTCTAATTCATATTTGATAAATTTTATTATTTAAATATTTTGTTCAATCTTTTTATTGTCTTTGCTTTCATTACAAATAAATGTGAAGTCATGCGCATGTTTAAATGGCTAAATGAAAAATCATGGGCCTAATAATCATCGGCATGAAAGAAGACATAGGGACTACTTATTTGAAAAATATTCACAAAACCAAGAAAAAGAGAGTTGAATAAATCTACTAATTGCTGATCAATAACAGAGAGATAACTAGGATTTTATACTAGAGTGGGCTAGAAGAAATTTTTTAATAAACTCCAATAGTACAAAAACATTTTATAAATTAAAAAATATAAACATATCTAGTTAAATCAGATATAATAAGTTTTATTCCTCAAAATTCATTATTATAAATAAATATGTTAACAAAAATAAAAAATAAAAAAAATTGAACAAATTATTTAAGTAATCAAATTTATTAAATATGAATTATAACTAATGTTATAACATCAATAATCTTTCTTTAAATATAAACAATCTATATTTTGATCATTATAACTCATAATTACTATTACACTTCAAATCAAAGAATATGTTAGGAGAAACACTAAGGATATTAAATTTAAATAATATATTATACAACTTATGATAAAAAAAAAAAAAACGTAAAATATGGAAGACTTAAATAAAATTTCATATTCAATATATGAAATAAAGTTATTACATATATAATATTTGAATAAAATTATAAATGTAAATAAGAAAATATATTTAATAGATTCATAATAAATATGTATTTTTTATATCATAAAAAATTAATAAATGAAATATATATATATATTATAAATTAGATCAAGTTAAAATACAAAATATAAAAATACAGAAAAACAAGACGATTAATTATATTATGCTAACAGGAATGAACAAGAATGTAGTATAGTGGGAGCTAGGGTAGGCTTGATATCCGCATTAGCTATAAGATTTATTTTTTTTTAGTGGCCCTAGGGGAGGCTTGCCCCGCACCATGCCTGATCAATAAAATTGTTTGCAACTCCACTACATTAATGACCACAAGAATCAAAAAAAGTTGAAAGAAGACACGGGTTGTGATTAATATGTTTGCCACCCTACCACATTAATCACACCATTAACCAAATAATTGAGTACAATTAAGAGTTCCTTTAATTTTTTGTATGTCCTAGCATTTTAATAAAGTAATAGATTTGTTGCCTAATTAAGGTTTAAATTTGCACAAATCTTATTAATGGGAGTCCTCTAGGTGTTCAGAAAGACCTTCTTTTTAATGCTTGGAGTAGCATGATCTAATAATAGAAAGCTTGTTCACTTAACAAAATAACAATAATAATAGAAAGCTTGTTAATAAATGCCACCAAGACCTTCTTTTAGTGCATTTAATTTTTTTGTTATCTCATCTTGCCAGCTGCATCATACATATTATCATCTATATACAAAGCATTTGGGTTACAAATTGTGGAGTAAAGTTGCAAGTGGGAATGTGGGATAATCCAGCAAATCATGTGATTTTATTCAATTTTGAAAATTAAAATTAACATTTACATTTTAAACCCGAGAAACAATTCCTTTTGTTCATGTGCGTTTCACTCATAGATTTTTGTTGAATCCATGAGTTCATGACTGAGTCAGCTCACTCTCGACTCAGTCTCTGAACTTACGCATTTTCATTCTCACAGGTGAATGAACAAAAGGAAGGGAGATGAATCAGGTTCGCCATTTTTCTTCTCGATTGGTTTCGATTCAGTTTTTTCGTCTTCTTTTTGTGTTTGATCTTCTTGTGTCTCCAGGTGTTCGACAAAATACGATGAGGAATGTGCCAGAACTAATTCATATTATCATTGCAAAACTAATTCAAAAGGTGTTTGGAAACCTCCTTCTTCGTCTCTTCCATTCTGCCTATCTTGGTTTTGAATTCAAAACCCACACTTTGTAAATTTGCAATCAAAACACGTGTTCAAATGGTAGCAACATCAAGTTCGTCGAAGTACGGAACGGAGAGCAAGTTTCGGCCAAGGGCAGAGTGTTCCCTAGTGGAGTGGATTCTACTAACGAAGATGGTGATTGACCATCGGGTGATGATGGAAGGAATGAGTTTGAAGGTCTTGGGGCCTTTAAAGCAGATATAGTAGTCAGAAACAATAAGGGTACAGATCCTAAAGAGTGGAAAGAGTTGTAGCCGGCACTAGCGTAGATGATGAAGGAGTTGTTATTGGAATTGGAATAGATGATGTAGGTGGTGTGAGTCTTCATCGCGTAAGGGGGACCCATGATAAAGACCCAGATTGTAGATGGAGATCCTAACCAACTCTCCATCGGTGATGGAGACCTTGGATTTCCATCTCCATGGAGATTAAGATTGGAGATGAAAATGGGTGGATATCTCAACCATTCATCAAATTTGATGGACAATGAAGATCTTAGAAATCTCCACCCTTCATTTTTTATTTTGAAAATAATATTTGTTGTCCATCACACAGATGTGCGGTGGAGTTTTAAAATATCTTTTTTTTTTTTTTTCAAAAATAAAGGGTATTTTGACATCTTAGTTAAAATTCTTGGTCAACCATGAAGTTTAACAATGTTCACCAATATAATAGGGATTCTATGTTAGTTAAAGGTAAATTTGTTTTCATATGTACAAAATCATACCTTAAGAAAGTTTCATGTAATTTCTTCTTAAGTTTATTAGACCAATTTTATAATGTTGAAGGTCTTTTGAGAAAATTAAACTTAGCATCTCATCGATCAATAATCATATGGATAATTAATAAATTCATTGTATATCTCTTAAAATGTTTATTTTAAAAATAGCTAAAATTCTTTTTATATATAATTTAGAATATTGTTTGATAATATTTAGATTCATGAAAGACTTTGTTACAATCATTCATGTCCATAGAATTTTTATACTAGAATAAGAATGTCAAATTTACAATTTTTTTTTTTTTTAACACCAAATTTACAATTAATAAGTAAATTAATTTAGTCTCTTAAATTTTTTTTCTAATCGGTTTTGTTTTTTATTGAATTCATTAAAACATTATAACCTTGTTCCTATAACACATCACAAGTGATATCCCCCAAGAAATTGGAAATCTAAAGAATCTGCTCTCCCTGAACCTAGAATCCAACATCCTAAGCAAACGTATCCCTTCAAATCTTGGTCACTTAACCAATCTAACCAACTTATCTCTTTCAGGTAACAAATTGAATGGCTCAATACTTATTATGATTGGAGGACTCTTGAACCTAGAAAACCTAGACCTCTCTAACGACAAAATTAGTGAAACAATACCACCTGAGATCGGAAACTGCTTGAAGTTACAGAACTTGAATTTGAGTAGAAATCATATAAGTGAAAAAATTCCACTACTACTTTCATTAGATTACTTAGATATTTCTCATAATAACCTTTTTGGGACCATCCCCAATTCTCTACATGCAAATTTTCTTATAGACTTGTCAGACAATAAAGGTTTGCGCGATCAAAGTCAAGGGTTATATCATTGCCTACCTGACAAACCTATACCTTCGTCTATCATTATGTTTATGATATTTTTTCTCTCAGTTAGCATATCATCTTTGATTACAATTTGTGGGTTATTGTTTCTCTTTAAAAATAAAATAATAAGGAGACTAAACTCAATGTAAGAGCAATCAAGAGTGGAGATATATTCTCCATATGGAATTATGATGGTAGAATCGCATTTAAAAATATAATTGAATAAACAAATAACTTTGACATTAAATATTGCATCGGAATTAGAGGTTATGGTAGTGTTTATAAAGCAGAACTACAAATGAAAAAATTATTGCATTGAAAAAGCTTCACTCTGCAAAATCTAAGGAGCCAATTTTCATCAAAAGTTTTGAAAATGAGGCTGAAGTACTATCTGGAATAGTACATCGCAACATTGTAAAACTTTATGGCTTTTGTTTACTTAAGAAATGCATGTTTTTGGTTTATGAGTACTTGGAAAGAGGAAGCTTGTTTTGCATCTTAAACAATGATGATGAAGCTCTTGAGTTGAACTAGTTCAAGAGGGTAAACATTATCAAAGATATGGCTCATGCTTTGTCTTACTTGCATCATAACTGCTCACCAACAATTGTTCATTGTGATATATCAAGTAACAACATATTACTTAACTTAAAATTAGAGGCTCATGTTGTTGATTTTGGCATAACTAGGCTTCTACAACCGAACTTATCCAATAGAACTTTACTAGCAGAAACTTATGGATATATTGCTCTAGGTAAACTACGTCCAAATATTTTTTTTTATAATTTGTTATACATGACTTTTATTTTCATCAAGTTGGTTTTTACAACTATCATCGAAAGATAACTCCTAATTTGCTTTGAAGCAGATAAAATTGAATGATGAAATAAATATATTTTATCAATAATGTTCATCCAATAACTTGTGCAAATAATCAATCTACAAAAGAAAGAAGATTTCTTTTGTTTTGAAGATTTCTTTTGCTTTATCTCATTGGCTTCATTTCTTTTGTAGAACTTGCCTACACCATGATTGTGATAGAAAATATGATGTTTATAGTTTTGGAGTGGTGGCTCTTGAAACATTAATGGGAAACATCCTACGGAACTTTTATTGTTATTATCATCATCTTCATTTGACAGAGACATAAGGTTAATTGATATATTGGACCCACACCTCCCGCCTCTCGTGGATTGAATGGTTGTGTAAGACATTGTTCATGTTTCAGCCATAGCATTTGCATGCTTGCACTCTAAACCAAAGTCTCGACCGTCAATGGAGTGTGTGTCTCAAGAATTTCTCACTTGCAAGACCCCAATGGCGTATAATTTTTAAGAAATTTCCATTGCACAACTTAGAAAATAGGAAATATGGTAGGTTCATGAGTGTGAAAATTTATTAATGCATTTCCTGCACTTCATCACGATGATCACTATGTTGTCTATCAGTTGTTTGCCATGCCAAAAACTCAATGATTGATGATTGATTCAATTTAATGCTCAAAATCTACATACAAAAAGGTTGATTTTAGTTGATGCATATCAGTATATTTTGTTGGAAAAAATAATAATTAGTTTTAAAAATTTTGAGGTGTTAGATAAATGCAGATAAATTGAGAAAGAATATTTAATTAACAAGTAAAACATCATTATAGAAAAAGAAATGATAATTTGAGTAGAATTACTCAACAACTACCTCAATTGGTTTCATGGACTAATCTTTCACGTAAGATGTCAATCATATAAAAATTATTCAACTCAATAATAACTAATTATGACAAAATGTCATTTAAATTTTGGAAAGCACACGTTATTATTCAAGCATCCTCTTCTGCCGCCTCTGTTTTTCCTATTTATTGATGCGACATCAATTCCCAATTGATTAACTCATTGACTTGAGTCTTGAGTAAGGCCAAGTAACCTTTATAAGTATAGTGCCTGAGTCTAGTTACAAAGTTCTATGTATCACTACTTGCTTTAGTCAGTGGTGACAATTCAAGGAACAGTAGAACAGAATAAGTGTTTGTATATAAATAAAAACAAGTAAATGGTTCTTTCCCTTGACAAAATATTTTCATTAATATATTGGCATCCATTGCATACTAAAGCATACTATTGCCACAAACATAGGCGATGTAATCGTGTAGATCCAGAAACATTTTATGAAAAGTTCAATCCAGAAACGTTTCATATCTAATTGAAGCTTGAAAACACTACTCCTTCACACTGGAACAAGTTCTATCAATTTTTAGAGCAAAGTTAGAAGACCTTGACTACATATGGATGATTGAGTCACTAAACTGGACTTAACCACCAAAAAACAACTGCATGGACTCGACAAAACATCAGGAATACATGAAATTTCGTAGATGATCCATTTCCTTATTACTTGGGAGAAGACTAACTCGAGTTTAACATCGATTGATAGTTCTTTTGTTTTTTAAACTTTCCTTATTTTTAAATGCACTATTTATCTTTATTTAATTTGGATTTATATATTGTTCCTTTTCTTAAAAACTGAAACTAAAATTTATTCTCAATTTACCAATTTGAAAAAATAAACAAATAAATCTTGGTATGTAACCCCTCATAGGTCCCCATGTTTTCCTCCTTTGAACAAAATACAATAATAAGTTCTCCTATGGATAACCACATTAGATTAATTGTGTCTAAAACTTAGAGTTGTGGACTTAAGGCTTAGGCTCATTGCCTTTGTGGCCCTATCATGTAATATCAAGATAAACATAGGTGGAGACGATGTGATCGATGTACTACACAACAATTAATATAGTGTGTGTGTATATATATATATATATATATATGAAAATTTCTATTGTCAATTTCTTCTAACTTTAAAAAATTAAGATGAACCAATCAAATTCATCCATTGTATTTACTCTCCTATTCAATTCAAATACAATGGATGAATTTGATTGGTTCGTCTTAAAGAAGACACTGACCATAGAAGTTTTGATATATATATATATATATATATTACCTATTTTAATTTAATTTCTTGTTATTAATTTGATGAATGTAGTACTTTTTCTTACAAACGGGTCATTAAGATTTTATATATGAGAAACGCTATATGAAGCAAATCCTATTATGATCGTTTCTAGTACTTTGTAGGAAATTGTCAATGCATACATACCTTGATATTATAAAGTTCATAGGCCCTCCAATGTGCAAATATCGGAGTTTTCATAGAAAATCAAAGGAATATTTAGATAATTTGAAGAGCAAAAAGGATGACTTAATTAGTCACAAGAAAAGCATAGAACTGAGATTGGTTAATGAACTTCGTCAATTTGGAAAAAAAGCCGATAGAAAAATTGAAAATTGGTTGATGAAAGTAGAAAAGATCCTTGGTAAGATAGAACGTCTTGAAGTTATAATCAATAAAGTCGAATATCTATCTATATCTATCACGTACATCTCTTGGGAAACAAATTGATGAAACGATAGTAGAAAGGAAACGAATAAAGTTTATGATAAAATTCACTTCTCTAAGGCTGTAGTAATATATGATCCTTCGATTAGTGGGATGGCCTTGACGGTACCAGGGTTGGTAGGTGAAACTATTGTAAAAGAAAAGATTTTGGGGCTACTTGATGGGTGATAGTGTTTGCAAGATTGGAGTATGCGGAATGGGAGGAATAGGGAAAACCACCATCATGAAACATATTCATAATAAACTCTTTAGTGAACCTAAATTTTTTAAAGTAATTTGGGTATTTGTTTTCCAAGAGTTTGATGCGTTTTAGCTTCACAAAGAAATTGCATCATCATTGAATCAAGATTTGTCAAAATATGAGGATAAAGCCATGGGCTGGCCCGAACTTCAAGTCAAAATTACAATAATACCATTAAAGGTTTCTAAAGTAATTAAAAAATCAAGATAATAAAAAAAAAACCAAGATAATCAAAAGAGCACTTAACAAATAAAAAATTTAAGAACATAAAATAAAAAATCTGGTGATTATATTGTCCAATGATAACATGTCACCTAGTGTTCTTACAAATAAAACAAATTTAAATAGAAAAACTTAAATGTAATAATTAAATAATAATATTTTAAATATTATCAAAAACACAAGAAAAGCTAAAATTTGGGTTCTACTCCCAGTGAACCAGGTTTGTCCATCTCTATAGTGGAGATGAACAAATCTATTTCATCTCCCCACCTTAAAACCCTTTTTGAACAAATCAATAAATATATAAATCTTTAGAAGTGATCACCTAAAAAATGCAGAAGAAGGTTCCATTTCCTCCGAGAGGACATCAATCGTTAAACTTGGTTCTTGTCCCATAGAGGATACATGTGAACCCTAACACCTTTTTAGAAGAGAAATTAAAGATCTCCTCCATAAAGAGACCAAATTTGGTTGGATTTCCGGGACACATTGAACATTTCTTTTTGCTGTTTCCCCCCCTAAATTACCTCCTTTGAATCTCCTAATGAATTTGTTTTTTCCATAAATCTAATTTATTTTTGTCAATGTTGAGGTTTGATATATCTCCTCATTTGAAGAAATGAAGCCACCTCATTTCCTTATATATATATTTTTTTTCTTTTTCATTTAAACAATAATAATATTTTTTTAAGGGACAATAATATTATTAATTTAAATTTTGGTGTGATGTGGCAGATGGTGATGAGGTATAGTTACTTTTTATTCATTCAAAACTTTTTTTCACATGTGAAAGGGCTATTCTACTCTTGAGTAATTAAAATTGCAATCATTTCAACCTTGGTTAAACGTAGTCAAAGACACTTGCATGCGATAGATCATAAACTCATATTTTTATGTAATTACATTTTTTACAGGGACCTTCGTGCAATTCACCCATCGAGGACTGTTTATTCTCCCCCAATTATTGTGTCATCCTACTTCTAAAATGACAATTTTCCCCTTGAAACGTTAACTTTGTGGTTAGTCAATCGTTTTGTCAACCTTTTTCAAAGAAATTTTATGCAATAAAATGGAAAGTTTCCTAAAAGTATTATCTCGCATGAACTCAGAGGATGTATGTACAATTAATCTTAATCATGATTAAGAAGAAGAGAGTGGAATTTCACCTAATCTTTGGTGGTTACCCTCCAATAATGATGATGATTAAGAAAGTGGAATTTTGCCTATGTTTGTGCCATTATCCCTAATAATGATGATGGTAAAGGTGGCAAAGCAATTGAATAACTTCATCATGTTTGGAAATTAAGGTTAGAATACATCATTTAATTATAACCATCAAAAATCACAAACTTGATCTCTAATTTGAAGAAAATTTTAATTGCACAGAGTGTACAATATTACAATGCATCTAGCCTTGTAATCATGCTATGTGGTATATGTGAAGTTCATTTGATTGATAATTCATGTCACATGATACAAAATAGATGAATAAAATACACTGTATTAAGTATAGGGAAGATTCTCTTAAATATGAGTTTGGAAAATGTTCATGTTGTCCTGTGGTGTATTTGAGGGAAGAGGGACAGGCTCTACCTCAATATGCTTTGTTATCCAAAGAGCATGAAGCCTGGACTGATCTGTGTCCTCATTTCATTTAATTCTGAGTCCCTGATGATTTAAATCAATTATAAATTGTTGCATTAATTACCATTCAATTAAAAAGGACCTCTAACTTTGAAATTAGTCAAGTTCATTCACTAGTTTTTAACAATCATGTGTTTACACTAGTTTAATTATTGTACTCAGTTTTTTCAAAGGATAAGATTCAACAGGTCCCCCATCTATGCATAATTTTATTATATATAATAAATTTGTTCGTGCCATCAAAGTTGGTCGAAAACAAATTAACAAACATGTAGTGTTGTAATCGATATGTAAAGAGTACTGGAGCAACGAGCAGTACTTCTTGAAATTCTTGAAGGCAGTCTCCAAGTAGTATGTAAATGTGCTTTCAACATTTACATCATGGAGTTTCTTAAGAAGGCTAGAGTCTTTGCTTGGTTGCATGCTTGCTTTTTACTTGTGAATTACGATTTGTGGTGACTCAAATTATGTGTTTATATTCTTTTTCAAGGACAATAAAATGGCAATTCGTGTTTTAAATACCCATAACCAATGGACATTTTACTAAGTACCAAATTTCAAGTACTTCACAACCAGTGCCACTCATAGGAATCAAGATTTTATCGAAAATTTTATTTTGTGTACATCTCGATGGTGCAAAGAAATTTATTATAAATAAAATAAAAATGACATTTAACTAGAAGATAATTTTATAAAATTAAGCATCTAATTCAAAAGATTAGTCTATTAAGAGGAGGAATTCTTCTTATAAATTACTTAGAAACCTCATTTCCTCTTTAACTATTTTATTCCAACCTACAAACCTCAATATCCCTCTCTTTAACCAACCTATATGACTCTAGCTAGTAGATGACAATCTTGTAGTGTCAGAAATTCAATCTTTGTCAGTATGTCTACAAGCTATCATGTAAAAATCATTAAGAAAATGTTCAAGCATGTTTACAAAACTATACATAGAAATCATCGAGGAAATATTCAAAGTTGTTCCTAAAAGTTATCTAAAATAATCTTTATTCCACCATCTAGGGGCATAGCCAATTTTCGCTTGGGTAGACTAAATTGAAAGTATAATTGTTTATTAAGCAAAGCCGAGTCTTGACAACATGAGAAAATTTCTTTGATTGACAAATCAAGGGTTAGATCAATTGTTTTATTGGCCAAATACCGTAACAAAACGCTCATTGGATGTAATTTCTTTATTGTTCTAAAGACGTGATAGTATGAAATCATAGATATTCGAAAAAAATAATAGTCTATCAGTTAAAATTTATAAATTTTCAATTTTCTGGAAGAATTAGAATGTATACACTTACTTAGATCAATTTGCATTTTATATAGTTTATTTGGTAGCTAGAACGCAATTTGATAAAAACAATATATATATATGATAAAAAAAAAAAAAAAAAAAAATGAAAACCGTTCAGCTATAGCCCATATTCGCCCAAGAGGCTATCTGCCGCTCATAACACCATGTTATGTATCTTGATGATAGAGAACGTCAATTTAATTTTGTCTTATATAATTAGATGATAGAAAATATTCATTCAACTTAACAATATCGTAAATTCGAGTCATCACACCGTAGATAGTATTTAAAAATATATATATATTTTTATTGTAAAGTTAAATATTTGTCAGTCTCATATAAATTTAGTCTTTTGAGGATAAGTGGAGTCTTTTTCCTTTTTTTTTTTAAAAAAAAAAATGTTACAATTAATTTTGGATTTAAAGCCGGACATGACTCATTTTGCAATCTTAAAGTGTAAGTGTGAAAAATACACATCTCAGAATCTGTAGCCCTTTAGTTATTCCTATTGAACTTGCACGCTAATTCAAATAGTTAGATAATTACTGCATAATTATTTTATCAACTTAAAAGCAAATTATCACATAATTACTAGGTAACTATATTGAGATAATTTGATATTTAAATCCCTTAATAATTGAGTCAAATTCTTGGATAATTGCTGAATATTAGATATATGATCCCTTGGATAATAATAAAATTTAATTGGATTAAATTTAAATTTTTGATAAGGCACATCGTTTCTCTTAGGCATCAAATGACATTGTTTAAACAGTTCCATGAAGGATTTTCGAGTGAATATCAGTCTTCTAACTAGTGGAACTCCATTCATGAACTCATTGCACATCTGAAATCTTTAAAGTTTATTTCTCTCCTAAAACTCTGTAGTTCATGACCATTCCAAGAACAACATTATCTTTTTATTTATAGACCAGAGAAAAGTTTCAACAAAAGTAACCAAAAAGCAAAGTTACCCAATGGAGAAAAATTAGTAAAAGTTTCACTCCACTCTCCATTAGTACAAAATTATAAGCCCCAGTTCAAAAAGAATAGCATCTGTATCACAAAAAGGAAAACAAAAGGGAAAACTAGACATTTAATTTCCTACAATAATGGCTACATCATTAACTAATGCAGCATAGTGTTGTTGCTTTTTTAACTTGCCAAGAAATAATAATTTGTAAGTGACTTTTTGTACCCCATCTCTGTCTTCTTTGCTGGGCAGACCACTATTTTTTGTGCTTGTACATTCTAATCTTCACCAATTAATTGAATACACTTCCAATAAACAGGAGCTTCAATAGTGTATGGAACAAATCAAATGGCTGTTTTTCCAACCTGCTAAGAATTGTTGGTGGTCTGTCACCTCATCGTCGATCAAATGTTCAAGGGCTCAGCCTCAGTGTCTCGTTCCTTCATTGCCCAGTCTTGTACTTCTGTAACGAAAATACAAATTGCCAACTAATGAGCACCAAACGTTGTGAAGTCGAGTACATGGAAATTTTGGAACTTATTGAGTCTGTGAATTGCCAACTTATAGTGCAAGGATAATACTTACTTGGCTTGTCTGAAATCACCAACAGCCGCCTCTGTAAGACTGATGCCACAAAGAGGAAGATCGAGCACATACCAAACATAACAGTGATGGGGTATGCATCAACCTTGAAAGAAAAAACAAAACCAATAAGCCCGAGCAAGAGAAAGCTGCTCAGTGCACTTGAGAGTTTTGGAAGTCTAAAAAAATGCCTAAAGATGGCTGGTAACTGACGGGGGGAATAGGGCCATTGGTTACATTATGTGCTCCCAACCAACACAATCCTATATTTCTGGAACTGATGAAAGAAAATAAATTGAAGTGTGGAACTTACATTGTACAGCACGACACACACAAAGATGTTGAGAGGAATGCGGAAGAAGTTCATGATGGTGCTTCTGGCCTCCTCTGGAATGTACTGGGACCTCATTTTCATAATGGATGGCCAGAATATACCGACACAAGCCTCAAAAGTACAGAAGCCAAGAAGCTGAATACAACCTGAAAATGTGATGCTTCCGCCTTTGACATTGGAAGGCGCTACCGAAAACTGTTCGAAATTGTAAAAATGGATATTAGTAGATGAATATAATAAGATATAGAACATGAAAAGGTTAAGTGGAACCAGCAACATACACTGGTTACAATTGGAAGCAGAAGGGAGGCGGAAGAGACTAGAAAAACGATCTGCATGTAGCTCTCCACTTTGGGTGAGGAACGAGCCATCAAACGAGATGCAAAGGAACTTCCCAACATTGAAGCCAACATGAAAGTTGCAAAGATAAAACCATGGGGAATATCCTCCTCATTTGGGCTCAAAGCAGGAGTCCAGAGGAACACAAAGGTATACATTGATCCTTCAAAAAGGGACTGGATGGCTCCAAGCAAAGCAATTTTTTCATCTGATGCACAAAGAATGTGTTAATGTTATAGGTGAAAGAAGAGGCTAAAGAAACTAAAAAATTCGCAAAGAAACACAAAAGAAACTACGAGACCATGATCAATGTTATAATTTTAAGAGCAATTAGATATTGAAACTCCACCAGAAGCAATAGCCACGGCAGCACCCCTGAATTGGGTAAGCAAGTCCTTGCTCTCGGTAGGGTCACCATAGTTCTCACTCCATGATGATAAAATAATGGCCATCCCAATTGCAAGAAAACATGCAGCAGCATCAAAGGAGCCACAGGTCCAAGAGCAAAAGAGTCAACGAGAAGGTTTCCAAACAATCCAGCAATAATAGCAACAAGACCATTGCCAAGAAGACTGCCTTTGAGAATGTTATTGACAGCCATTGTTGCTCAAAACCCCTCTGCATAGATTATATCATAAAACAGAGTATTAAAATGAAGTGACGTGTGAAAAAAACTCATCGAAAGTGGAAAACTGCCAGCTAACGATAACAACGCTTTACCTTATTGTGCTCTGCAACGAGCCATGACTCAAATGACGAAAACAGGAGAGAAGTTGCAATACCTCCCAAAACACGACCAAGCATCAGAACTTTGTATTGAGGAGAATGCTTAGTAAAGCAGCTCAGTATGTATGTTATACAATAAGTCACGCATGCCCTCTTTCGGCCCCTGAAATTCAGAACATAAATCCATAACCAACTCGCATAAAACATATTCCACTAACCATGAACCGTAAACATCACAAGACCAAGAAATTCTCACTGTTTGTCAGCCATCGATCCAACAATTGTCCCAAACAACATGGAGGACCCAAAACCAGCTATGAAAAGCTGCCCAATCTCCCCTTTCCCATACCCATACTGACTGTAGAGGAAATACACATAAGGACCCTGCAACCAGTCCCCAGCTATTGACAAGTAAAAACAGCAATCCGTCAGACAAATAAATAAAACATAACTACCACTAAAAACATTCACATCTTGATGTCATCTCTTGGCGACATATTTCACAACAATAACTACAATTCATAGAATCACGTAAGACAAAGATCGGTATTGACAGCCTATCAAGATCATAAATCAAGCTTTAATAATCATATGCATCGCGAAAGCGATCAGTACCCCATATAACTTACTGAATTTCAAACCCTACTAAATAAAAAAATCTAAAATAATTTAATGAGCCATTCTCCGATCCGTCCCACCGTGATATCGACAGCTACATAAACTAAACAAAAATGAGTGAACTTCAACACACACTTAAATACAGATCAATGCAAGTCTTGTTCACACAACACAATGTGAAACATAAAGACACATTTATGCTGATCAAGATTGTAACTTTATCCAAACAAACACAAACCCAGATCAGATCACAACATGTTTAATCGAAATCAAATTCCAACATCTCAAAAACCAGTAAGATCAGATCTACAAACATATACAAACAAGCAAAACAGAGACAGATCTGTGAAAAACCAAACAAAAGAAGAGAGTGTATGTACCCATCATGAGAGAGTAAACGACGAGGTAGTTGTTCTTGAAGGAGTTGAAAGCAGAGGAGGTGTTGGTTCTGTCCTTGTTGGTTTTACTCAGCTCCAATGCTGCCACCACAGCCCCCAACCCACCAAACACCAGGTAATAGAACATCTCCATTGTCGTTCAAGTCGAGGAAGAGATCTTCCAACCCCAGATCAGAAACATAAAAATTTAGAATACCCAGAAACTTTTTTTTCCAGATTCTAGCTCACTGAGAGATCGAGGAGCTGTGTGCGTACGTATATATAATGACTTGCAGCGAGGGGTTTGGGTTTTTTTTTCCGTCTTCAAATGAGGTCTCTTTTTGTTATTGGGTAAATTATTGTATAGTCCCTGATATTTGGTGAATTTAGGGTGTGTTTGTTTGTTCGTTCTTTTTTTACATTTTTAGGATTTTTAAAGTAGGAGTTTAATTAAGTAAATTATTATTGTTTGATTTTTTTATTATTGGTTTATGTTAAGTGATAAAAAATCTTATTTAGATAGTTAAATAGTTTTGGATTTTCATTTAGGTTTTATGTTATGATTTAATGCCAACTTACTAAAATAATAAATAATGAATAAATTATTATCAAAAAGATTGTACATATATTAAAATCTCTAATTTCATTAAATTTAATCTCTAATGATACTCTAAACCTTACTATTTCTACTAATAGGAGGCTCCGTCACCTTCCTGGATTACCATCGAATGAGGTCAGTAAATCTCCCTCAATCCTAGAGACAAAGGTCATCAATGTTTACGTCATTGTTTGAGAAGGTCGTTGGCCTCCTCTTGACAAACTAAAGAAGAAGGAGGCTGGTGTTTTTTCATTTTATTTATTAATTTCTTAACTTGTTTTATTTTTAATGAAATATAAAATATTATTGACATATAAATAATAAATTATTTTAAATGAAAATAAATATCTTAAAAGATAAGCAAAAATGAATTGTTGATATAAAAAGTAATTGATAATAATTAATTTACTTAATATTTAAGTTAAGAAATTTCAAAAAGAAAAACAAACAAATTTAAATATCTTAAATGTTAAGTTATATTAAGTTAAGTTAAAATAAGGAGTTATAAGAGTTGAATGAAAAGAACACATACCACTTTAAACTCATATTCAATTTTTCTTCCATTATTTAAATATTCTCTTTAATTTTTGGATTGACTAACTACAAATTTAACGGTGTAAAAGAAAATTGGTTAAATTAAACATAAAAAGTAATTAAAACTAAAACTACTTTTGAAACAATTTTAAATATTTTGTAATTAATTACTAATCTACCATAAATAAATTGTATAAGAGACCTAATCATTTAAAAAAAAAAAAATAGAGTGATGAGATGTCCACCCCTCAAAAACTGTCTTTACACCCCTTTTGCCATAAAAAAATTAAAATTTTTCTAGTTTATTTTTAAACTCCATAGATCACTTAATACCAAGAATATCCATTTTATTTTTTTTTTCAATTTTATTATACTATACTTTTATAAGTATATCACATTTTATTACACTATATTTTTATAAGGAATGATGACACATTCCTTATAAAAAGATTTAAACTGGAATTATCATTGATTATCATAAAAAAAAAAATTACTATCTAAAACTCAAATACTCTAAACTTATCAAATATATTATTCAAAATATGCTATTAATCAAAAAGAAAAAAAAAAAACTCAATTCTTTGCTTTGCGATCAATGAATGAAGAAAAATTTAAATATATCTTTTGAAGATTTGTATGCTACCCGTTATTGATTTTTCCTTTTGATCTATTTCATTGATCTTGTAGTCAATAACTTGAATTTAAAATAAAAAACTCATCGTGATTATTATACATTCAAAAAACAACTCTGTCATATACTTTTATAATGTATCAAGTTAAAGTTAAGAACCAATAATTCATTTTCTGTATTTTTTTAACTATCATTGAGTAAGTTTAGGGTTTGTGTTCGTTTTTTATATAATAATCAATTATGGTTCAAGTTTAAATATTTTTCTAGAACTATGAACCCAGAGGTAGTATTGTGTTAAGGATGATTGGTTGGGTTTCTTTGGATTCGAGTTGCATTGTGTTTGTATGTATCGGTTTTTATGATCATAAAAGTTTTATTTTTGTTTTGAGAGTTTAACCAATGTTTCATTTTACTGATACAATTAGTTGAATATGTTATTATTTCTTATAAAAATATGGTGTAATAAAATGGATGTACTTATAAAATATAGTACAGTAAAGTTAAGGTAAAAAGGGCATTCTTGATATTAAGCAGTGTTTAATAACAAACTAAAAAAATTTTAAATTTTTTATGGCAAATGGGGTGTACAAACAATTTTCGAGAGGTGGAAATATCACCACTCTTAAAAAATTTAGATTTTAAAAATCTACAAATATAAATTTTATCGTCAATATTCTTTATTTTTCTATTATTTTATTACTTAACTTTAGTTTTTGTTGGCATATACACAGGGGCATCTTCTAATATTCGCTCCAAAGTGTTAGTTAGATGTTATTTTCAACGGCGATCAATGTTTTGCAAATACTTTTGTGTAGCAGAAAGAAATGTTGAGTATACATGCAATTTTACCCAAACCCAGGGCTGTTCTGCAATTTGCCTTTGTTTATTGCGATTAGCAGCATTTCAACTGTCATTGTTATCTGTTGTACGTTTGACTTTTGTTTTTCGTAAAGGCACATTGACTTGTAAGAGTACAATAATTATGATGCGTGGATTGGTGAGTGGAGATGGAGCGCGTCGTAGGGGATTACTCCTTAAGGACGCGGTTTTGGTGTGTCCACGTGTGGCCGTGGTCCGTTGATTTTGAAATTATACACGTGGCGCGATCTGGATTTTTCATATTGTTTATTGTTTTTGAACCTAGGTGTCGGTGGTTAAGTGCCCAAATGGCATGCCTTGGATCTGGTACGGAGAACCGGATCGTGGACCCCACTTTCTCTCTTCGTCCAGATGCCGTAGGATTAAACTAGATGTTTTGTGGATTTGATCGTGTGGTTGATGGGTTTTTTAATTGCATGAAAGTCAACTATGTTAGGTTAGTGCTTTGAGAAGAAATTAGCTAAGTGCTTTGTCATGATTTGATACATACATGTACATATATATTTTAAAAGGAAGTAATATTATATTACTCAAAAACTTATCCAAATTCATGATTTAAATAATATAGTAAGATGATTTATAGCTACAATATTAATTATGAGTAATACTAGGTTTTTCAAATATTTTATCTAAATTTATACCTAAATGATGTGACATATGAGTTGTAAATATTTTATTAATTATTACATCAGCACATGATGTATAAGATTTTGACAACTTACATATCCCATTATTTGGACATAAATTTGGATAAAATTTTTAGGAAGTTTAGCATTACTCATTTATTATATATGTAAATATCACATCATTGATACATTATTCATAAATTAATATAGTAACTACAAATCAGTTTATCACATCATTTAGAAAATACTTTTAGATAAACTTTTGAAAAGTGCAACACGATTCTTTAAAATATATATGAATTTGAATGAAACATTTATTAATATGAGAGGGGGAGAAAAACATAAATTTTAACCATGTCTTGTTTTATGTTTAGATTGGAAAATGTTCATAAAACTCAAACTATGATTGAATCTTAATCTTATTCATCACAACACCTCATAAACCACATGATTAACATGTAATTACAACTCACATGTTGTTTCATTCATAATTGTTCTTTTGATTGAATATGAATTTTATAATTCTTCATATCATTTATGATTGATATGATCATTAAAACTCACATACCATTTTAGTTTAAGATTATTCTCCATTAATAATTATAAAGGGAAAAATGGAAACCTTTTCGAGTAATTTTCAATTCAATAATCATAGCATTTTTTTTATATAAAATGTAAGAAATTAATCTTAGTGATTAAAATAACTAGGTTTTAATATATCGACTAATGGATGCAGATGTTTGTACAAGTGATGATATGGTGGGTGAATTACATAAACTTAATTGCTTTTACTTTAAACCAAACTTTAGTATCCAAACAACAATCTAATTTAATCTAAAACTTAAGACAATATCATCATGTACAAGTCATATTTTTAATTCAGTTACAAAGGTTATCACCGGGCATTGTATACTATTGAAGCAGAATTAGTGGAGAGTTCAATACAAACCAAATTTTCTATTAAGTTAATTTAATTTCATAATCTTTTGTCTTTTTAAGGTACTAGTACTTGCCCAGTTAATAGTTAAGATCAATTGAGACATAACTCTATAGAGCGATTCAGAAAATATCTTCGTAAAAGCGGGAGAGAGCAACCCACAACATATAGATAAAATGTCCACAACTTTGTAGGATTTTAGTGTAAAAATCCGTTAATTATTAAATACAGTGGATGGTAATGTGGGTCTTTATTATTAGAACACGACCCATTGTCTAATTTAATTACATGATCCGACGAAAACAATTGTTTATCTAATATATGCATGTAGTGAGTGTTATACCTTAATGCTTGTCGGCGAGTGTGAAGATTGATTGCTTGCTTCTCGCTTCAGCAGTTTGGTGACGGTGGAGATCTAACATGTAAAGACGTGACAAATTTAATGATTAGACACAAAGAATCCAATTGAAGTAATTAATTACTCAAATTTTCATTCCTTCAGAAGCTTGGCACACCTAACAAGCGTATTTCATAACTATTGGCATTCAGTAATTATTCAAGTGAGTAGTACACTTCCTACTCATATTCATAATTAACATTTGAATTTTATTATTTATATTTCTGGATATATGTATTCGAATTCACGAAGGACTTTATTATTAGATTCTGATTATACATTATCGTAACTACGCATACTCCTATTCTAATATTCTATAAAAAAAAAAATTAGGCTTTCGACTAAATAATTAGATTGGAATTTGAAATTAATGAAGTGATTAGTTAAAATTATTATTATTATATTATAAATGATTAATTAATATAGAATAAATTTTCATTTTAGCTATTTTTTTTATGTTATATAAAATCCACCTTAATCTTAAGTAAAGGATAAAAAACTAAAATAAAATGAAAGAGATGCAATCAAGATAACTATTAATTCAGATTAGACCGCCGGAATTTAATGAGACATTTCTCAACTTTTTGTTTTGCTTTCAACTAAATAAAAGACAAAAAAAAAAAAAAAAAATTGACCGTTTGAGGATTAGATCGCACTGCATGAGAAAAATGAGAGAATGACATGCATATATATATATATATAGATAAAATTTTGTAACACCATAAAGTCATTCAACTAAACTATAATAACAATTTAAAATCACTCAACTGAGTTATGTAATATTAAATGAGTCGAAATGTTGTATATATATGACATTTATAAACATGTCACATTTTGCTAGCAAGAGAAAATTTTCAATATTGTGTATGCATATCAGACCCAATAACCTCATGTTATAAGATATGAATAATTGATTAAAATATGGTTTTAATGACACAGCCTAATTTTAGTGACTTTGTGTGCATATACCTTGATACATGGTCCGCTTCACACACCTTGTATATTGAAAATTTTCTTACAAGATGTCATGACATGAACCCTATCCAATGATTCATGTCATACTCATACAGTATGTATAACCATTTAAATGTGTTTATCAAATTACACATGTAATTTTGGCAACATAAAACATATACAACGAAGAACGGATGGCAAATTTATCCGTAACGACTCATACTAATGTTTCCTTTTGTGCGTGGGATCGAATAGGATCGAATAAAACAAGATTGGATGAGATTAAACTAATATTATACCATATTTGTTGTAATTAGGATTAGATTTGACTAAATTGATAGAATATTTGTGAAAATAGATTTTTGAATATAATATATTAAATTAATATTTAAATATATTTAATATGAATATAAATAAAAATATAAAAGTTGATTAAATAAAAATAAAAATTTATTTTTTAATAAATTTTAAATTTATAAACTTCATATTCTTTAAATAATTAAATATATAATTATAAAATATTTTATATTTTAATACATAAAATATAAAAAAAAAAAATCATAAACGAATGAGATTTGAAAAACCTATAAATTTGAAATTTGAAAAGCTACAGTTGGTGGCCTCAAGAATGAAGCTTTCCCTTACTTCTTTAGCCCAACTGTGGACAATGATGAGCCAAGAATCTTTTTTCCCCCCGAATCTCACCTAATTACATGTCTCCCATACGCAATCAATGAGTAGGATTGGATACCCAAAACCGTTTAACTGATCAATCCAATTAAACCAAACCGTTAAAACGATTGATTTGGATTCATAAAATGAAATAAATTCATTGGATTGGTTAAAAGCAACTCAAATGGTTTGTGTTGATTTGTGGGTTGTGTTTTATCAAAACGAATAACACAACCTAAACCGTTATATATATAACCGTTATATATATATATATATATATTAGAAAAAGAAAACATTAAAATAGAGTTAACCTAATTTTCTATTGTATATACTTTTCATTTCTACCTCCAGCCTACCTTTTTCTCAAAACTATTATTTTTTGTTACCAGATCCATAAGCTTTTGACACTTTTCAGTTGTCACTAATTCTTTTAAAAGTTAGTAATATTTGATTCTTTTTATTTTAAATCACTAATTTTGTATTTCTTTCTTTAGTGTTCATAGAAGAAAGCTTTGCATGATTTCACTTTGTTCATGACTTCATGCTGTATAATTCATTTTTGCTCACATGAATTTAATATGCATATTGTCTTGAAAAAGCATGTGAACTCAGTTCATAATTTATCTTTCATGACTTGTAACTCTATACAAAATAATTTATTTTCTATCAATTAGAACGTTGGTGTATATTAACATGTAATCATATCATAGACAATATATATTATCATGTCATTAAAATTATGGTGTATCGAAATATTATATTTATACTCATAGTTTTTATTATAATGACATCATATTACTTTCTCATAGTCTAACCATTATTTTTATTATATTTATTATTTGTAAGAAATCTAATTTTCGAGACACAACTCGACTGTCATATATTATTGATGGCATAAAGAAAAACTTATGGTAATAAAAAAACTTGAAAACTTAAGTTATTTTAGTTGAATGTTAAACCAAAGCAAATTGAACCGAACCAATTTTTATTGGTTTGGTTTTACCTTATGATTGGTTTGGTTTGGGCAGGGTCAAACTCTACCCAAACTAACCCATGCCCACGGCCCACCCTACTAATAAGTATCCATTGTATTTGAAGCACTTTAAAATAATATTAGTCCAATTTAAAAATTTTGACCGGACGGAGAAACCGCGGCAAATTAGACTGGTTTACATGATATTTTAAGGTTTTTACATTTAAAAAAAAAAAATTCCATTTGAATCCCCAAAATTTTAAAAAATATCATATTTTTAAAACTCTTTTAGAAAGAATTTTTTCATCTCTAATTTTTTTAAAACTCTTTAAAAAAGTTTAAACCGTCAGTTAACTAATGGTCAATAATGACTTTAGACAATTTAAATTATAATTTAACAATTTAAATTCAACAATATTTTAAACAATTTAACTTATAAATTCATTATTTTATGAGAGTAATCTAATAGTTTATGTGTTAGTAACAACCATTAAGAACAAAAATATTTTTTTATATATTTTTTATTAATATTGACCATTAGCTTACTGAAAGTTTGAATTTTTTTAAAGAGTTTTAGAAAAATTAGAGATAAAAAGAATTATTTTCAAAAGATTTTTAAAAATCTTATATTTTTTTCAAAACCTTAGGCACTCAAATGAAATTTTTCAAAAAATAAAAAACTTTGGGTATGACGGCAAGTAATTTTGTAGAATTATAGTCCATTGTATGATGCAAGTATGTTTGCGCATGTTGTTTGATTAGGAAAATATAGAAACATGTAAAATATATATCAACTTGTTTGTTTGACTAATTTTTTGTTTATCTAATTCTCTCAAGAATTAGGAGTAGGGATGGCAAAATTATTAATAAATTTAGATACTCATAGGCATGCACTCCATTTGGAATGGTGGTGGATACTATTATAACGGGGCTAAAAATGGACATGGTCCATGGATATACGTCCCCATCCAGATCCATTAATAATATCAATATTTATAAATATAATAAATTTAAGGCTTACTGTGTAATTACTAAAATAGTTATATAATCTTTTTTTTTAAAAAAAAAATTTTCCACAACTCAAACCCAACCTACTGAAAAAAAAAAAGAGAGAACTTAATTTTTATGACCAGATGTTAATCAGACTTCTCTCCTAAAATATGTAACAATTTAATATATATATATATATATTTATATATATATATATATTTTTTTTTATGGTATATGGAGATAGAGTGAGATGAATATCCTTATCTCAATTTGGACATTCTTTTGGATTTGCCCAATTTATAATAATGGAGATAGATACAGGGATGAAGATTGGAGTATCCATCCCCGGCCTACTTCATTGCAATCCCTAAACACAAATCTCCAGAGTAATCAAACACCACCTATCTATCAAAATCTACTTCTAAAATATTTATTTAAAAAAGTTATATCAAACGGAACCTTAATTAAACTCAGACTAACCTAAATTGAGGTTTAATAAATTGATTATTTTCATTTAATTTTTTTTTATTATTTAATCTGAAAAATGAGACACAACTTAAAATTATAAACACAAAATTCAGACTTGAAATTTAAAAACATTTCTAATGAAACATAATACAAAATAATAAAATATAAAAAGAACCTCTCATTCAAGTTTTGTAACTCTTTGCTCCAAGGCGGCCTCCTCCAATAATCCAGCTTCCGCCTTCCTTTTAGGGTTTGGTGGCATGAATATCGCTTCACTTTCTTGCAAAACAAACACAATCATAAGTATAATATACTTAATAGACAACAAACACAACAGTAAATCAAAACGACAAATGTTTTGGTGGGGTTGGGCAACATAGTGATCGATTTGATTCCTATTGAAACTGGACCTAATCGGGTTTTTTTTTTAATTCTCAACATTGAGAACTGAACATGCAAAAATTGAAAACTGAAACCAGCTTGAACCGAATGTGGTCACTTCGGTTTGGGTCGGTTCAGTCCTCATCAATTTTGGGCTTGTTGAATAGCAAACAGAGGTAAACTGAAGAAGAAGAAGACAAAGAAGAACATAGGTGAACATATGTTTGCATTAAAAAATCAAAGAATAAAACCAAAAAAAAATTTAAAGCTTATGTCACATTAATCCGGTCTCTTGATCTATGAAACAAATGGTCTCATGGATAAAAAAAATTGAAAAAAATGTTGACAATTTAAATATATATATATAATATTTTTTTTTTAAAGCACATATTGTTGGGAAAACTTCACCTCTCAAAACCTCTTCTTATAAGAAAACCCTACCTCCTGTAAGAATATCAGAAATAATAGAGAAATAAAATAGAAAATAATAACAATCATCACAATACAAGAATTTACGTGGAAAACTCCAAAACAGGAGAAAAAACCACGGCCCCTAAAAAAGAAATTCACTATGTGAAAAATTATTACAATCACATAGACTATTCTCTCACATCCCACGACCTCAATACACCCGCACTCTTTATAGCATACATCAATTCACACCTTCCTACATTCTAAAATAATAAGAACAAGAAAAGAATTTAAGTAGAGTAAAAAACAATGCTTAAAATGTCTTTGACTGGAGCAATTTGAAACCAAAACTTTGGGCTCATTTTATAGCTTTCAAAACTCATTCTTCCTTGTTTTGTTTCAGATGTGGGATTCACTCCACTTTTATTTTTGCCTTTTGTTTCCGATGTGGGATTGACTCAACTTTTATCCTTGCCAATTTCCTAACACATATTGTTTAACAAATGACAGCAACTCGAGTGTTGTCGCTCAAAATCCCATCATACACAATCTCGTATCCACCTTCATTGGTCATATCCTCTTTTCAAAGCCCATTAATGGCAACCTCAAGCTCTTTTAGAGTGTACCAAAGGCCCTATCCGAGACGTGAGACAACGTCACTATCCACCAAACTTTGTCACTATCCTTCAACTCCGAGAGCGATGGATCAAAGAGTGATAGTGAAAATAGAACAAAGAACAACAGTTGAAACGGGAGCCAAAATTGAAACCTCAAGGGCAAGGAGGAATCAGCAGCATCTTTGGTTCCATGAAGAAGAAAGAAAATGCAAAGTGGGAAAGGAAAGGGTAGCTTTGGTGGTCAAGGGGTTGCTATTATGGTTAAGGCTATGCAAATTTACGCATGTGTCCTTCATAGTTATTCAAAATTTGAAAAAACTATGAAAGACACATGCATAAATGTGTCATATAAAAAAATAAAAAATATATATAGGGTCAGTTTTCAATTCGGTTTGTGTTTGGGCACCCAGACCTAAATAAAACCAAAAAATGTCGATTCTGCATATGCAAAACTTTGCGAACATCAATTTGATTCCAATCAATGGGCATTCAAATGGTTAATTTGGTATTAATTTTATATATAGACCAACTAAATTTAGAGGTATTATGAAAAACTCTTTGAAAAGTAAAATAATCATAAATAGCTCCTGGTTTTTATTTCAGTAGGTGAACCATCTCTTACCAGTTAAAAAAACCAGTTGGTGTTAGATTTGAAAGGTATAATAATAATTGGATAAGTAATTTTATTTGTTTTAATAAAATTAAATAAAAATTTTGAAAAAAATAAATAATTAAAGTAAAAATTAAAATGAGATTTAGAAAAACAAAAAATATAAAACCTACCACCATTAGTTGACCATCCTAAATCCCTAATCACTCTACCACCACCACTAGTGGACCACCCCAAATCCCCAATCACCCTACAACCACTAGAACTTGGCTTGCACAATGTCAATGTTGCCTTGCTCTTGCACGTAACTCCGTAGCAAAACTCAAACATCGCATAACCACCACACTCTCTTCTCCTCCTTTTTTCTCCAACAAAATCTTCTCCTCCTTCATAACTAATTTTTGGCTAGGTTCAATTGGCTCTTTGAACCAATATAATAATCTAAGTTCAAACAATTTTGAACCCAGATCGTTGTCTGGATTTGAACACCCAATTCAAACCCAGATGACGATTGAGCTTGATTTTGGGTGATTAAGTGGTGGTGATGTATGTGTTGGTGAATGAGTGTGGTAATGATGTTTGCTGGTGATTGAGTGGTCGTGATGATGTTTTGTGGTGATTGAGTATGATGGTGATGTTTGATAGTGATTGAGTGGTGGTGGTGATGTTATGGTGGTGACAATTTTTGGTTTTAATCTTTGGGTATGGTGGTGGTGTTTTGTTTTTTGTTTCTTGTTTTTTTTCCCATTTTTTGGTTTCCTGCTATGTCTCATTTCTGGATTTCTAGATGGAAACCCATAAATGATTTTTTGGGTTTCCAAAAAATGAAAAAAAAAAAAAAAAAAAGATAATAAAAGAAAATGGGAAAAGAGATGAAAGAGAATGAGAGAAAATAAATGAGATGAGAATGAGTTTGATTAAGAAGATGGAAGACAAAGACAAATGAGAGAAATGGAGGATGATTAATTAGTTTTTTTAATTTTGTGTTAATTTTTATTTAATATTACTATTAATTAATAATTTAAAAGGTATTTTAGTCAATACATGAGTTTGAAGGGTATAATAAGGATTATATAGAATTTGAATAAGGGTATTTTGGCTATTTCACGATTTTGGATAGAAAATGTTAACCTTTTGGATAGAAAATTAATAGTAGGGGACGGTTCACCTAATTAAAAAAAATTGAGTGTTGTTTATGATTATTTTATTTTTTAGGCGGTTTTCCATAATATCTCTTAAATTTATTCTAAAGGCCGTTTGTGCGACAACTTGCAATATAGTATTTTGTTTCAATCAATTTCATTTTCTTACAAAATCAATAAAATATACCCCAGTTTTTGTTTCAATCAATTCCATGTTCTTAAAAAATTAATGGAATATACCCAACTTTTAAGGAAGTTTTTCTCAGACCTCTTGACCAAAAAGTGACCGTAGAGATGAAAAAAAAAAAAAAAAAAAATCGACTTAGAGAAATAATAAATAATTATAGTGTGGCTTCTTGGGTTAAAAGTTCTTAGGAATCACCGAAGTCATTCAAACTCTAAACAATTAGTGATGGGACATGTGACGTGACGAGTTTGTGACAGTACAATAATTTTTATTAATCACTTGCATTCATCCAGCTGATTTTGATCAAGAAAAGTTTTATGAATACGTAAGAACTAATAAATTAGAGAAATCAAATCGAAGAATGAATAAGTTATAAACATGGTACAACTACAATTAAGCAACAGAGATAAAACTTTTGAGAATTATGAAGCGCTAATTAATCTATAATTTTGGTTGTTGATATTGTCGGGTAAGAGACGAAAATTTAGAATTGTTAATGGAATTACAATACAGTTTTATCTACGCAGTAAAGAAGGTTTAATAATCAATTTAACAATAATCATATTAGACGGTTTTTAGAGAAAAAAGAAAAATAAAAACAAAATTTAACCCAAACAATTTTTTTTTTCAAACACTGATACTTTATGAATTTGAGAACTATCGAAACATATTGTGATCGATCACTGATAATATGATCTGGATGACTACTTCTATAATCGATCAGTGATAATACGGTCCGAATGATTACTCTCATAATATTATCTTTTCCGCTTTTATGGTTTACAAACCTTAAAATATATTTTCGTTTCTTTTTTGCATCATGAACTTTTGTTTGAATCCAAAGTAATGGAGAGTCATGGACAACCCCAAAGTAATGGAGAGTCATGGACAACCAGAAGTAAATTTTGAGTGATGGAGAATGATAAAAAACAACATATTCTTTATAGGAGCATAGATAGAACGAGAATAGAATTCTCCATTACTTTTATAACTCTCCACGTCTTAAACTTCTGTCCACTTTTTCACTTTGCTCTCACTATTGGTCCAAAAACTTATGCTTCTTTTTTTTTTTTAATAACTCTTCATTCATCATTAATTAATCACTACACGATCTAAAACTACATTATTTATCATGTTTTTTAAGATTTTAATTTTTGAGTATTTGTTCTCTAATGGTGAGCTATGCAGACTTCAAATTTGTATGTGTATGCTTTTTTATCATAATTTGCTTTTGTTTTCGTGATAGTTTTTTTTTTTTTTTGGTAGTTTACATGGACAATTCTTAAAGTTTTTTCATAGGAAAAGGATATCTTTGGAACAAAATGAAATGTCGTTAGACATTTTTAAAACTTTAATTAGTGTATTTAGAAAAGAAGTGTTAGAAGAAAAAATTAGGATCGTAAGTCTAATCTTTTTTCATAATTTGATATTGGATGTTTCAAATAAATGGGTGTAAAAAGGATTTTTTTTTTTTTTTTTTTTTTTGAGGTGGCAGTAGTCTCACCAGTCACCACCTTATTCAAAAGCTTTCTATTAGATCTACAAAAGTTTAAATTCCCATTTTGTATTTCAAATAAATGGATGTTACTTTGGTGATGGTGGAGATCTAACATGTAAAGACGTGACAAATTTAATGATTAGACACAAAGAATCCAATTGAAGTAATTAATTACTCAAATTTTCATTCCTTCAGAAGCTTCGCACACCTAACAAGTGTATTTCATTAACTATAGGCATTCAGTAATTATTCAAGTGAGTAGTACACCTCCTACTCATATTCATAATTAACATTTGAATTTTATTATTTATATTTCTGGATATATGTATTCGAATTCACGAAGGACTTTAGTATTAGATTTTGATTATTCATTCTCATAACTACAGATACTCCTATTCTAATATTCTATAAAAAAATATTAGGCTTTCGACTAAATAACTAGATTGGAATTTGAAATTAATGAAGTGATTAGTTAAAATTATTACTATTATATTATCAATGATTAATTAATAGATAATAAATTTTCATTTTAGCTTTTTATGTTACATAAAATCCACCTTAGTCTTACGTAAAGGATAAAAAACTAAAATAAAATGAAAGAGACGCAATCAAGATAACTATTAATTCAGATTAGACCGCCAGAATTTAATGACACATTTCTCAACTTTTTGTTTTGCTTTCAACTAAATAAAAGACACGAAAAAAAAAAAAATTGACCGTTTGAGGATTAGATCGCATTGCATGAGAAAAATGAGAGAATGACATGTATATATATAGATAAAATTTTGTGACACCATAAAGTCATTCAACTAAACTATAATAACAATTTAAAATCACTCAACTGAGTTATGTAATATTAAATGAGTCGAAATGTTGTATATATATGACATTTATAAACATGTCACATTTTGCTAGCAAGAGAAAATTTTCAATATTGTGTATGCATATCAGACCCATAACCTCATGTTATAAGATATGAATAATTGATTAAAATATGGTTTTTAATGACACAGCCTAATTTTAGTGACTTTGTGTGCATGTACCTTGATGCATGGTCGGCTTCACACACCTTGTCTATTGAAAATTTTCTTACAAGATGTGATGACATGAACCCTATTCAATGATTCATGTCATACTCATACAGTATGTATAACCATTTAAATGTGTTTATCAAATTACACATGTAATTTTGGCAACATAAAACATATACAACAAAGAACGGATGGCAAATTTATCCGTAACGGCTCATACTAATGTTTCCTTTTGTGAGTGGGACCGAATAGGATCGAATAAGACAAGATTGGATGAGATTAAACTAATATTATACCATATTTGTTGTAATTAGGATTAGATTTGACTAAATTGATATAATATTTGTGAAAATAGATTTTTGAATATAATATATTAAATTAATATTTAAATATATTTAATATGAATACAAATAAAAATATAAAAGTTGATTAAATAAAAATAAAAATTTATTTTTTAATAAATTTTAAATTTATAAACTTCATATTCTTTAAATAATTAAATATATAATTATAAAATATTTTATATTTTAATACATAAAATATAAAACAAAAAAAATCATAAACGAATGAGATTTGAAAAACCTATAAATTTGGAATTTGAAAAGCTACAGTTGGTGGCCTCAAGAATGAAGTTTTCCCTTACTTCTTTAGCCCAACTGTGGACAATGATGATCCGAGAATCTTTTTTCCACCGAATCTCACCCAATTACATGTCTCCCAAACGCAATCGATGAGTAGGATTGGATAGCCAAACCATTTAACTGATCAATCCAATTAAACCAAACCGATTAAAGCGATTGATTTGGATTCATAAAATGAAATAAATTCATTGGATTGGTTAAAAGCAACTCAAATGGTTTGTGTTGATTTGTGGGTTGTGTTTTATCGAAACGAATAACACAACCTAAACCGTTATATATATATATATATATATATATATATATATTAGAAAAAGAAAACATTAAAATAGAGTTAACCTAATTTTCTATTGTATATACTTTTCATTTCTACCTCCAGCCTACCTTTTTCTCAAAACTATTATTTTTTGTTACCAGATCCATAAGCTTTTGACACTTTTCAGTTGTCACTCATTCTTTTAAAAGTTAGTAATATTTGATTCTTTTTATTTTAAATCACTAATTTTGTATTTCTTTCTTTAGTGTTCATAGAAGAAAGCTTTGCATGATTTCACTTTGTTCATGATTTCATGCTGTATAATTCATTTTTGCTCACATGAATTGAATATGCATATTGTCTTGAAAAAGCATGTGAACTCAATTCATAATTTACCTTTCATGACTTGTAACTCTATACAAACTATTTTATTTTCTATCAATTAGAACTTTGGTGTATATTAACATGTAATCATATCATAGACAATATATATTATCATGTTGTTAAAATTATGGTGTATCGTAATATTATATTTATACTCATAGTTTTTATTATAATGACATCATATTACTTTCTCATAGTCTAACCATTATTTTTATTATTTTTATTATTTGTAAGAAATCTAATTTTGGAGACACAACTCTACTGTCATATATTATTGATGGCATAAAGAAAAACTTATGGTAATAAAAAAAACTTGAAAACTTAAGTTATTCTAGTTGAATGTCAAACCAAACCAAATAGAACCGAACCAATTTTTATTGGTTTGGTTTTACCTTATGGTTGGTTTGGTTTGGGTAGGGTCAAACTCTACCCAAACCAACCCATGCCCACGGCCCACCCTACTAATAAGTATCCATTCTATTTGAATCATTTTAAAATAATATTAGTCCAATTTAAAAATTTTGACCGGACGGAGAAACCGCGGCAAATTAGACTAGTTTACATGATATTTTAAGGTTTTTACATTTAAAAAAAAAAAATTCCATTTGAATCCCCAAAATTTTAAAAAATATCATATTTTTAAAACTCTTTTGGAAAGAGTTTTTTCATCTCTAATTTTTTTAAAATTCTTTAAAAAAGTTTAAACCGTCAATTAACTGATGGTCAATAATGACTTTAGACAATTTAAATTATAATTTAACAATTTAAATTCAATAATATTTTAAACAATTTAACTTATAAATTCATTATTTTATGAGAGTAATCTAATAGTTTATGTGTCAGTAACACCCATTAAGAACAAAAATATTTTTTTTATATATTTTTTATTAATATTGACCATTAGTTGACTGAAAGTTTGAATTTTTTTGAAGAGTTTTAGAAAAATTAGAGATAAAAAGAATTATTTTTAAAAGATTTTTAAAAATCTTATATTTTTCAAAACCTTAGGGACTCAAATGAAATGTTTCCAAAAATAAAAAACTTTGAGTATGACGGCAAGTAATTTTGTAGAATTATAGTCCATTGTATGATGCAAGTATGTCTGCGCATGTTGTTTGATTAGGAAAATATAGATACATGTAAAATATATATCAACTTGTTTGTTTGACTAATTTTTTGTTTATCTAATTCTCTCAAGAATTAGGAGTAGGGATGGCAAAATTATTAATAAATTTAGATACTCATAGGTATGCACTCCATTTGGAATGGTGGTGGATACTATTATAACGGGGCTAAAAATGGACATGGTCCATGGATATATACGTCCCCATCCAGATCCATTAATAATATCAATGTTTATAAATATAATAAATTTAAGGCTTACTGTGTAATTACTAAAATAGTTATATAATCATTTTTTTTTTTTAATTTTTTTTCCACAACTCAAACCAAACCTACTGAAAAAAAAAAAGAGAGAACTTAATGTTTATGACCAGATGTTAATCAGACTTCTCTCCTAAAATATGTAACAATTTAATATATATATTTTTATGGTATATGAGATAGAGTGAGATTAATATCCTTATCTCAATTTGGACATTCTTTTGGATTTGCCCAATTTATAATAATGGAGATAGATACAGGGATGAAGATTGGAGTATCCATCCCCGACCTACTTCATTGCAATCCCTAAACACAAATCTCCAGAGTAATCAAACACCACCTATCTATCAAAATCTACTTCTAAAATATTTATTTAAAAAAGTTATACCAAACGGAGTCTTAATTAAACTCGGACTAACCTAAATTGAGGTTTAATAAATAGATTATTTTCCTTTAATTTTTTTTATTATTTAATCTGAAAAATGAGACACAACCTAAAATTATAAACACAAAATTCAGACTTGAAATTTAAAAACATTTCTAATGAAACATAATACAAAATAATAAAATACAAAAAGAACCTCTCATTCAAGTTTTGTAACTCTTTGCTCCAAGGTGGCCTCCTCCAACAATCCAGCTTCCGCCTTCCTTTTAGGGTTTGGTGGCGTGAACATCGCTTCACTTTCTTGCAAAACAAACACAATCGTAAGTATAATATACTTAATAGACAACAAACACAACAGTAAATCAAAACGACAAATGTTTTGGTGGGGTTGGGCAACATAGTGATCGATTTGATTCCTATTGAAACTGGACCTAATCGGATTTTTTTTTTTAATTCTCAACATTGAGAACTGAACATGCAAAAATTGAAAACTGAAACCAGCTTGAACCGAAAATGGTCACTTCGGTTTGGGTCGGTTCAGTCCTCATCAATTTTGGGCTTGTTGAATAGCAAACAGAGGTAAATTGAAAGAAGAAGACAAAGAAGAACATAGGTGAACATGTGTTTGCATTAAAAAATCAAAGAATAAAACCAAAAAAAAATTTTAAAGCTTATGTCACATTAATCCGATCTCTTGATCTATGAAACAAATGGTCTCATGGATAAAAAAATTGAAAAAAATGTTGACAATTTAAAAATATATAAAATATATGTGTATGAAGAAGGATCGAGGGACACAAGTTTTGACACAAATTTTGACAAGAATTGTTAACCATTGGATGAAGAGAATTTTAATAGTTTAAATTTATTCACACCACTACATACAACTTCATTTTATACTCTACATAAATGTTTTCTCTCATCTCTCTTTTCATTATTATAATATCTCTTCTCTCTCCCATTAATATTAAAATCCTAATATTTAAATTATTTTTTTTCTCACCCACTCCAATTATATTTAAAAACCCATCAAGAAAATTTAAAAAAAAAAAAAAAAAGCTACAATTGTTTTTTTTTTTTAACTTGATAAATTTATTATTTAAATGATAATTTATTTTTTAAAGTAGTTTAAACCAAACAATCTTTAGTAAGAAAAACTTTTTGGTTAAGTGTTTTGTGTTTTTGAAAAATAAAATCTATTTTACTTATTTTGGTTATAAATTGTTTTTGAAATAAGATTTTTTTTTTTTAGTGGTAGTAAAAATTTTCTTACAAAAAATTGCTTGGTTTAAACTATTTTAAAAAATAAATCATCATTTAAATAATAAATTTATCAAGTTAAAAAAAAAAAAACAATTGCTGCTTTTTTTTTTTTAATTTTCTTGATGATTTTTTAAATATAATTGGATTGGGTGAGAAAAAAATAATTTAAATATTGGGATTTTAATATTAATGGGAGAGATGAGAGATAGTGTAATAATGAAAAGAGATGAGAGAGATGATGTAATAATGAAGAGGGAGGAGAGAGCTAATGTAATAATGAAGAGAAAGTGAAGAGAAAATATTTATGTAGAGTATAAAATGAAGTTGTATATAGTGGTGTGAATAAATCTAAACCATTAAAATCATCTTCATCCAATGGTCAATAAAATCGTGTCAAAATTTGTGTCAAAACTTATGTCTCCCGATCCTGCCCCTAGATATATATATATATATATTTGTTTTAAAAGCACATATTGTTTAACAAATGACAGCAACTCGAGTGTTGTCGCTCAAAATCCCATTATACACAATCTCGTATCCACCTTCATTGGTCATATCCTCTTCACAAAGCCCATCAGCGGTAGCCTCAAGCTCTTTAGAGTGTACCAAAGGCCCTATCCGAGACGTGAGACAACGTCACTGTCCACCAAACTTTGTCACTATCCTTCAACTCCGAGAGCGGTGGATCAAAGAGTGACAGTGAAAATAGAACAAAGAACAACAGTTGAAACCAGAGCCAAAACTGAAACCTCAAGGGCAAGGAGGAATCAGCAGCATCTTTGGTTCCATGAAGAAGAAAAAAAATGCAAAGTGGGAAAGGAAAGGGTAGCTTTGGTGGCCAAGGGGTTGCTATTATGGTTAAGGCCATGCAAATTTACGCATGTGTCCTTCATAGTTATTCAAAATTTGAAAAAACTATGGAAGACACATGCATAAATGTGTCATATAAAAAAATAAAAAATATATATAGGGTCAGTTTTCAATTCAGTTTGTGTTTGGGCACCTAGACCTGAATAAAACCAAAAAATGTCGATTCTGCATGTGCAAAACTGAACACCCATCCTTGGGTGGGCACGATCCGAACTGGACACCCAAAACTCGGGATAAGGTCAGGTCGTTCGATTTAGGTCATGTTTAATTGCCCACCCCTATTAATCTATCAATAAAGCAATTGTCAAAGATGAAATGACAAATGCCAGAGCTAAAGAGTGAGAGAGAGCGAGAACATACTCGAAGTAGAGTGAGAACAACAAGAAGAGAAAGGTTTGTAATGGATTTGAGAGAGTGAGGTTTATATATGGAGACTAGAGAGTGACGAGTGAGATCTGACGGCCTCTGTTACTTCCCAAAAGTTTTGGGCCGATGATGAAAACGAATGGACAGTGGTGATGAGTGTTTGTTAATTTGCGATTAAATTGACTCGAATTTTGAAAATATCTTAAAGAATGTTGGGCAAATGGACTTCTTGTTCTAGTCGTGGACTATTGTTCACATGTATTTATTTAGAGGAAATTATTAAAATATCCCTATAGTTCAAGCAATTGGCACCAAGCATAGAGATCGAACCACGATTTAGATACCCAAATCATTTCTATCTAGGTTCAACACAAATTGTCAATGATCTGGGTTCAGCCCTAGATAGTCAACGATCTAGGTTCAAACCCATATTGCGATGACCTAAGTTGAACTCAGATCGTGGTTTAGTTTCCATAGCCTACACGAATCATCAGCCATAGAGATCTTTGAAATTTTTTTTTTATTGTTTATTTTTCACTTCAATTTCTTTTTTAGTTTTTTAGTACCTTTTGTCTCCATCGTCTATCTCATAAATTGACGACAGAGATCCATTACCCTTTCATTTTTTAAAAAATATTTTTTTTATTATAATTTTTTTAAAAATTTTTTTCTTCTTTAGTTTTATATTTAATCTTTCTCATTAAATCTCCACCATTTATCCCAACTTTAATAGATGGTAGAGATTTAAAGTGTTTTTGGTTATTAATTTTAAATAGCCAGTGGCCTAAAAAGACCAAAATACTTGTTTAATTATTAAGTTTGACTAATAATTAACTGAAGGAATGATTAATTTAATAAATTTCTCAAGCTTTAGGAATGACAATGCTAAAAACACACTCATGAGTAAAACAATAATATTTCTTCAAAATCTAGAAACTAAGGTGAAAATTTTTCTTTTTTAATCTTTCTCTGTCTTAATGCACCTAAACTTCAGAAAAAGATGATGATGATGATCAAAAGATTTTGTAAGCATACCCAGATGTAAATATTTTCGAGACTACGACAAAAAAAAAAATAATAATAATAATAATAGATGGGGATGAGAGAAATCCAAATAAGCAACTGCCTATAACAGCAACCACAAGTTCAGATTTTAATTCAGATAAAAATCCACAATCTGCATGGCCCACTTTTTCCCAAACAAAAACGTCCTAAACTACTCCCAAAGCACAACATGAGCAGAAGCAGAAGCAGGAAGCACTTTATATACTCAACTCAAGCTTGATCAGTTACCCAACTTGAACATACAAAAAGATTTCCTTTCCAAGAGATGATTGGTCTTACTTCAATAAGTGCACACTCTTCTTCCTCTTCTACTCTCTACTCCAGTTATCAGCCATCATCACCGCTTATCTTTGCTCCAAAAACCAACCAAGACTGCTTCTGCTTCTTGACAGTAAGATCATTTAGATCTTCAAAAAGAAGCTTGTCTTCACAAGCTGTCCCAAGAGGTCTGAAAATCCAATGTGCAGCAACAAAAACTGCAAAGTCACCAGGTAAAATAGATGAGCAATCCCATTAAGCAACTATTGAGTTTTCTATGTTGTGCTTTGTAGTCAAGCTTGATTTCTGACTTGGGGTTCTTTTATTCTCTTCTTCGGAGTGATTATTAGCTGAAGAAGATTGGAAGGTAAAGAGAGAATTGATGGTAGAAAAAAGGGTATGTATAGCTCTCCCTCATCACCACTAAATTGTTATGTAACTTACATTTAGTGTATTATAGCAGATATAGCAGACTTGAATTTCAATAAAGAGCAGACCATAAAGCATATGTTATGGTTCAAATATTATAATTTTACTTCAGGTTTAGACATAACAAAATGCAAACTTTTTGGCTTGTAGTAGATTCTTCATGCTAAGAGTGCATTCAGCTAATCTGATTTCATGTTTTGAGTAATGTTGGGATTTTCAAATTTTTTATTCAAAATTCATGTACAAATGATATGATATATAAATTATCAATATCTTATAAATCATAAGATGATATGATAATTAATATGATGTTAACATTCACATATTATGTCATTTGGGTATGAATTTGAACAAAAATTTAGGAAGAATAATATTACTCTTTTATACTTATCGAAATAAAGTGTAATACTTTTAGGTTTTAAGTTTAATTAACAACTCAACGGATTACCTTGTATGATTATATGAATTAGTTTGGAATAAACACAGGTTTTGCACAGGTTTTGCGTTCGAGTCTCCTCATGCGATCATAATTGTATTTGTTTATCTGTACTTCAGAGGGTCAATGTTGAGTAATGATATGATCTCATTTTTTTTTGTAGGTTAGGAGTGTAGATGTGAAGGAAGCTCTCCGGCTGCAGAAAGAAAACAACTTTGTGATTCTTGATGTGCGGCCTGAAGCTGAATTTAAAGAGGTTAGTCGATCTGTTTATGATCAAATCTACAACGTAAAGATTGGTAGTTGCTCATCGAAGCAATTCTAGGTTTCAGTATCTAACTTGATAAGAGCTTTTGGAATTGATTGTCAAGTACTTCTAAACAACATTATCGTCCTAGGGGGACAACCGAACAATTGATGTGATCGAAAGATATCAATGTTTTTGGATGCAGGGTCATCCACCAGGTGCTATAAACGTGCAACTATACAGGCTTATAAAGGAGTGGACGGCATGGGACATTGCTAGACGAGCTGCATTTGCGTTCTTCGGCATCTTTGCTGGCACAGAAGAGAACCCGGAGTTCATGCAGAGTAAAAGCTGATTTTCATGCTATTTTTTGTTGCTTAATACAAAGATATATCAGTAACTAAAATGTTCAGTGTCTAATATCTTCAGTTGTCGAATCAAAACTAGACAAAGAAGCAAAGATAATTGTAGCTTGTTCATCTGGAGGAACAATGAAGCCATCCCAAAATCTCCCTGAAGGTCAACAATCAAGGTGGGTTTTTTTTCCCTCTAATGTCTTTTATTGTGTCCGTTGTTTTTCGAATTGTGATCTTTTACTATCGCAAGACATCGAATTGTATATGAAGAACAAGAGAAATTCTCAGATGGAAGATCCCACAAGTTTTTTCATACAAAATTCAATTCTATAACATTATAGAATTGATTCTGTAACGTTATAAAGTCACTCAACATTGTCTTGTAATATTATCAAATCAAGATCTCGTAAAAAATTATGTAGGATCCACACACCCATTAATTATTAGGGAGAGAACAAAGTTAAAATATATGATGTTTGTTTGTGCAGATCACTGATAGCAGCCTACTTGCTAGTCCTGAATGGTTACAAGAATGTCTACCACTTAGAAGGAGGACTTTACGCATGGTTCAAAGAAGGATTACCAAGTGCTTCTGAGGAGTGAAACTGTTATGGCACTTGTGTAGTTGTTTGCTTCCAGAGAAGATCAAGTTTTGTCCTCCATGTCAATGTTCATGTAATTTGATTATGACTAACACCACTTTTATCTGTCAATTCCATGTGTGATCGTTGTGTATCTAAACTAAAATTTAATCATATAAGAAAAGGCTTGCTTTGGTGCTAATTATTCTCTTCTATAAGTTCAAGATTTGATCCATTTTTATTCAAAGCGGTGTTGTGACAATCGGTTCAAAGGCAGTAAATAAACTGAAATGAAATCTAACAATTTCACAATTCTAGCAAAAACCCCATATTCGGGTTAAATAAATACATGAGTGCAGCCGGCAGTAAACATAAACAAGAGAGCATACAGTTGAACAAGAAAGCTCCCAACAGAAGAAAATCCCAATGAAAGCATGACATTATTGTTGCAATTGTTGGTAACAGAGTCTAGTTGCCTAAAATCACGAAGAAAAGACGATGACAGTTTATAATCACATAAAAATATTATCACCACATCTTGGACAACGGAGAAACGACATAGTAACAATGAGCAATCGACATGAGGAATAAAAATGGATCATGGCAGTCCAGGGGAGGAACCACATTTCAAGTAGTTCTATAAAACGCAAGATCATGATGCGATATGCTAAGTCATAATGTCAAATTTCAAATGAGAAACTGTTCGTGGATATGCAAGGAACAAGCAAACAGTTGTCTTCATCCGATCCCCACCCGAGCCATGTACAAAACTGCAACTACGAAAAATCAACACTGACCAATTAAGTATACAAGCAACTGTACGAACCAGGATCCTCATTCCAGCAATTTGCACCACAAACTTTATAGATTTACATGGTGTTAAGCAGCTAAGTTTTTCTTTGCTCTTCTCACAAGATGAAATTCTGACTTTCTTTTGAAACTATTAATTATGAAGTTTCTTGTAGCCTGTAAATTGTAATTTCCTGCTGTTTGAAATACCGGCGGTCCTCTTCATCAACCAGAACAAGGTTCAAGTAATATTTCACGCTAAATTTGTTGTTAATGTTGCGATGTGTAGGTGTCAGCTCATAAGGGCTAAGAAAAAGTCTGATTGGAATTGATTCGCCTGTAAAAGCAAGCATTAACTCATCAACAAATGTATTTAGAGTAATAAAACATGTTCTATGTGAATTCGAAAAGTCAATACCATTAAGTTCTCAAACTTAAATTCTCACAAAGATAAAAAAATAAAAAATAAAAAATAAAAACTCAAACTTAAATTCAGCATTTACCAGGTTTTCCTAATATAAAGACATATTTCTCATTTTATGCAGCCTTTCTATGGTAGTAGATGTTATGTCCGGTCTGTTGTTCATATTTTGGTTTAAATTCCTGAAAAGCTTAAAAAGCTCCAAACATACCTCTGACAGGAGCACCATCCATCAATTCAAATTTAGCTAGTGTTTCAGTTTCAACATGTGTATTAGCCCCAGCTCCAGTAGATTCTCGGCGCCTGATCTCAAGATCCATGTTCTTAATTTTGATTCTTACAAGAAGAAAATATATCTTGCCAATAATAACATCTTTCAGATGATACCTGTACAATTTGAATCGCAATTAGTACAAAGATATTCACTTCAGAGCCGCACAACATAAAATTAATGTCAAATTTGCTTAAAAAACCTATCACCCCTGACAATGTCAATCTAGAACAATATTGACCACAATGTGCAATCTCATTCTAGGTCAGGCTAGTTTAAGAGAGCAGGAACTGGGTTGCTTTTGCAACTGCAAAGTATAACTTCATAACTAGAACACCAAACTGTAATTTTCAGACTTATAGCTCTTGATGTTCTAAGTCTGACTACGTAGATGCCTTATCAAGAGAACTCAAATGCAGAAGAAACTCAACCAAAAACCAGTCACAATATTTTCAACTTACTTGCTTTTATTGTACTCAAACTCAATGTGCAAGCAATCTTCAATTCCAACTTCCATCTGCACAAGGAATTAAAATTATGATGAAGCATAGAATGTTTCCAATAACATTAGTTCTAAAGTTTTCATAAGACTAAAAATCAAATGAACAAGAAGCAAAAGTTCCACCCCCCCAACAAAAATACTATCTTAATACTAATTAAAGCGTTTGTTACTAAACATTAATCAAACAAACAAGAAGCAAAAGTTCCACCCCCCCAACAAAAATAATATCTTAATACTAATTAAAGCTGTTCTTTGTTACTAAAAATTCTCTCAGCCGGGCCCAAAAGTAATATTTTCAATACTGATTAATGCCACAGACATTAACATGGAAAGTTAATAACAAATTGTAATACTTATTCATCATAGAAATTCTAAAACAATACACTCACCTTGATGCTATTGTTAATAGATGGAGGTGGCGAATAGTTGCGAACCTGAAGCACAGAAAATGAGATCAAGCAAACAAAAAAAAAAAAAGTTAGTCTAATGTGGCAAGTAGAAAAGAGCAGGTTTGTCACAGTAATCTTCCAAAATCATTAAATCCAGAATCAACATTTTGTGCCAATAAAGATAAATGACTAAATAGTAGCAACAGTAATAATATTGTAATCAACCTTTTGCAGGTTCTAACGAAACCAATTACAGGTAATTCAATAATGAACATCACCAACAGGTAAAGAAACCAAGAAGGTAACAGAAAATACTACCACAAAATCTTGGTATTCGACTATGCTTCCACCATAACCACGGCTGATTGTCACTTTCAGGACATACCTAAAAAGATAACAAAAAATAAACTATTGTAACATCAGTTTCAATTTCAACTATAGCATCACATTCACCATCAGAATGTAACCAATTGCTAAATGGGCAAGTAGGAAGAACCCACCCAAAATTACTGAATTTTACCTTTTCTCTGCACAAGTTCCCATTTCAAAGAATGAATCACAGAAAAGCTAAAAGAGTGATGCCAAAATTGCCACCTCTCTTATTATCTATTAGTAGATTACACAAGCATATAAATTCCAGAAAGGAATTAATAGTGCATTTTTATCATTTTATTGTACAAGCCAAATTATACATCAACATTTAAGAAAACGATGGAGCTATACATTTGAAATGCAAAAACATAGCAAAATGTAACTATAAATTATCCTAAATTTAGAGACATGCTGCTTCATATAGTTGAGCTTGTATATGGGAATGATTCAACAGTAGCAACATGTAAACTAAAAAGCAAATTAAATTGTTTGACAATGTAATACCGAAAGAAAATCATAGTTTGAAATTGCAAGGATGTAATTAACTGACAGGATACACACCACAATTTCCCCGTGAATTGCTTAGGGCTCAGTAAGTAGCTTACCTTAACCTCACATTCACCCCATTGTATGTCTCATATGGCATTTCGACTGTAGAAAACTCGAATGGATACGTCTTTCTTTCATATATTTCTCCAGGAACATCCAGTTCACGTACTGCAAACAAGATAATCATAAGTAATTACTAGAATTAAAATCAAATGCAAATAATAATAATAATAAATAAATAAATAAATTTACTGGTACAAGGGCTCTTAAGATAATAACATAAGAATAAAAATAATGGTAAACATAATAATATGAAATTCAGACCAAAGTCCTCTTCATGTTTTTCTGCCCTCATCCCAAAGCATTCTAAACATCGAAATCAATGTATTGTTTCATGAAATAATTGCTAACCATAAATAATTTACAAACAGAGCAAACAATGCAAAGAATGACAGAACTCACCAAGAGAAGTAAAGTCATAAAAGTTGCCTCTGTCAAAATACATCTCTGGAAACAAAAACAGAGCTCAAGATGTTAGCAATTTCATTTTGCATAGTTGAAAGGATAATATTGTCAGAAGGAAACTAGGCCACAAAATAAAAACCACAGATATTTTACACAAGTTAACAAATGAACTGAGCATTAATTCATTGCCAATTTACCAGAGAATCTCCAAGAATAATGAACTAAAACACAAGTGGTGGAACACATACTAATACAAGTAACACAGGCAACAGATGCAAATTTTATAAACAAAACCAATATATAATAGGCAATAGACCACAAGATAGCATGGTGAAATTTATCAGTAGTAGAATTAACATCTCTTATTCTCTCCTTGTAACAAAAATAAATATATGGCAAAAAGAGTTGCAAGATAGTGAAAAACCCACCAATCTGACCAAGGAGCTCAACTTTCACACCATTGTGTTCAATCTTCTTCCCTTGAAATGGCTCTATAGCAATCTGGACCCAAAATAAAATAGAAAAAACTTTAGAGCATGAAAATTAACAATATAGAACACTGCTATAATCTACAACTTACAAACTATAGACTACACAATAAATTACCTTTCCAACAATATTTTCTTGACTTTGGAACAGTGGAACCATGGCTGTTTGACCATTTTCCTTCTTGAGTGGAACCTAGGAAAACACAGGCATAACAACAAAGTATTACCATCACCAAAGCGGTACACAAACAACAAACTCCAGACAAACACATCCAACGCTCTACTCTAAAATTTTCAATTCATGATGATTTAGTACGTTAACCAAAGCCCTTCTTGACTACGTCTAATTCAATCAAAACAGGAAAAATGCTTCAACATGCATGCCATCTTACGCGATTTCCATTCTGTTACACTCGAGCAGCATCGAAAAATCTCTCTCACATGGGCAATTTCCAAACCGTCACTACAATGCATAACAACAATCTATCACTAAAATTTACTCACCTGCTTGCGCGATTTTCCATCCGCGAAAGCTATCGAAATGTTACACGCCGGCTTGAAAGCTCCAAGAAGGTAATTCTACAAAACGCAACCACTAATTCAAACAACATATATACATACCAAAACAAACAACACAAAAACACCAAATGCAAATCAAAACAACAGTCATTTGAACTCACCATGCTTGATCACAGTCTAGTACCAGCTACCAAAAAACCCTGAAAACCCAAAACCGTCAATTCAAGTACAAATTCACAAAAACCCAGATAACCCCATTTTACAAAACACGAAAAAACCACACAAAGATGTGATTTTTACAGCGAAATAGCAATAAATGATCGAAGCCCTAGAAATCCGAGCCCTAATCAGATTGGGAACCAAACGACGAGATTGAAACGGCAGGAGAATCAGCGTACCTTGGAGAGTGATGTGGAGACAATAAGAAACCCTGAAATTGAAGAGAGAAACAAGAGATTTGGATTTCTCAGAGCGTATTTGGTGGATTCATCGATTGACAGTTGGGGACACAACTGAAAACACGAAGACTGACTGGCTTTTGCCCGTTTTCCATAAAACGCATCGTTTTGAAGTCTCCGAAGTCTCGTTTTTCACCTGCATGGCACGTGATACTAAAATTATTGTTATTAAATTAATGCATTAATTTTTCATGTGGTTTTTTTTTTTTTTTTTCTTTGTCTTTTTGAAGTGGCATCATGTTTAAGTAAAGTTAAAGTTTCGTCGAAACTGCTTAGATTAATGTAGGCTTTAGATTGTACTTTAATACCACTGTTAGATTAGCAGCTTTTTACACTTTGATTAAATGATCTAACGATATCAAAATCTAAAGACTCGAGTATAGGTTGGGCTTAAAAATTTTTTTGAAGCTCAACCCTGCCTGTTTAGAGAGAGCCTTGGCATCCCATTGGAATTTAACTTTTTTTTTTTCTTTTTTTTTTTCAAATTTTAAATTTTACCTACTCTCAAATTCGTTTCTTTAGATTTGCAGATCTTAAACGTCTAGTTCAGTTCTTATAACTTGATAGCTTGAGTGTGGACTTAGTTCTCAATTTCAAGGTCGAGTATGGGTCGTGTTAAGGCCGTCCGGCCCAATTGACATCTCTATAACCGAAATCAAACATTAAAAATGTGTTTTGCGAGATCAAATAATTAAACCAAACCTACTTGAATCAAGTATTATAAATATCTACGTGATAAATTATTACGGAACAAATCTAGTATAATTACAACTAACGACTATTCTTTGCATCAAAAAGAATTTTTTTTTTTTTTCATTCAATCACTAAATATTATTAAAAGAAAAGATTCTAAAATTTCCAACTTGTTCCTGCAAAAAAATTAGAAAAAAAAAAAGGAAATCGAAAAGATTGCTTTTTATGGAATGTGATTACAACTGAATTGAAATTTTAATTCCCTAAACTTATTATACGCTTGCACATCTTGAAAATTTCATGATTAGGGAGGCGCACCATAAATGATGTATTAAAATTGAATGATAGAACTTATATAAGCAAACAATGATCTTCATTTCAAACTATGCAACAAAAACCAAATGAATAATCTAAAAAGATCATATATGCTACATTGACTTTGTATTTTCTTAAAAATTTATTAAATTCATCACATCTCTTCTCATTCATTCAATTTGTTTTGCATTTTGATCGTAAAATTCATTCTTAATCCTACTTAAATCAAAATTGTTCATCTTTCTTCTATTTGCAATATTCAAACTCATTACATTGGACACACTTTCTTAAAAAAATAGACTAAAGTCATCTCATTCTATTCTCATCGATCTGGTCCGTTTTACACTTCCATCTTGAAGTTCATTATCAACCCTACTAAAATCAAATGACTCTTCTTTTCTTCTACTCCCAAACCTCAATAGATTGTATAACTTTCTAAATTCTCTAATCGTATGTGCACTTTCTCGACCCACCAAGCTTTCATCCTCGGGTTGGCCCGACCCAAGTTTACTGTTCTGTAGGGCTGCAATGACTGACTTCAAGGCCCGAGAGGGTGAGGCCCGATTCGAGATCATGAGTTCACCAACCTGGGCTGGACTCAAACCCAGCCCATTTTGAAAGCCCTCTTCTATTTGAACAAACAAGTTGTGCTCCTTGACACCCAAGTAATTGCTGGCCAAAACTTTGAAAGTGGAGAAATCACATAAGGGGAAGTGCACATGCACATCAATCCTACCCGGCCTCAACACCGTCGGATCATCGATCAAACCCTTATCGATCACCGTAAACACCATCACACGTTCCTCCCCGCAGCACGACACGATCCCATCCATGAAATTCAACAGATCCAACGGACCCACACCCGCGACCTTAGATTTCTCACCAAACACCCGATCAAGACCCTCGATTGTGATCAACGACCGACACGTGGTTTGCATCAACAAGGTCTTCAAATCAGCCTCATCACGCACCCTACACACATCAATATCATACACATGATAGCATAGGAACTTAGCCATAGCAGCAATGAAACTAGACTTCCCCGTACCGGACGCACCGTAGAGAAGATAACTCCGTTTCCAAACACGACCCAATCTATGATAATACTGTTTCGATTTTAAAAACGTTTCGAGATCACACTTGACGTTTTTTTTCACTTCCGCATCCAAAACAACAGTCTCCATAGTTGCTGGATGATTAAACGGAATGTATCTCCACCGTCCATCTTCATGACTCTCGTGAACCTCCAGGTTCATGTACAGTCTAATCTCTTTCCGGGTATCTTCAATACGATCCGATACGGAAAGGATGTGTTGTAGATACGGGCGTAGGATTCTTCTCTTATCTTTCTTCCTCAATGTCAAAACGAATGCAATATCATTCGAATTTTCTTTCTTCCATGAAACTCTAGAGCCCAGAAAAGTATCATGCACGGAATGTTGATCGTCAAGACTGAGCAAGATTTCGTTGGGGTTGGAGCTGCCTGCGAAGAGGGTGGTGAACTGGGCATCTTCAAGAGACTGAAGAGAGTTCAAGTAAATGGAGACTCTACGGTAAAGAAGATTCTCCTGGAAATTCTCGTTGCGATGTGGGACTTTGAATGACTGATAGACATGGAGACGGTCTATGAAGGATTGAAAAGAGTGTGATAAAATGTGCAGAAGAGATGTTTTAGATAGAAAACGAAGGATGAGTAAGAGAGTGATAACGGTGAGGAAGAAGAGTGGGATCATGGTTGGTGACGATAAGATCAGAGAGACAGGGAGAGTTTGCATGTGTTTATATGAAGACCAGATTGGTTTGGTATGGTTTGGCTGCTGTGTAGACAACAGTCAGGCTTTAGCCGGCAAGTTGATTGGTCAAAAATGTCACTCCATATATATCAAAAATGTCAGTCCAACTATATAACGAGGTTGTGCCAGGTGAAAATGAAGTTTTTACGTGATTGTAAATTCAAGTCCAATACTACGATTTTTCGTGTCAAATGAATATTTTATATATGATTAAAGCTTTACGTCTTATAATATGATGTCACTAACCGAGAGCTTATTGAAGTTAAAAAGTTATTGATGGATAAATGTAAATGGATACTTTGTTCAAGTTGACAATTGTAATGTGTACCATATTATTTATATATCTGATTATATATAATAAGTTTTAAATGTAATTATTAATATGGTTGAGTGAAGAGGAAAAGAATTTGACAATTTGTCACACGATAAATTGTTAGTTGGAACATTGTGCAAATCTAAGATTTGATTTCACTCATTGTCGTTGATTGTGTCAAACATTTTAAGATTTGGTATATGAATTAAAATAAAGTATTAAGTTACCTAACAGAAAAGGAATATGTATTTGGAGATAGAGACAGAGAGAGAAGTATCTTCAAGAATTAGATGTTTGATTTGTATATGCATGACTGATGTCTTTTATTTGTATGAAGAGTTTGACTGTTGAAAAATGGTGCATGTTGTCTGCTTATTATTCAATTATCTGTCTTGACTGAAAATTGCCGTGATTTGGTGAGAATTAACTACTAATTGATTTGTGCTTTATTCACGCCAATATCCATGCAATATTTTCTTATGGTTTTAATATTTGAAAGAGCTCATAAGTAGAGATTTTGTTTAGGTAAGCCTTCATTTCAGTTAAGATAGACTACTGGTAAGAAATCTGAGAAAAGGGTTTTGGTAAGATTCTACTATGAAAAATAAGATTTCGCCATTTTTTGTGTAAAATTCAACGAAATAGATTATACTAGTTTATTTTTTATAAAATTTCTTTATTTGTAAATTTCAAACGTAGTAGATTTATAATTAACTACAAAAATTTAAAGGATAATCCCAATTCCCCCATGTAGTTTAACGTAATCGCTAATTACCCCTCTGTAGTTTCTGAAAATCCTATTTTACCTCTTTTGTTAACTCTGTTAGTAAGAGTTGATTTCTAACTATAATAGTGAGCAAAAAGATCAAACTACCCCTCAACACTGTAACCATGCAGAACACCATCATCATTCAACCTAGACACATTCACTCATCATCCAACTCAAACACATTCAACCAAACCATCATCAAAAGCAACAGCAACATAACACAAACAACATCATCAAAAATACACAACAGCAACATAACACAAACAACATCATAAAAAATACACAACAGCAACATAACAAAAAAAAAAAAAACTAAAACAAAAAAAATTCTGGATTGGGTTTCCGGCGCCGGAAACCCCAGAAATTCTTGGGTTTCCAGCACTGGAAACCCAGAGATTTCTAGGCTTCCGCATTGAAAACCCATCTACGAGTTTCCAACGCGAACACCCAGAGATCTCTGGGTTTTCAGCACCAAAAACTCATAGATCTATGGGTTTCCGACGCGGAAACCCGTAGATCTCTGGGTTTTAGCGTCGAAAACCCATAGATCGGATCTATGTTTCGACGCAGAAACCCAGAGGCTCTGGGTTTCCCTGTCGAAAACCCATATCCGATCGCGAAAACCCATATATCGAAGCTAAGTTTCCGACGAAACCCAATTTGGGTACTGCCGAGAGAGAGAGAGAGAGAATAAGAAGAAGAAGAAGAGAGAGAGAGGAAGAAGAAGAAAAAGAAGAAAGAGAAAAAAAGAGAGTGTGAGAAATAAAGAGAGCGAGTGGAGATTTTTTTAAATTTTAAACTTTTTTAATAATTTTGATCACCACAGTCCATTTTAAATATGGACGGTGGAGATTTTTTTACAATTTTTTAAATATTAAATTATTATTTTATTAAATATTTATATTTTTATATTTTATTTCACTTGGACAGTTTTGCCCTTCCACATTAACGGTCAACTGTTGACTTTTAACGTCTAAATTAATGGTAAGAGGTTTTTTGGATATTTTAATAAACTACAGAGAGTTTTTAATCCATTTTATAAATCAAGAGGGTGGATATTAGCGATTTTTTAAAGTAAGGGGGGATTTTGACTATTTCATCAAACTACAGAGGGTAATTAGGATTATCCCAAAATTTAATGTACATGTTGATCCTTTAAAAAGAATGCGATAACAATTTATTATGAAAAATATGAAAATAATAGTAATTGATTCGAATTGGAGTTTAGTACAAGATATTAGGTACAAACGTAGATTTAAATCTTTTGACTTCAATATCCAATCATCTACTTGTTTCGTGATTCAAGAGTAGTTAAATTGGTGTCCATTAAATTTTATTTTAAAGGATAGTTAAAATAATAATAATAATAATAATAATAATTTTATAAGAAAGTGGTGGAGAACTAGTAAATCATGAGATGGAAAATGACAACATAGAAATCTAATAAAACTCTTGGTTTTTCTATCCTTTTCTTTTCTCTATTAAAGTAATGGTTTGCCAAAGTCAGACTAGTTTGGAAACTAGATTTCTAGGGCATGCTTATTTTACATTAATTTATGGACATGTATGGTAATGGAACTAATCAACCATTCAAGGATTTGTTAAAAAACTTTATTCTCTTCTGGCATATAAACAAATCTACTGTCAATGATAATTCGCAACTTCTTTTCACCAAGAAGAGAAGATTTATTTGACAATTAACCTATCATTAACAAATGAAACAAAATTATTTGCTTCATGTTTGCCCAAACAACTTATTCAAGAATCATTATCCAACTGTAAGTTAAAATCACGAAGTATTTTAATCAAAATTCAAGAATTGTTTTCGTAATTCCATCAACCAATCTTTTTTATTTCTGGGTGGAACTTAGATTTTTCATTTTTAGTTTAAATAAGTCAACCACCAAGCTATGAGAAGAGGGAAGCCATTCTATCAGTTCTGCCTGAGAGTGGAGACATGATTGGGGGAGGGGGCAATAAATTTTAGGATAAATAATTGATCTCATCATTTCAGTGGGAGACATTCTGTGATTCAACAATGTATTGTTGTAGATAATGTACAAGCAAAGAAAGGCTTTCCTGCTGGATCCAAGAGATGAGATAATTCTCCCACTTTGATGATGGTTGGACCTACTACTTTGCTTTAAGAAACAGATTTTATGGGCACTAGTAAACCCAACTAACTCCATTTCCAGCTGTTTCCGAGAGGCTATCAATCATTCTAGGAAAAAAAAATATCTTTATAAAATTATCTTATGATTGATATGATAAAACAGATCAATGATAAAGTAAGAGAAAAACGAAAAAAAAAAATGATGTAAAAGATAAAAAAATAAATAAATAACAATATTTCATTGATCCGTCTCATTGAGATAGTCTCATAAATGATTTTCTTTCATTCCAAATATTACTTTCATTTCATAAATAGATTTTATTCATCATTGTCCACTTTGATTTGGTAGCAGAGAAATCTCATTCAATCTCATAAAGATTACATTCACCAATCTAGTAGTTACCGCTGTCCCAATAATGGTACCATGACACTATATTAGCTAGCTAGACACAGTCATACAATACTACAGTAACAATATCCATAAAATTACATTATAATTGTGAATAGATTAAGTTTTGTAGACTATCATTGTTCAAAACTCTAAAATTAATTGCAAACATGTATACGTTAAAAGCAGAACTCTAATCGCTATAATTGCATCTTTCATACTGATACTGAATTTTTATCTTCTGTAGCAATTCCTATGTACTAGATATAGTCAGGAACTAAAGAATAATGAAAGGTGTCTTGCCAGAAGGAACAAATTATTACAACATTTTAAAGAACATAAATTAGAGCATTTCACCTTAAAAATAAGGGCATATATAACATCTTAGTCCAGCTCCGTATGCAGCTAAGCTGGTGCTCTTTTATACCATCAAAAGGTGCAAAACAGTTAGAACATGATACATCCAACACTCGACCTCTGAGTAGATTCAATTTGCATCCACAATCTTGTATACAGAGAATAAACAGAAATGGTTGTCATGGTGCGATATCAAAGTCCATGTTGGGATTCCATTCATTCTACAAACCAAAAAAAAAATCCAGAAAAGTCCATTCTTTAAAACAAGGAAAAAAATATGCGTGCAAGGTAAGGAAGAATCTCACATCCATAATAAAGGACTTCTTGGTCAAAAGAAATAAACACTTTTACCATGCAAAAGATAAGGGATCCCTCAACAGAACAGAACAATTCAAATCGACAATCATAAGAGAGCTGAAAATAGAGTGGGCGTTTTTTAACTTCTCAAAACAGTGACACAAGAAAGCTGTTTGATGACCGAAAAAAGCAATAAGCAACACAGCTTCAGCTACTAAAAAACACAATAAAAAGAAAAGTTGGAGCCATTGAAAGACCACAAAAGTCATAAACATTATAATAACTCCATGTCTAAAGAATAGATCTTGACTAAAGAAATTACTTCTTTTACAACACTGTTAATCACAGGGCACGGTAGGTATTGGAAGCCACAATGCAGTAGAATCAATACATATGCATGCTTATTACTAGGGTACATCTTGGACATTCAAGAACATATCAGGTGGCTCAAATCAATAATGAAGAAGTTAGCTGCCTAGAAAAGACCAATATTCTATCTGTGAGATATCCATAAACAAATTACTTCAGAAATATATATATATATATATATAATACTAAAATAAAATACAATCTTTCTAGGCATACTATTACAAAACACCAGACTGCCTCGGGGGAGTTAAGGCAGAGATAAGAAATTCAAGGGTCTCTGGTGGCATCTGAATCTGATCGTATATTCATGAATTGGGAAAGCACAAGCCTAGAGATCTCACCGATTGCAGCTTGAACCTGATAATCATCTGGTTCCCTATTCCTAGACCATGCTGATAACTGTGAACTTGACGTGGTAAATTCAGTTGCAGCAACCCTTGTCTTTCTAGACGTAGCAAGAACTTTTTCCAAATCAAACTGTGACAACGGTCTTGAACCCTGAAAGAGATATGTCAACCAAGAAACTTGGTGAGATATAGCAAACATGTTGATAACCCCAGCAAGCCAACGAAGATAAGAAAATGTGGAACAAAAAGGGTGGCAGATAGACAAAGCAATAATATATATTCTTACAGAGGCTTGTTTCCCCTTCCTCTCCTCATCTAATAGTTCCCTGATAGGAAAGTAAGCAGCTTTCTTGCAAAGTTCAAGAAGATCTGAACCCGTGTAACCCTCGCACAAACTGGCTATATGGTCAAAGTCAATGCCATCTTCAACCCTCTCCCCCTTCAAAATGACCTTCAATATCTCAGCCCTCTCCCTACGGTCAGGGATCCCAATCTCAAAGGCCTGAGGAAGACGACGAAGTATTGCTTCATCAAGTTCTGACGGACGATTAGTTGCGGCAAGAACCATCACCCTCGCATTCTCTATAAAACAATGTAAAGTTATCAAAACAGGTAGGTCTTGGCCTAACTAGGATGACTAAATATAACAAAAACATAACAAAAAACAATCAAATCTTTCACAAAATGTAACAGGTGCTTAGCGGTAAGAATACTCACGGTCAGTGGTAAATCCATCCCATAAAGCCATAAACTCAGTCTTCATATTTGTCATTGCTTCATGATCTGTATTACGACGCTGACCTAAAAAGCTGTCAACCTCATCTATAAATATAATAGCAGGCTGGAGTTTATAGGCCAAGCTAAAGACAGCAGCCACTGCAAATGTACAATAAGACATCAATGAAAAAACACAAAGAACTACGACTAGATGGAATACAGACAACTAGGAACAAAAGGATTGAAAACCGTATGAGCTCACATGGCGAGACTATTAGGAAGAAAATGGAATCAGCCACTTACACAAACCATTTTAATAAATATTCCTTTCCCATCTTTTCTTTCCATAATCAGTTTTAAATATAAGTTCACTTTCATTTTTACCTGAAAATATACATTCATATGATACACAAGCAGCATGCTGATTGAATATTTAATTAATTCAATAATTAATAAGGTTGATAAAAGCACTCATTAACTCCTACAGAAGATGTTTGAAAAGAAATCATATATACGTAATTTACCATCATTAACTTCTAACATATGCTCAAATCTACGTGACAAGACCATAAAAGTTAAACTGCAACACGGAAACTCATATTATCTGTTCAGGCCAATAGACTTTATAAATTTTTAAGAGTCTCAAAAGTGCCATCTTAATTTTAAAACATTACTCTTATCTAGAACTGATCTCACTTCGACATAAAACCAGACAAGATTTCATTACATATTACTACTAGGGCAAAATTATAGGATATCAAACAAGCAATTGTTTAGTTTATAAAGAAAAACCAGCTGAAATCCTAGAGAATAAGAGAAAAACATGTAAGCTCACCAAGTTTCTGTGCATCACCAAACCACTTGCTCATCAAATTCGATATCCTCACATTAATGAAAACAGCTCCTGATTCTCTTGCAATAGCCTTGGCAAGCATGGTTTTCCCAGTACCAGGAGGTCCATATAACAACACACCTTTCTGGGGACCAAGAAGCTTCCCATGTGAAAACAGCTCCGGCCTCTTTAGCGGCAGAATCACCAACTCATATAAAGCTTGCTTGATCGTTTCCAATCCCCCAATAGAGTTAAATTCCACATCAATGTGATCAGGATTTATAACGTCACACGCTATCACATCCTGTTAAGATTAAAAACAGAAACAAGTCAAAATAATAGTTCTTACTCCAAACCCATCCACCACTACAACAATGTTGAACACATTACAAAGAACTTCAAGCAACATAAATAGCATCATTCCCACATGTTTCTTCAATCTACATGCATTCATAACACTAATGTCATCTCATAAAACCAATTAACCAAATTCACCTAGATAAATAGTAAGAAAACCTTATATTAAATTGATAAAACTTCCCTCTGAAATCATTATACATGTCCACTTCCATTTCTTAATAAAAATGCATATCTTCCTAACTAAAAACAATCTCCAATCAATTAGATCTATGTTCAGTCGTAACATCACACAAATGTCGACCCATAAAGACCAAATTCACATACATAAATAGTAAAAATAAAATAAAAACCCTTGTATAACATCATGAAAACTTCCCTTCAAAATCATTATACATGTCCATTTTTGTTCCTTGATAAAAATTCAAATCTTCCAAACTAAAATCAATCTCCAATCAATTCAATCTACACGCATTCGTAACATCACACTAATGTTAACTCATAAAAACCAAATTCACCTAGAAAAATATCAATAAACCCTTGTATCATATGGTACCATTATAACTTCCCTCCAAAATCATTACACGTGTCCACTTTCATTTCTCGATAAAACCTCACATCTCCCTAACTAAAACCAATCTCCAATCAATTCAATCTACATACATTCCTAACATCGGAAAAACATCGCCTCATAAAAACTGAATTCACCTACATACATACTAAAACACCCTTGTATCACATCATCACAACTTCCCTTTGAAATTATCACACATATCAACTTTCATTTCTTAAAAATTCATATCTTCCTACCAAAAACCAATCTCCATTCAATTCAATCTGCCTACATCCATAACATCACACCCACCAACGTCATCAAATCATAAAAACCAAACTCACCTAAGTAAAATAACCTTGTATCATATCATTACAACTTCCCTCCAAAATCATTATACCAGTCCGTTTTCGCGCTCTTAATGACAACTAATATCTTCCCAACTAACCAAAATCACTTATCAACCAACCCACTAACACATCATCATCAACCATCTATGTCACCAACTTGAGGTCTTATAAACACAACAAAACACAACACAACATATATATGTCACTAAAAACCAACAATTCCCTAAACACATATAAACATTAAAAAAATTAAAAATTAAAATAAAATAAAATAAGTGCCTCGTAAGGGTTGGTCTGAATGAGAGGGCGACCGAGACGTTTGGCGATTTCCTTCTTGTGTTCAAGAGCCTTCTTGGCGGCTTCGCGGTTCGGGTCGAGGTGTCGGAGGCCCGCGAAGAGAACCAGACAACTTAAAGCAGCACTGGCCGCGTACAACAGCAGCTCCTGCAAGAATTTCGTCTCCGACGAGCTTCCCATTCCCTTCCCCATATATCAGATTCCCAATTCACTGTTCCGGGTATTCCTTGAATTTTGGGTTCAATCAATACTGGAGGTTGACCAAATTAGGGTTTGGAGGAGGAAGAAATATACAATCTTTTGTTTACTTGCTCTAGGCCCATTGGATCATTGCCCGAAAAAGCAGAATCACCATTTTTTCCAAATTTTTTGGATTTTGAGATTGGGTTTGTATTCGATCTGAAAAAAACTTTAGACTGGATTTAAATAGAATTTTATTCAATTGCTCGAATGCGAAATAGTTTAGGTTTGAAACGGAGAAGTGAAAAAACATGCGATCTTTTGTTTACTTGTTTGGTGGAGACTTATGGGCCCAATTAATGGGCTTGGGTTGGGCCTAGGCCCATTGGAGCATTGCTCGAAAAAGAAAAGTCAGGATTTTTTCGAGATTTTTTGAATTTCAGATCGGTTTGGATTTAATCTGGAAAAAGTTTTAGACTGGATTTCGATAGGATTTTATTCGATTGGTCGAATGTGGAATGGTTTAGGTTTGGAGTGGAGAAGGAAAAAATATGCAATCTTTTGTTTACTTGTTCGGCAGGGACTTATGGGCCCAATTGATGGGCTTGGGTTGGGCCTAGGCCCATTGGAGCAGTGCTCTAAAAGGGAGGGTCAGGATTTTTTCAAAATTTTTTGAATTTCGGATTGAGTTTGGACTCGATCTAGAAAAAATTTTAGACTAGATTTCGATAGGATTTTATTTGATTGCTCGAAAGTGGAAAGGTTTAGGTTTGGAGAGAAAGCAGATTTTATCTGATTTGAACAGTGTCATACTTTTATTTTGTATGAATTTGAATCATTGTCCTTTTGTACAAAATGTCAACTTACATCCCCAAAAGAGGAAAGAGTAAGGATGACCAATTTGTGTGCCAATCGATTTTCAAACCTAGAAATGGCTCGACACCTCTGGATACCTGTCAACCTACAAAGATCTTTTATATCATCGACTAACAAAAAGAATTGTTGGAGATCAACCTCACTATCACATTAACTGCATTAACCTCAAGCTCAACCACTTGGAGATGGAAACAATAAGCAAGAATCAAACCTTCTTTAAGGGCTATAAACTCACCTATTTCTGGCGAGAAATTACCCTGCACAGATTGAGATTAACATCTATTAGTGTTTGATTTTTGTGCCCCTCACTAATCTAATAATTTGAATTTTTTTAATACCTAAGATGAATTTTGAACAAAATTATTATCTTCTTTTCAAATCTAACTTCTTTCAATTAAAAAAAGGGAGAAAGAGGAAAAAAAAAATAAGTTTGCGAACAAAAACCAGAAGTGGTAAAGTTGATTTGAAAACAATATATATATATATATATATATCCGAAAGCTAAAGATAAAAGAGCAAGAAAATGTATATGAAATAAAAATAAAAACATTTAAAAATCTCAACTTTATTGCTATGAATTTGATGACTTATTAAGGAGTTGTTTCTAATAAAAGTGGCATCATAGAGAATATAAGAATACAGATATGATAAGGAAAAAGGTGAGAAAAAGGGAAAATAGAAAAAAGTGAGAGTAAATGTGTCGAGGGAAAGAGAATATAATGTTGTTTTTTTTTTTTTTTTGTTCATATTAATAAAGGGTATTTTTATTAATTTATATAATTTTGTGCTAAAAATAATCAATTTATTTAGTTATTGACATGGACAAAAATAAAGGCCTAATGGTGCTAGTTGCCAATTGCCCCAATTTCACTATATAAAAATTATATTCGATTAAAATTTATGTTCATATAGTTTGACTCTTATTTTAATGTTTATATCAATTTTTTTAATATTAAAAATGATAAGAACACATTAGATATTAAATTAGGTTATATTTAATTTCGTAAAAGGTTCGAAAGTGATATTCTTAAAGAGAGATTAGTAGATTTTCAAGGCTGTGATATTTATTGAAAATAAATAAATATCACTTTATAAGATTTTATATATCTTATTTTTTAAAAATAACACCAATCAAATTTAAAAAATAAAAAAATAAAAAAATAAATAAATAAAACAAACAGAAAATACCATCAATCATTGGATCACTATAAAAGGCCTCATCATTTGGAAAAAAGCTAGTAGACATGACAACTAATCTTGTGCAACGATATGGCCCATGGTTCAATATTTAGAAAAAAATATGAAAATAACCACTTTTTGAACTCTTTTTTGAGATTTTTTATTTTTACCGAATGTAGTTTTGTCCAAAAACAGTTTTTCTTGTATGATTTTTTTTTTTTTAAAAAAAAAAAATTAGTGTTCAATATAAACCTAAAAAATGGTCATTTAAAAAAAAAAAAAAAAAAAAAAAGACTTCAATATTTAACTTGTGTGAGAGGCTCTAGCTACATACAAAGTCAGAAATTATTAATTATTCTTTTAGATTGGAAATTTATCGGAACCTCTTCAAATTAAATATGATATTGACTCAAAAATTTATTCTCATAATACTTGGATAAATTTACTCTCATGACACAAAATCTACTTTGTAACACTAAAAGAAATCTACTCCCATGGCTCATAAATCTATTCCTATAAAATCGAGAGAAATCTATTCCCATAACTCGGAAATCTACTCTTGTAACATTGCAAAAAATCTACTCTCATGACTCGGAAATATATTCTCATTATATCAAAAGAAATCTACTCCCACAATAAATTGATAAAACTCTCCACATATACTGATAAATACGTATGATAAGTCTCAAACTCGATCACATATGTAAATAGTAAATACACTAACTACTTGAAATATAAGCGCTTGTGCAAATGAGTATTGTTATTGGATAGTTTATATTAATTTCACCCTATTAATTCATAAAGGACATCTATGCAATAAAATCAAATTTATTTAAGTAGAAAATCCCTAATTTAAATTATACATATCCAATAAAGAATATGCTATTAAACTATCTTTCATTTCAGGCATGGAGTACATGTATATGAGTGGGACAATATAGTATTTGGTTGAATGTGACTTAAATGTGGAATCTATATAAAATTCAAATTGATTCGCAATTTTACAAATCTTAGTTGTCAACTATTGTTTTGCTATTTAATATACTTCAATTAGTATGAAATAATTGATAATTAGAGCCATTTTGGGTTCATGAGATTGGCAAATATACAATGGTTGATATTTGGATAAGAACCAATAATACTTTGGATATGGTTGAATTATATACACCCATCAAGACTACAACAAATGTATCCTTGAATAAAATATATTCAAAAAAGACAAAAAAGTGTAGATGTAGACCTTGTAATTTACAATCATGAGTCATGAGTTAATTTCAACTTTGTATTGAATTAAAAGTCATTAAAGTGTATGAGTGAATTGAATGTAACCAATTTAATTAATCATGTCAAAGTCAAACATGATTTCTTTATTAAATTGATAACATGAACACACTTTGGTTAAGTTGTATATAATAAATACAAATTAATAACAGAAGTCAAAATTATGTTTAATGAAGAGTAGTGCAAACAATAAAAAAACAAAAGAAATCATAAGAGTTCATCTTATATAATGTAGAAATGAATTTGCTACTATAATATGAATAGTGAATTGTGATAAATGATGTACAATGATTATAAATGATTTAACATTCATCACATATTTAAATTATAAACCTTAATTTTATATTTTTAAAATGAGGTATTGCTTTTGAATAAATTAACTATCGTTAAGATATATATTAATAATAATTTCAAATTTATTTATATAAAAAAGGTTACTAATCATTGTAAAAATTGATATGGGATGATTAATTATTAACATTAATAGTATTTTTCAAAGCTCAAATGGTGTGTTTTCCATTCACGCGCGGGATTTAAATTTTGTTATACACATTTATTATCCTATGAAGAGTTTTCACCTCGTATTATGAGAGTAGATATCTTCTGATTATAAAAATAAATATTTTCACACATGTATGGTGGTTGAATTCACATAGGTTCAATTAAATTACTGCTGGTTTGATTGGATCAAATTTCTAAAACAAAATAAATTATTTTTTGAAATACCACTTATGGTCTAAAATAAATCAATTATTTAGTTTACAAACAATTCAAATAAAAATTACATGATTTTATATTTTGCTGAAAATCATCCTCAATAGATAATTACAAATTACACAAAAAATTACTGGACCTCTGTTGCTTAAATTGAATTACTGGTTTGTCATAGATTTCCAAATCTTCTCTTGTTACTACCGTTATTAGAACTTAATGGTAAAGAGATCCGATTCAATTCAACTTATTAATGATCGACTTTATTATTTTTATTTTATGATTAAAATCAATTCAGGATATAATTGAGATTTTCTTTTTTATGATTTGGACTAACTCAAAGTATAACTGAGATAAGTAATAATAAATATTATGATAGCAACTCGAGAATCAATTCTCAAAAACACGAGTGACTAACCCATAAAGAGAGGGAGCAGTCAATAAAAGTGGAAGAAAAATATGCATATTAATGTGAGGTTTTTGAGCATAGAATTCTCCTCTTTAAAAATGATTAATGATGATCTAACCGGAAAGCCACGGTCCAAACTACATTGAAATTGGAGACAAATTAGGCGGTATTAAAAAAAAAAAGTCTTCTTCTCGTCGTTGTCCATACAATTCCAATATGTCTCATCAAGAATACAAATTGATTTAAGAAACACAAAACAATTAAAGAGAGAGAGAGGGGAAGAAGAAAACGAATTTGATTCATCGAAACAATAAAATGTGGGGTCCAAGTTCATCAGAATCACACATCAAAGGGATGGGCAAGTAGCTGTGATGTGTCCACCAAATGTGCTTTTGGGTCCGCATGTTCTACACGCAAGTAAAATTCCGTTGACAAAATGTTCGACTTCATTATCTTCACATTTATTTGCCTTGCAGACACATTTATTGAAACCTTGGACTTGGATGTTGTCATAAGTCATAACCTACTCTGTTTATCATGGCATGTGTTGGACACAATCGTCAATCAATCCTACTAGAATTTCAAGAGGATAGTACAAGCCAGGAGAACATTCTTCAGTACGTTTTCGATTGGATTATCTATTTGAGTTAAATTTCTTATCTTATATGAACAATTTTAATTTCTCCTCTATAATTTGATATATTAATAAAGAAAATCAGTATTTTTAAAAATCATTAAATATCTTTTTATTAATTTATAAAATAAATAAAACACCTTCTATGATATATGAAAATAATCACCCCCCTCCCCAAAAAAAAACCTCTTACCATTATTTATCAACACTAACAATAAGATGTTTTTTCTTTAATTATTTTATATATCATAGATGATATTTTATTTATCTTATAAATTAATTATGAGACTCTCAGCGATTTCTGAAAATATTGAAGTTTATTGGCTATTATACCAAACTATAAGGAAAAAATTAGAATTATCCCTATTAGATAAGATAGATGGATAGATAATAAGAAAGAAAAACCTTTTTTTATGTAATTATCTAATCTAAATATGAAGGTGATGTAGAAGAAAAATTTTTAGAAAATGTGGAGATGGATTTCTAAATTAAGAAATTCTTCTAGAAATGCTTACTATAATCATTTTCAACCTACTAAAATATATGAAAAATTTTTCTCACTCCCTCTCCTCTCAATTGGATTCATATTCAAAAAACTGTTTAATGTGTCACTAATAGAAATTTAAAAATATATAATAATATTGGAGATGCTCTGAATGGCCATATAAAAAGGTACATATTACAAGAAAAATGCATCATATATACATTCTCTTTTGATTTCTTACAACAAATGTCTCCATCAATGGTCGGGTGCACCATTCGATAGTGCACCCCGGGCACTAAAGGCTTTTTGTCAACAACCGTAGACTTTCAATTCTCATGCATTTAATGTTTGTGGTCTTTTTTGTTTTGTTTTTTAATATTGATGAATCTGATTATAGGATTACTCAAATTCATCAAAATTAAACAATACGTGAGTAGTTTGAATATCTATTTATAAAATTGAGAAATATCGACTATTACTAATAATGAGAAGAAGTCTCCCCGTATACGTTGATATTGCTTAGAAACTCGAAGCTCTCACTATAAATGTATGGAAAACTAGATGCACAACAAAACTATTCACTATAAATGTATTGAAAAAGATATGCACAACAAAACTAGGCGGGATATGCACTTACTGTTTTTTTTTTTTTTTTTTTTTGGACATTTTAATGTTTGTTGTTGATTATTAATAAAGAAAGATTATAAAATTAAATTAAAATGTCATATATTAATAAGTTAAATTTATCCCCATTTTTTTCAATTAATAACGCTTAGCATTCCAATTTATAAGGTGTGATTGCTCTATATGACTAACATTACTTGTGTCAACTATTGATAAAATGAGGTTTCACAGAAAGGGTGTAAGTTAAAAATCAACGTTAAAATGAGTTTAACTCTATTTTGAAATGTCAAAGGTAATATATGTGAATGTTCTGATTTTAATGAGATTTTGAGAATGGATCATTATGCCTTATCGTTTAAGCAATGCGTCTACAATAAATAAGCAATGCATCCACAACGAAATAACACGAAAATACTAACTTGATAATTTCCAATTTGATTCTTTGTACGTATGCCTAAAAAATCTAGAAGTTCAATAAAAAAAAAAAAATTATTCTTTATTTTTTCATAATATTAATCCGTACATTTTTTTTTTATATGTTTTATAATAATAGATATAATTTTTTATTCGCTTAAGTTGAAGCATGACTTCATGAGATAAAAAGGAATTCGATTCAATGAAGCAAAAGGTGTGGCCCCATAAGTTCTTTAGAATCACACATCAAACGGATGGCAAGCACAAGTGATGGGTGTCCATCGAAATATGCTTTTGGTCTCCATGTTTTACAGACAAGCCAAGCGAAGATTCCACCATGAAAATCTTCTTGTATCGTCTTCACCTTTGTTAATTTACCTCTGAAACAAAATGATTTTGGTGCAGTGAAATATTTATGCATCGTGTATACGATTTTGTTTCCAATTTCCCCATGTAGTATGACATAATGCTAAAATCCTCTAGTATTTTTAAAAATCAAAATTCTTCTTATCAATTTATGAAAATGTTTCAAAAAACTCTTTGCAGTTAAAGTTGATATTAAAAATCAAAGTTTGACCGTTAATGTGGAAGAGCAAAACTGTAAAAGTACTTTGATCATTTCGATTATTTAAATAATAGAAGTAACGATAGGAGGTAAAATGAAACTCTCTGAAACTATAAAAGGTAATTGGTGATTAAATCCAACTATAAGGGAAAAAGTAGGATTAGCCCTAAATAATATCTACTTATATACCTTCTTAGCACATGATAAGATTACGACAAGGAATGTATGGTAAATGTGACTGTAACTTTTAGTTTTTTTCCCTCACAAACTGATGTGATATTGAGAGCTAAGAGAGATTTTGGTCCAAACCCACTTTCTCTTCATGGCATGTGTTCAACACACTCGTCAATCAGCCAACTTGAATTTCAAAAGCAATGTGGCAACCACAAGCTTGAATTTACTCACATTTAAATTTTATTGTTCGTGGTTAAGGTATCTCAAAATTTCCAAACAATACCATTAAGCTATCCAACAACTTGTGAGGTGTCTTTTTCGTCATTAATATATATGTTGTAGCAAAGCCGGGTTGGAGTACCCATGTCCACAAGCACTGGATAATTACGTTCTAGTTTACCTGTATGTGGGTAGATTACTCATAAATTCCTCCAATGTGAGGATAGTTTTTCCACTCAGTGTGTGTCCTCTTTTTTTTCTATTAGGGAGTAGAGTTAAATAAAATGTTGAGTTCCAAAAAATACTTCAGAGTTTTTATCAAAGGGTCCCAACGGTTATAAATGTATTGGTAATATATATATATATATATATATATATAAAGCATTACATTTTGATTAATAAATGACACTTTATAAATAAATAGGGACACAAATTGAAATAAGTGATTGAAGAGTCCCTTCAGTGTGAAGACAGTTTTTACACTTAATGTCAGTCTCTCTCTCCCTACAATTAGAGAGTAGAGTCAAATAAAATGTTGAGTTACTGACAGTACCTTAGAATCTTTATCAAGAGATCTTGATAGTTATAAATGCACCGGTACTTACAAAAAAAAAAAAAAAGAGCACTACATTTTGATTAATAAATGAAATAACACTTCAAAAATAAATGGGGACACAAATTGCAATCAGTGACCGAAGAGACCCACATGAGCTATTGTCTTTCTCCTTAAAAAAATAAATAGAATTTCCTTTTAAAAAATATATGCCCTTATTATTATATTTGAAGCTTTTTTTCCCCCTTTTTTCTATATTTTTCTTCATTTAAAAGTTCAAACAAAAGTTCCTAATTCTACCCCTAATTGATATGTCAAAGTTTATGATTTTATTAAAGAGTAATGCTAGTTTTCCAAATATTTTATCCAAATCCAAACCCAAATTATGTGACATATAAGTTATCAAGATCTTATAAATTATGAAATAATGTAATAATTAATAGGATATTAACAACTCATATATTATATCATTTTGACATAAATTTGGAGAAACCTAGTATTACCCTTTATTAAAAGTTTAGTGTGTAACTGTTACTACATATGGACATTTTGATTTTCATTCCACGATTTATTACTTAAAGGCATTGAAAATGATGTAAAAGTATTGACTAAATAATTTCCAGTTAGTTTCTTTTAATGTGTATCTTAAGAATCTAAAAATTTAATTCATAAAAAAATTACACTTAATCTTCCATATTTTAAAAGAATAAATATAAAATATTTTATTTACTTATAAAGAGCGAATTACACATAATGTATCCAAAAGTTATCTATTTAAACGAAAAACCAAAAAGGAGACTAATTTTAGAATTTTCAAAAATTTTATCCAAATTCATAACCAAATATTATGGTATGTGAGTTGTCAATATCATATTAATGCTTCATTTAGTATAGATTTTTCAAGTAGATCTTTTAACAATAAATATTTTAGAAGTATATCTTTTACAAATAAAGTGTTTAAAAAGAAGTTATTAGGTGTTTGATTGTTAATTAATTTTTTTTTTTATTATAAGTTTACCAAAAAAGATTAAATGATTTTAAAGGTACAATAATATTAATAGGGTTATATTAGACATTTCAAAATTTTTTTTAAACTCAAAAACATCTACTTGAAAAAAACTTAAAATTTGAGTTTCTTCAAGTATACATATTAAAGTTTTTTTAATTGTCTAAAAACTTTACTTGGATAACAAGCAAATGACATAAAAAAAAAAAAAATCAAAAAGAGCTTTGAGGATTAAAAAAAAATACTTTTGATTAGTAGATAAATTGTATTAAAGGTATACTAATTATCACTCCATCTTATAATTTATAAAATATTGATAATTTATATATCACATCGGACATGAATTTAGATAAATTTGTAGGAAATCTAACGTTACTTTAAAAAATAAAATAAAATTTATGACAAGGACTATAAAAGTTAAAGTTGCCAATAAGAAAAAAAGGGCCAAAAGACATCCCCTTTAGAGGTTTTAAAAAATTAGATGATAAAAAATTACAAAAGAATAGATCTTCATTATTTATCTCATAAATGAATAGTAAAAAGTAATTAAAAAAATGCTAAAAATAATGGAATTGGAGATCCAAACGAGGTTATATTAAACAATAACAATTAAGGTAACACTTTTTATCTCAATCATGGTTAAAATTGAAGTAGGATTTTATTGAAAGTGAAATGTAAGGTGTTGAATGATCCAACACATTGAATCCGAAAAACACAAACAACCCACTTGGACAACACATTCTCTTTCTTACATCAAATCAACAAACAACATTTGTCCTATATGCTGTTTTCTTGGTGGCTATTGACTGCTAAAAAGTTTTATGTGGGCATGTTCTCTTTTTTTCCGTGATTGCACCACACAAAAAAGCAATGACACTTTGAAGGGAAGGAATAAAAATATAAAATGTCCACGATTCAATCTCACCCCAATATTAAATACATCTCCAAACCCACCTCCCCACCCCCCTCGTCATTTTTCAATATCAACTTCAATCTGTCAGTCGTCACACCCACTTCCCCACTCTATCTGTTCTAGACACACATTTAGAGTCAACTCAAAGGATCAAAATTTGTGGCCAAACATGTGTTCAAATGTGTAATGGAGTGTTTTTTAAGTTTGGAAGTATAGTTTTCAGTTTTGTATGTGTGTGTACTACAAAGTAAACCAGTGGTGTCTCTTTTGTACTTCTTTGTAGTACATGCACGAAAAAAAATATATGGTCTTTTGTTAGCCTACCAAATTTGCTCCTGGTTGGACAGCTGTAGTAATTGCTGCATTTCATACTATGAGAGCTAATTAGCTAATATCAACTATAAATTTACAATCTTTTTGTCAAAATAAGTAACCACAGTTGAGAGAATCATAGATTCACATCCCTTTAGTGGATGTGGTGTGCCATTCAAGATTTTGAGAGAGAGCATTTATTGCTGCTTTAAAAAATATTGAGGTTTTCAAAACTGTGATCGTACTATTCATTTCCAGCTTGTTGCCTTCTGTACAATTTTTCTGGCGTTTTGTTTTTCTTGTTGTGTGGCGTTTTATGGAAGCGAGTTCCTGCAGGTCAACGCTGGATTTGGTAATGATAGTCCAAAGTAACGGTTTTGATCTTCGAAAAGTGTAGAAGGAGAAAAAACTACTACAAAAGTTGGCTATAAAGGTGGGATTTTTGATGGGGTTGTGTTGTTTTCTGTTTTGTTAAAAAGTTTGTGTTTATTGTGGAAAAGTTTTGATTTTGATTTTGTTTTTCTGTTTGTGTTTGGTGATTGATTATCAGGCTATGAAGAACATGAATGCTGAGGAGTTGAGGGAGATTGAGAGAGTGAATAATGGGGAGAGAGAGGAGATGGAGATGGTGGCGGAGGTGGAGGAGCAGGACCAGGGAGTTGACATGAAGAGAGTGCCTCCATGGACAAAACACATGACAATTAGAGGACTATTTGCAAGCTTAGTGATTGGGATCATCTACAGTGTCATAGTCACGAAACTGAACCTCACCACAGGCTTGGTCCCCAATCTCAATGTCTCTGCTGCCCTCCTTGCCTTTGTGTTTGTCAAGACATGGACCAAGTTGCTCCACAAGGCTGGAGTTGTGTCCACTCCTTTCACTAGACAAGAGAACACTGTGATTCAGACTTGTGCTGTTGCTTGTTATAGCATTGCTGTTGGAGGTTTGCAGTTCTCATCCTTCTCTTGTTGTTGAATTTTTGATGCTTTTTTTGGATGGTGGTTGATTTGATGTTTCTTTGTATGTTAATGGTGGGGTTGTAGGTGGTTTTGGGTCATATTTGCTGGGGTTGAATAGGAAGACATATGAGGCAGCAGGGGTTGACACAGAAGGGAATACTCCTAATAGCACAAAGGAGCCTGGTATTGGTTGGATGACTGGTTTCCTCTTTGTGAGTAGTTTTGTGGGGCTTCTGGCTCTGGTTCCTCTGAGAAAGGTATTGTCTTTATTGCTTTTTTGTATATTTAGCCTTTTTGGAGACTAGTTGAATTGATTAGAGATTGATTTACTAGCAACCAGTTTGATTAGTTTCGATTGATGATGTATTTGTTCTTTTAAGTGTCATGATGTTGGTAGATTTTTCAGACTAGTGTTATATTGTGAATGTTGAAATGGTTTGGTTGTACACTTTTTGTTGTTACAGATTATGATTATAGACTACAAGTTGACTTATCCGAGTGGAACTGCTACTGCAGTTCTTATTAACGGGTTCCATACTCCGAAAGGAGACAAGATGGCCAAGTACGAATTCGTCTTTTGGATTCTAGTCCTTTTTTCGGATCTAATACATTTTGTGGTTGAGTTCGAAATAGTTAAAACAAGTTATGATCGATATTCTTGCAGGAAGCAAGTTCACGGGTTCCTGAAATGCTTTTCCTTCAGTTTCCTGTGGGCATTTTTTCAGTGGTTCTATTCAGGAGGAGACCAATGTGGATTTGCTCAGTTTCCTACATTTGGATTGAAAGCCTGGAAAAACTCGTACGTGCACAAACTTATCTTTTTTCAACTTCTCACAGCCTTGCTTGTGATTAGCCTTTTCATTGTCACTAATTGTGGAAAATGAATATATTTTGCAGATTCTACTTTGATTTCAGTATGACTTATATTGGAGCAGGAATGATCTGTTCCCATCTTGTGAATTTGTCATTGCTACTTGGTGCTTTGCTCTCCTGGGGACTAATGTGGCCACTGATAAGCGGACTTAAAGGTGATTGGTTTCCCAGTACTGTAGCCGAAAGCAGTATGAAGAGTTTAAATGGTTATAAGGTTTGTCAGGAATTATCTGGTGCACGATTTTTTTATCAGAAATAGTTCCCTATTTCTTGACATAAATAGTTTCTCACTTGAGCTGCAGGTTTTTGTTTCGATTGCACTGATCCTTGGAGATGGGCTGTACAATTTTCTCAAGATTCTTTTTTATACTGCCAGAAACATCCATAGGCGAGTGAGGAATGACAATCACAAAACATGTAATTCTACAAACTTACTATTATGATCTCATTGAGTCCTTTAGGGGATTTGGTTCACTGATTCTATTTTCGCTTTGCTCTGAAGCTTTGGATAACCAGAATAAAGCTCTCGATGATTTTCAGCGAAATGAAATGTTCATTAGAGAGAGCATTCCGATGTGGGTGGCATGTGTAGGGTACACTCTCTTCTCGATTATTTCCATCATCGTTATCCCTCTCATGTTCCCGGAGCTGAAGTGGTACTACGTAGTCATTGCCTACATGCTTGCACCCTCACTTAGCTTCTGCAATGCGTATGGTGCTGGTCTAACTGACATGAACATGGCCTATAACTATGGTAAAGTGGCTCTCTTTGTGCTTGCTGCCTTGTCTGGGAAACAAAACGGTGTGGTTGCTGGACTAGTCGGTTGTGGTCTGATTAAATCCATCGTTTCCATTTCTTCTAATTTGATGCACGATTTCAAGACCGGTCATCTCACTCTCACTTCCCCAAGATCAATGCTTCTTAGCCAGGCCATTGGAACTGCCATAGGCTGTATCGTAGCTCCACTTACGTTCTTTCTCTTCTACAAGGCTTTCAACGTGGGCGACCCAGATGGCGAATACAAAGCTCCCTATGCACTTGTCTACCGAAACATGGCAATCCTCGGCGTTGAAGGCTTCTCCGCCCTGCCCCACCATTGTTTACAGCTATGTTACGGGTTCTTTGCCTTTGCCATAGCTGCCAATTTGCTGAGAGATGTTTCCCCGAAGCACATTGGAAAATTCGTTCCTCTTCCAATGGCTATGGCTGTGCCATTCCTCGTGGGAGCCTACTTTGCTATTGACATGTGTGTCGGTAGCTTGATTGTTTTCACCTGGCACAAGCTAAACAGCAAGAAGGCAAGTTTGATGATTCCAGCAGTTGCTTCAGGCCTCATCTGTGGGGATGGTTTATGGATCCTCCCTTCATCAGTCTTAGCCTTGGCGAAAATCCGCCCCCCGATATGCATGAGCTTCTTGCCAACCAAGTAGAATTCCTTCAAGCAAACAAAAGGGAGCGTAGTTGATTATAAGCCGAGAGTAGAGCTAACTGCAGTTATCTGCTATAAAGCAGTAGCAGGTAGACACATGATTTACAATAAAATGGGTACAAATAAAGTTGTAATAGTCTTATTACATTTTTGTCTGGAGATGTTAGATTTTTGCCTTGAAAGAAAGTTGCAATTGTATTATTACTTTTTTGGCTAATATTATGATCAATTCTGCAAACTATTTGTAAATCTTTCATTGGATTTCAGCATGGTTGTTAAATACTAGATTTTTATCTAGACAATTGATAGATTTTCAGTTTTGCTGTTATGCAGATAATCTAACTAAATAATTATTGTAACCATATAATATATTTAGTAGAGAGTTTACAGACTCTTTTTGAGCTTTTCAATTTTGAAATTTAAAATTCTTGATTTCTTTTAAATCATCTATTGAACTTAAGTCAAATGGACATTAACTTCTTTGTATACACTATAAAGTATGACGGATTTTATCTAGGTGAGGGCAGTTTGGTAATTATCCATTTTTGTTTTTGTTTTTGTTTTTCTGCTTTTGTTTTTGTTTTTGTTTTGATTTATTTTTTATTTTATTTTTTTTTAAATGGTAAGGGAATATGGGTAAATTTGTGGCAAGGGTAATTTGATCAAATTGAGTACATGGTGTAATTAATTTATTTGAGGGATTGAAAACGTATGTTTTTGGACTTGGGTAAAAACGAATTTTGCCATTTAAGAAGAGGTTACTTTTGTAATTCCCACCTTTTATAGTAATATCATCTCTTAATAAAATTTATTAACTCATGATTTTAGTAGTTAGTACACTTTACTCTCACATTTATGATTGGGATTAAGTTTCATGATACACATTAATTAGTACGTATGAGAAGGTTTCTTCTCATACCGTGAAAGTTTGTATCACACATAAATTTTCAAACTGTATAAATAATATTTAATTATGATAAATAAAATTGAACTCTTTTATAATTATATCTAAAAAGAATACACTTTTTAAAATATAAGGGTAAATTCTAAATTACCCCCCAACTTTTGCCTTAAAAAAAAATAAAAAACACACCCTAACCTTTCGAAAATATTAGTTTTCCGTCTAACAGTTAGAATTTTCGTTTGAAAAGTTGACTTTGAGCATTAAATGACTTATTTACTCGTGATTTAAACTTAACTTAATTAACATTGAATAAATTAAATAAAAAATTTGTTCATAAGATCTACACCATTTATCTTAAGATGGATGGTGGAAACTAATTTAAAAAAAAAAAAACAAAAATTAAAAAAAAAAAAATTTGTCCATTAGATCTCTACTGTCCATTTTAAGATGGATGGTGGAGATCAATTTGAATTTTTTTTTTTCATCTTAAAACTTTATTTTTTCTAATTAAAAAAAAAAAAAAATTAGGGGTGGAGATTGGATCTCCACCATCCTTAATGGACGGTTGGATCTCTACCTTCAAAAATCAAGAGACCACATATCATCTTCATCAGCAATCAAACCCATCCACCTCCAATCAAATCCATTTAGACATTATCTTTAAACACATCCAGACCTAACATCATCAATCATCTGCAATAACCACAATATATCATCAAGCAATCGTCCATTGCAAAAACCATAAACATCTTCAAACGTACAAAATAATAATAATAACAATAATAATAAAAATCTGGGTTCAAAAAATTCATCAAAAAATCATCCTAAAAAATTATCGAACCCAAAATCTAAGTTCAAATTGAACCTAGTTATCTGGGTTCGATTCTAACCCTAACAGACCCTAGTTAAGATTAGAATCGAAGACGTTTGGGTTTGATTCAAATCCAGACGTCTGGCTTCCACGAACCTAGACATTTGGGTTCGTGTAACCTAGATAAACGAGAAGAAGAAGAATAGAAGAAGAAAAGAAAAAGAATAAGAAGAAGAAGAAGAAGAGAATAAGAAGAAAAGGGGATGAAAGAGAGTGATGGTTGGCGTGAGAGGGAGTGGTAATGGAGGTTTGCTGGATGATGGTGGGGGGAGAGAGAGAGAGAGAGAGAGAGAGAGAGAGAGAGAGAGAGAGAGAGAGAGAGAGAGAGAGAGAGAGAGAGAGAGAGAGAGAGAGAGAGAGAGAGAGAGAGAGAGAGCCTCGTGTTAGTTTTTAAATTTTTTATTTAAATTTTTAATCTTAATTTATTATATATATTTTTTACTTTTTATTATTTTCTTATTTATCCATTTAATTAAATGCTTCATTTACCATCTTACCCTTAACCCAATAACGACAATAACTCTTTTAAATGGAAATTCTAATGGTTAGGTGGAAAACAGATATTTTCGAAAGGTGGGGGTGTGTGTATTTTTTTTAGGCAAAAGTTGGGGGTAATTTAAAATTTACCCTAAATATAATTGATGGCGGTGCTAATCATTTTCTTATAAGTTTGAAGAGAATATAATATTGAAAAAAGGGGGTAGAATTGTTCCTTTGTAAAGCTAATCAATTGTAGCTTCCTTCATTCTCAGTCTTTCCTATAGAATCTCTTTAAAAACTGCTAGAATCAAAAGTCCTTTCTAACCCAAAAAATCCCATCTCTTGTGGAATTTTCAACAAAATTAATTTAATTCTCAAATAAAACTCCACCATTTAAATCATTCCATGTTTAGCTTATAATGAATGAGCATCTTAACCTTGTAAATAAATATTTTGAAAAGTGATTTTAATAATCAAAAGTGTTAAATGCTTATTTAATAATTTGATTTAATATAATACGAGTGATTTTCATGGTGACAAGACAGCAGAAGTAGAAAGTGCTTTATCAAAAAAGCACCCCATAAAGCTTCTTTCAAAATGAACTTTCTAAAGATTCAGAGTCCTTTGATTTTGGAATCTTTTTTACTTTTTTTTTCAATGAAAGTACTTCCAAATGCTATATTCTATTAGACAACAATTTGTAGAACATATATTTCAGCCCATTTGATAATCAAATTGTGACAGATTCCTCTTGTATTTGTGTGGCTAATGAAACTTTTTTTTTTGTTTCCCTTTTTAAAACACTGACATATGATGGGTTAAAAGACTATCTGGACTTGTCTAGATAAATTCACTAATAGTACGGTCCGAATGACTATTCCTATTGCCGTGGATGAAACTTAAAAGTTAAAACTATAGATAAGAGATGTTAAATGGGTCGCCCAAGCCTGTGTCTCGAATTGAGAGCCAAGCCTGCATCTAAGCATTATAGTTTGGTGGGTTAGGCTCTATCATCAAGGCCCATGAACCCAATGGGCCATCTGGCTTGAGGGCACAGTTTGATTCAAAGAATCACAAAAGTAAAGGGCTTTGCATACAAACCAAGCCGGAACCAGAGGGCTGCCCTGACCTGTGGGAGCAAGCCTGCTTTGGAGAGGGCTCATGGGTAGGCTCAAGCCTTAAAAAAAAATTGTAAGGCCCAGTCTCTAACTGGCCCTTAACCCGATTGGACCTTAAAATTAGGTTTTGCCCGGTCCATTTAACACTAATTCAGATGAAGGCATGAATTACGATGCGTGTTGTGTTTGCGAGTAATAATAGACATCTCAAGTCATATTTCAATTTGTAGTATGTCAATTGATAAATAGATGCAAATTAGTGATTATTTTTCTCACTTATTACATATATTCATTAACTAATTACCACATCATTGATTATTATAATGCAAATAAGATACAAAAAAACAGGATGTTTAGTATTTCTCTAAAACTGATTGTCGATATCGATGCATTGCATAAAAATGAAATTGCACATATTTTGAATTTATACAAGTTATCAGATTTTGTTATTACGCCAAATATCAATACTCAGAATTGGCTATAATGTGGAATGACACATATTAATATAATTTATGCCAACTATTAATACTCATAATTGACCATAATGTGGAATGACACATATTAATATAATTTATGCCAAATATTAATACTCATAATCCTTTCTTTTTTTTTTCTTTTTCTTTTTTTTTTTTAAAAAAAAGCTCTTGTTGTTGCTAAACCCCTACTATAAGTTAACTAGAAATCACATAATTGTTTTACAATTTTGATTAAACCAAAACCACGATTTTGAAATCCTACAAGCAGATTAAAAAACAAAATAAAAAACTACACTACCCAAAAGGGAAAAAAAAATCGAAAAGGATATACATACATGCTTAATTTGAGCTCTTTAGCCTATTGAGAAAATTTTTATAATACCCATTAAGTATTACATTCGACCACACAAAACATGATGGATAAAGATAGACATTCGATACACTTATCCAAAATTTTTATATAATTTTATATGACAGTTGATTTGTCATTAAATAATTGAATTTGAGATTGACAGGAAAGTTGAAATGGAATAATATATGAGTTGCCACTTAAGATTTGATGAAAAGTTGGATAAGGATGTTAGAGGGCTACTTTCGCACAAAATTGATATATATTTTTTTAAAAATTATAATTATTGTGTTGACGTGTATGCATGAGAATAGAGGTAACTAACCAAACATGATACTGATGTGTCAATTTTGCAGTGTGTAGTTGAATCAATTCACTCAGGCAGGTGTTGAAGAATTTCTTCAATTCCCTGCCTATGAATCACATGATCTTCTTTGTTTGTCTAAAACTTTTGTTCTGTTTTGCTTTCTCATGCCACCATAGCAGCCACAAATGACCAATTAATAAAATACTCTCGCTGAACATAGTTTTAGGTTCTGGTTTTCTATGTGCTTTTGTATATTCTATGTGCTTTCTCCTGGTTTTGACTGTTCTATGTGCTTTGCTTTCCTACTCCTGAAAAAAAAAAAAAATTCTAAAACTATATGTAGTTCTAGAGGATATTATTGGATGAAAATATTTTGTTAAAACCAAAGATGAGTCTATGTGAATCAAACTAGTTTAATCGAGTCAATTGTGTTTGGTCTCGTTCATGTTTATGATAAGGTTTACGATTCCGTTTTACTAATAAAGAAGTAAATGTAGGAGACTTCTTTATAACTATAAGAGTAGTTATGAACTGGATTAATAAATATTTATTCATCATAGAATTTTGATATAGTGTCCAATCTCTAATATAATAATAGATTAAAAAAAAAGAAAATGATTTTAATTTTTTTTTCTTTTTTTACTTTTTATTGTATGTTCATTCCAAGCTGTAATAAAGCTTCTAGTTTTATAATATCTATTATAATGTATCAATTACAAGATACTTATATATGAATTCACATAGGACTTTAGATCAACTAAGAATTTATGCCTCTTAACTTTTTATCTATGTTTACGTATAGAATCAGAGTTCAGTGGTTTAAAATGACATAAAATGAAGAAATTTGCTTTAATTTGTCTAATTTAGAGTGACCTTTTTGAATGTTTGTGATTAATTAGAACAAGGATGAAAAAAAAAAAAATCAAAATTTGAAAAATTTTCTTTAATTTAATTTTAAAAACAAATTTGGTTAGTATATCAAACTCTTTAATACTAAAACTCTAATTTAAGGGGTTTTTATTTATTTATTTATTTATTGTATCTTAATTTCTAAAAACTGTTTTAGACCAGGCATTACACGATTCCAACCCAAAAAAAAGTAAATAAAATTTATATATATATATATATATATATAAATTGACTATAAATAAAGAATAAGTTGTTATATTGACCTAGTCTAAAATGATTTTCCATCCCAATACCAAAAGGGATTGTAAAGATTTATAAATCTTCAACAAATTCCACCAGCTTTTTATCATTTTATGGTATACACAAATTTTGGTAGTTCATACAATTTAATAAATAGAATGTTTTATGTGTGAACATGCCAACGTGGGAATCTTTGCAATTATGAATAATGGAAAAGGCATGACTTCACTAAACACATTTAAGTCAATTCAATTTTATAGCATTTTGTAAAGTACCAGAGTGTGCTAGGATTAGGACAATTATACTTTAATAATGGAGGTTACCCTTTTAATCTCATTGCTTTAAAATTGTGCCCCACTTTTTTTTTTTCTTGATATTTTACGGATCATATGATTAACAGAACTTACTGAGATTGATCAATAATAGTGCGACTTGAATTACTACTCCCATAACTGAGGAGAGGGCAATGTCTACTAAGAAGAGACTTACAATTTACATCTTATGTTTTAAAATATAAGAGTGGGACTTGGACCCTTTATCTATTAGGGTCAAAGTACATACTCAATCACTCCTACTAAAGAATGATTTGCAATTGTGTCCCATTTCTTGGAGTATATTCTTAGAGTCATCCATATGAAACAACGATATAGTTACTACTCAAAAAGTATTTGTCTTCCAATCTAGCTCTCATGCGTCCAACAATTATTCATCAGCAGTTAAGATTTCATCTTAGATGAAAAGCTATTAGTACAAATTTAATTGGTTCTTATAATATATTAATTCCTCAAAAATACCTGCATTGGAAGGTCATGATAACATTAAACATATAATTAGATTACATTTTGAATTAATGAGATGCATGAGAAAAGCTCACTTCAAATTTTTTTCATGACTACATTTCTCACGTTACGAAATATTGATTAAGATAAAAATTAAGGGAATTGAGATATAGTTAAGATAAAAAATTGAAATTAAAAGATAACTTATAAGAATAAAATTAGATAAAATTTTAATCAAAACATAAGGAATGTCTAACTTTTAAAGTTTGGTAGAATCCGAATTGATTTTTAAAAGTCTTCTTGTAATATTAATTAATTAATTTACTTCATAGGTCAACTGGATTTTTCAAAACCACAATCTTAAGAAAGTGGTTGGTGGAGATGACTTACAAATTTCAAATTAGCCAAATTTGACCATTTTACAGTATGGGACATATACATGTATGACTAAAATTTATTTTGTATCATATAGTTACAAATTGTAAGTATACTTTCCAATATCCTCAAATTATGAGTAATAATACTTTTATTAGCCATACGTGTGATCGGTGCTCAAATCTTACTATATGCATTAAATAGCACATGTAAGGAGTTTTCTTATTTTATCATGAAAATAGATTTTTCAGGGTGTCATATGAATAGATTTTCCGGTGCCACACATTTTGTCTAATCTCAATAGGTTTTGACAATTCTGATAAATACTGTCAATATGTTTTCGATTACATTTTAATTTTATATAAAATAAATAATCATATTCACTTTTTTTCTTGTTTCATTTTTTTGGTTCTGAAAGCTTATTCAAATGGATCAAAGGTTTGATAAAACAAATGAAGCTTAATCATTACTTGTACGATTTGGATATCTATCTCTAGTTGAGAGACGATTACTTTCATAATAAGAGGGAAAAAAATTACTCATATAAAGTCTATAAAATATATTTGGTGGGATTTGAAGCTCTACTATGATGCTTAAAATCACATGTACTTGGAGGGGAAGTGCCAAGGTTGTTTATAGATATATAAAATTTTAGTATAATATAATTAGTAATTACATCTAGATTTAAAATCCAATATAATTCAATTTTAGTTCAAGTGAAGCTTCTATGTATCTTACCATTTTGTCCTTTTGTTCAAACGCATCTTTTGCACAAAATACTCTTACGAAATGATGGAAAGCGATTGATTTAGACTAAAAGATTTTGAACAAAATTACACACAAAAGGTACACCACAAATCTCATGTGATCGTGTTTTTATAATAGTCAATCTCCACGAGAGCCGCATGGGTGATTCAACTAACTTCAACTGATTTAAATTTGTACTTGAAGTTATTCAAAATTTGTGTTCTCATCATAGCTTTTGTAAAACATTTTAGCATTTGTGTGAATTCAAATAAGACTCATTTAATACACCTCCTCTCTTACCTAAGTGATAGAGGATCTCCTTATCCATCATAGCAGTGGAAGTTTAAATCTCACCGTAAATGTTTTATCTTTAAAATAATAATAATAATAATTGTTTAATTGGTCTGATCCAAAATCACATTTCTTAATGTTAAAATTATTAATAATACTAAACATTTTACATTTTGTATCACACATGCATCATAACTGATCATGTGACAATGGTAAATGAATACTTTTTGCAAATGAAATAAATTATTATTCATGTGTATTATTTCACTAATTGTCACATCATTGTTTGTGATACAAATGAAATGCAAAAAGTATAATGTAACTATCAAAAATTTGAAAATAAAGATATATGAAAATAAATTAGAGAGTTTTGTCTTTCGGATATCTTTTTATTTATAGTGGTCGATATCCAAATTACACTTATAGTTTAGAGCATATTGCTTGATTAAATATGAACAACAGATGTTCACAAAATTTGGTTTTAAAACAAAAACTCAATGATAAATGTCTCATGTTCACACATCCACTCTTACCAAAGTATGACTGAGCACTTTCCCTTCACTTTTTTAATAGGGGTTCAAAACTCATGTTTACTATTTAAATCACAAAAATGTGGTGAGACCCCTACCTTGTGATGGAAGTTGTGTTTTGGATCACGTTTATAGTGATTTATCTTATTAAATTTCGGTAGAACTAACTTGATTCCTACATTTTTTTTAAGGAAAAAAAAAACAAACATTTTCACATTTAATATGACTTTTATAAATTAGCTATCTGCACAATGTACTTATCAAAATTAACATAATTCTTTGAGGAAATAATAAGAAATGACAAAAAGTTATGGCTCTTTACTAAAAATGACTCAATTCTATATTTTTTACGATTGTCAGCAAATAACGTGGGTCGACAAAAATACTCTTTTATCATTATAATTTTATTATTAAAACTATACAATTAAAAAGCTAAAAAATTATTTAAAAAAAAAAGCCGAAAAATAATGATATATATATTTTCGTTTGTATCTCTATCTTCTTCGGCTTCCATCTCTAACACCCGTCCATCTTCTTCAGTCTCCATCTCCAATGAATTCTGGACACTTCTCCATCAACACATTTTTTACTCTTCTTTCATCCTTCTCATCCTCTTCTTCTTTTGTCCTTCTTTTTCTTCCTCTTTCTCCTTTTTCTTTTTATTTATTTTTTAGTTGTTATTTTTATTTTTTTTATTCTTGTTTCTTCTTCCTTCTCTTTCTTCTTCTTCTCCTTCCTTTTTCCTTTTCTTCCTTCTTCTACCTTGTCCAACAAGGATCCTTCCTTATTGAAAAACTTGATCTATTGATTTGTAGAATCTACAGATCAACAACATCAATCAAGTTAGGTTCACCCAATATGATTGATGTTGTTGAGACAAGGGCATTTGATGCCCCTCAAACAAAGGTGTCAATGATGCCCCTGTTAACACCTCTTAACATTAACGCCTCTCAAATAAGGGTGTTGTTGGAATCTGTAGAAATCCGTTTCTTCGCCATCTTCAATGAAGAGATGGAGAAGAAGAAGAAAAGGGAGAGGAAAGAAGAAATAAGGGACTTGCAATCAATGATGCTTGCCAATATTATTTTTGCCAAAGAAAACACAAGGAGATAAGAAAGAAGAAGAGGATGAGGAAGAAGAAGAAGAAGAAGAATAAGAAGTTTCACTAAAGATAGAATATCAGTTGGTGAAGAACTCTTTTAGATGAAATATTTTCAATTTAAAAAAAAAAAACTTTTTAGTATTTTTCGAAAATAGCATGAAGATAAAATTTCAAATTGGTGAATGGTAATAACGTAAAATAATATTGATTTTGGATCAAATTTAGTAAAATAATTGACCTAGGTCTTTTTTACCAAAACTCATTAATTTTTTTTTGAAGTGATGCTACACTATCCAAAAACTTGTTTAAATTCACGGTCTAAATAATGTGGCAAGCTTATACATAAGAGTAATGCTACTTTACCCAAAAAAATTACTCAAATAATATGATAAATTTATATATAATTACTATATCATCAATATATCATCTTAAAATTAATATGACAATTCTATATATAATTACCACATCATTAATACATTATTTCAAAACTAATATAGTAGTATTACATTATTTGAATAAAATTTTTTGAACAAATTTTTGGAAAAATATAGCATTATAACTTTTTTTTTATTATCCTAAGAACTCTAATTCTTTACTAAATGTTTATGCTTATCTTTTTTTTTTCCTTATCTTCTTACAATGGAAAAAAATTAAAGTGGTTTTAAAAATATAGGATTTTTGGTAAATATTAGTAAGGGTAGAGGGTGGACACACGACATATATGCAAAAAGACATAACTTTTGTATTGAAAAGACAAAAGTACCCTTGAGTCAAAACCTTTTTAATCCACAACTTCCACAAATTCGAGACCCAAAATGGTCAATATAATTTATATAAAAACTACAAAGCCAGTCCAAGATCTTTAGTATTGTTTTTGAGCTGGGACCTTCTTTGACATCAACGAAGGGAGACCCCACTAATCTGTCTCTCTCTTTCTCTCTTCTCTCTCTCTCTCTCTCTCTCTCTCTCCCTTGTAAGTAATCAAATCCTAGATTCATTGTTTTGTTCGAATTTAGGCTCAAATTCCGTCATTTTTTGATCCTGAATTGGTTTACCTTTGATAAAGTTTAAGGGTATTGTTGTTTTGGTGTGTGTGTGTGTGTTTTTTTTTTAATGACATGTTGATTTGAAGCCGTGTTTGTGGGTGATTTAGATCGATTTTGGATAAAAAGATGTGAATTTTTTTTGGGGGGAAGGGGGGGGGGGGGGGGTGTGGGGTGGGGTGGGTGGTGGTATGGTTTTTGGTGGATTCCTCGTTTTGTTCGAATTTAGATTCAGATTCTGTTTTATCTGAGAATTGATATAATTTTGAGTTTTGATTTGAAGGGTTTTGTTGTTTTGGTGTGTTTTGATGAATTGTTGGTTGGAACGTATGTTTGTGGATGTTTGAGATTGATTTAGGTGAAAAGAGAGGATTTTTTTGGTGGTATTGTGTTTGGATGAAAATGAATATAGATTCCTCATTTTGTTTGCTTTTTGATGGTGAATTGATATAAATGTGAAAGGTTTCGGGTTTGGACTTAAAAGGCATTGTTCTTTTGGTGTGTTTTGATGATTTGTAGGTTAAAAAGCTATGTTTGTGGATGATTTAGATTGATTTTAGGTGAAAAGAAAGGATTTCTTTTGGTGGATTTTTTATTTTTTTTTATTTTATTTTTTGGTATTGTGTTTGGATGAAAATGAATTTTAGATTCCTCATATTGTTTGAATTTTGATGGTGAATTGATATAAATGTGAAAGGTTTCGAGTTTGGATTTAAAGGGTACTGTTCTTTTGGTGTTCTTAGGTCTTTAGTGGGGTACAGATTCTGGTTCTGGGTATTTTAGTTTGAATTTTGTGTATAAAAGGTGGATTCTTTTTTGTGGGTTTTTATTTTTTTATTGATGGTGGATTTTGTGTTTGGCAGCAGCTAAAGATGGCTGAAAATTCAAAGATGCACAAGTTTGAAGAGGTTGCAAAGCACAACAAGACTAAGGATTGCTGGCTTATTATTTCTGGAAAGGTCAAATCTCTATCTCTATCGCTCTTGATTTTAAGGTTTTCTTGTTTGTTTATCTGTGATTAAATCTTGTGGTTGATGTTTGATAGATGTTTGTTTGCCTCTAATTGGTTGTATTTGGTTTGAGAATTTGTGTTGGTGGCGTAAATCACCTTCCTGATCCATGCATAAGGTCGATTTGTTTGATTTGATCGTTAGTGTATTTTGAATACTGTTTTTAAATGAAATGAATTGATTATTTTTCCAAACATATTAATAAATTGTTTATGGACATTATAGATTTGCAAATCATATTTGATGTTCTTCAATTGTGTCTGAGGCTGGTTTAAGACTTCTAAGGAGTTGATACCGAACAAGTTGTATGTTTTCTCTTGCCTTTACAAAAGTAAAAGTTGTTCTATAAAATGATATTAAATACGCCATTAATTATTAGGCGGATGAGGTGATAACCTTCATGCAATATTGTAAGTGTGTCTTCTTCACAATCAGGGATCGTATGTTCTCTTCAATGACTAATCTGAACTTGCATCATTTTATTGGACCATGTAGATTCCAAGTGGGACCCATGTCAATTTATGGATCAGATTTCCTTTGATAGTTACAATGATTGTAGAGGATAGGGCCCCGAATAATGCATGTATAGAAATGCTAAAATGGTATTTATAGGAAATTCAACTTCATCAATGATTTCCTGCAACATTTACAATAATATTATAGGATATGGCCTCATATAATGCATATGTAGGAAAAAGATATAGATCGAACGATTTTAGAAAATTTAACGTTCATAAATGTTGACTAACAATTGAAGCCCGTCCCTCTCCTCTCTCTTCTCTTTAAACCCCACCTTATCTTTGCCTCCTTGCATTTTGCAATGACTTATGAGGCTTGTGCCATCAGGCCACAAGGCCATTGGTGATGCATATAATTGGATATTGAACAATTGTACTTTTGTATTATTACATTACTAATGTTACCTTTATGTTCATAATTACAGTTTATACTTTCTAATTTCTTGATGAAAGAGATAGGGAAGCGTAATATATATTGAGGAAGTCGGAATTGCTGAAAATGTGCTTATTGACTTGTCTTTCTTCTAACTGGATTTATTATTTATAAAATTCTCTTCTGCGCAATGAAGAATGCATAAATTGGTATGCGACAGATTCAACCGTTTATTGACTTGAGAGAGAGAACGTAGCTTGTTTGGATACAGATATTCAAGAAACAAAAGATTAGAGATCCTATTTGTGTTCAGTTAGATATGTGTAACTCTTTACGAGAAATGAACTATAAGCCACTGTTTTAGCCTGAATTATCTAGTCATAAATATTTTTATATATAAATCAACCACAGATTCTCTATAGTTCGTCTCTTTCTGTTTGTTATATTATCATTTCTAGTTTTTGTTCCTACGTTTTATTCATTAACAAAATGTTTTTAACTTTAGGTGTATGATGTGACCTCGTTCATGGAAGATCATCCTGGAGGTGATGAGGTTTTGTTATCATCAACCGGTAAGCCATTACTCCTGAAATTTCTCTCTCTGTCTCTCTTGCAAGCAATGAATTTTTTTCCTCTCTGAGTACCTTTGTAATGGTATGTGAATTTTGTATGGATCTTTCAGGGAAAGATGCAACTAATGATTTCGAAGATGTGGGTCACAGTGACTCTGCTAGGGAAATGATGGCAAATTACTACATTGGTGATATTGATTCAGCAACTGTTCCCCTGAAACGCACCTATGTTATCCCACAACAACCAGAACGTAAGGACCAGACCCCTGAGTTTGTGGTCAAGATTCTACAGTTTCTCGTACCCCTTTTAATCTTGGGCTTAGCTTTCGCGGTCAGACACTTCACCAAGAAAGAGTAGCCCCCATAATATCAATAAAGTGCTCTTCCTTTCGAGAGTCAAGCTGGTGATCCTCATCAGTTTAGTTAGATGACAGTGTCATGTCATAATCTTCTGCTTGGTTCCCTTATCTGTGTGTCAAAAATGAGTAGTTGCTTCAAGGTTATAATCCATCAAAGACCATAGCTTCTGAATGTGTTTCTTGGCAGAGTTGTGTTAATGTTGCAAGGATAATGTTTTAATTTTATTGAATGATGATAAAAGGGAGTACATTACCATTTTTAACGTCTTCTTGATTTGATACTTACCCCATTTGTAGGTGGTTTTTATTTAATTTGTTAGCCACTAGCTTACTATAAAGGTTGTAAGGTTTGGCAATGGTTTTAATTTAGAGTTCCATGAGTAAAGAAAGGTTGGTGAATTGTTGGATTTTTATTTTTTTTTTAGATTTTTTGACATTAGATCAGATTACTATCGGAACAAGCTGAAATAGGGCTTTAAAACATGGTCCAAATTTTTGTTTCCAAAAGGTGGAAGAGGACAATCCACATATGGTGGGAAAATCGTCCACATCATGATGGGCAAGGTGAGTCGAGCCCATCACTTGGAGGTGTGTGATAAGTGGGTAAGGTTTTGTTGCTGGGGCCAAGTTTCTTTGCCTGAATTGTTGGATTTTTTTTGACAAAAAGCAACATTGTTCTTATTTTCTTTCAACCTTTAGAAAGAGACTACATAAAAGTTGTGTATATTTGGGATACGTGTGGAGTATTCATACATTTTAGTAGATTTCTAACCCTTTGATGTCAATATGATGTGTGTGGCTGTATTCAAGCACCAAAGTCAATATTCTTAGTGTGTCAATATTTTTTGTGTTACATTCTTCGTGTGTAGCTATATTCAGGTTACATATATATAATGTTTGATATCAGTAGGTTATGTGGTAAATGTTCGAGTCGTGGATGTAAAAGTACTTAATCTCTTTAGATTTTGATAGATTCTTTACTCCAACCAGTGTAATATATTTTGATTTGAAATGTTGATAGGGAAATGTTTTCTACAACTTGGTGTCTTTATCTGATCTTTGTGATGGTGTGACCAGTCACTATCTCATTTCAGATAAAATGTCCACATTTAATGAGCAGTGTTACTTTTCACTGCAGATAGATAAATATGAATATGTTCATATGTATATAAATGTGACAAGTGACACCTCTTATTTATTGTGTTCTCACATCCACACCATCATCTAATATGGATGGGATTGAGTTCCATACAGCCCACTAGGCCTAGGACAAGTGCTCACACTTGAATTGTGAAATGTCTAGGATAGGAAAAAAGTTTTGGTTTGTCTTCTACTCACATTTGTTTGGGCCATGCCAAGTTCTTGTCCATAAAATAGGAACTCACTATACTATATTACATTTCCTTTTTATCTTCATTTTATATGAGGACACTAATACTACCCCAAAATCTTAACATCAAGGAAATTCTTATTAATTTCATTTAAAATTTGATTTCTGATTTTGTGTGACGTTTATGTAATTTGATTCTTAATAGTTTATTCAGTATAAGATATGAATTTAGTTTCTTTTGCTTTTATGTTATTTCCAATTATTAAATGCACCATAAGTGTATGTAGGGCTAGTTGATTATGAAATATTGAAATTCATCAAACCACTTTTAAAATTTTGAAAAGTATTGTGTTAGTATGTATCATTTAAAAATTACAAGAATAAATAAAAATGATCACTTTTATTCTTTTAAGATGTTGAAAATTGAACATCGATAACATGTAATTATTTTTATTAACGCAAATTACACAAGCATCCCTAGTATTGGTGGTAATTGTATGCATATGAAACTTTTATTCGAACTTGTACAAACCTATCTCATCATTAGTTTTTATTTAGTTGTTGAGAAAATAAATGTCTTTTGATGGTATCAAATAAGATATATAATTTATTATTAAAATAATATAATAATAAAATGATAAACAGTTCAATAATAAAATATTTCAAATTTTTTTTTTAAAAAAAAAAGAAAAAGGAAAACATAATAAAAAAAATCCCACGGGAAAGAATCTACAAACGATGTAGATCCTCTTCTCCTATCGAAAGAGATTGTCGGAGGAACTCAGAGCTCAATCTTCTCATCAATCTCCTTTTATCTAGAGGAGACATCTTTTCCGAGGATCTCCATAGGTTTGTTTTGTTCATTAGATATTTAATTTTCTTATTATATTATTTTATTTTTTAATTTCTGGTTATATTTTATTTTTTTGAAAAGATCATTTATGCAAGAAAAATAGTTAACCTAAAGACATTTTACACAATTTGCAGCAAAAATTGACCATCATCAACTAACATGAAGATGTCATTTTCGATAGAAGTCACCTAACAACAAGATGCATTCCTGAATACATTCGATCAATATACTTTTCATTTGATGTATAACATGTCTACAAATTTGTATTTTTATGATGTAAATTTTATACCCAAAAAGTAAATTTATGATAACTTTTATAATAAAAAGTACAATTTATATACATATCATACATTGAATGGCGAGTATTTTAAGAGTGTTTGAAAAGAGTTGTTCGCACCATTGTTTTAAAAGGTAAGGTGAGGCGGTGCCTGGGGTTTAAGGCGCCTCAAGGCGGTTACTTTAGGCGGTATAGGTGCAAAATCCCATCTTGGGAGCTTGAGACAGTCGCTTTAGAGCCACCTTGAGGCAAGGTTGGCTGAGGCGACAATGAGACGATTGAGAGAGAGGAGGGGAGGAAGTCGGTTTTTAAGGAGCTTTAGTAGAGGAAACATGTTGCCGACGACCTTTGAAAGCAAATCGAAGCTCAATCCGACAGTATCACCTTGATTTGAAGGTTTTTGACGAGTTCTAGTGAACAAAACACTTCGTCGGCCAGAAAAGATGCCTTCCGATGATCCCCGACAAGAGGAGATGCTTTCTGGTAGTTCACCGACATGAAAAGATGCTTTTCGATGGGTTACCAGCAAGAACTTAGATGCAACAGAAAAGAGAAGAGTGGGAGGGGGGGAAGATGACAGTGAGGTGAGAGGTGGCGACTGGGAGGGATTAGGGTTTCCATGTCAAGTTTTACACACACACACATACACACACAGAGGAAAAATTATGAACAAGCCCCCCATTTTGGATAGAATTCTCAATCAAACCATTTGGTTTGAAAAATATGTAAAAATATCCCTATAATTTTAAAAAAAATATAAAAATCCCTAACTTTATGATTTCATAATAGTTTGAGATTTTTTATAAAAATCTGCATCCCACATCCAAAAGGCGTGCCTTATGCCTTAGGCTCGAAGACTCTTTATGATTTCATAATATTTTGAGATTTTTTTTAAAAATATTATGAATGATTTTATAAATTGGAGAAATTTTTTTTATGTTTTTTATTTTTTTTTTTCATTTTGAATCGAGGCGGTCGCCTCAATTGTTTCAAGGCGATCGCCTTGCCTCGCCTCGTTTCGCTAAGGGTCTACTGCCTCGCCTCGTCTCGCCTCGCATTTCGCCTTTTATAACATTGGTTCGCACTTGTGTAGTGCAATTAATTTGCTATTATATTAAATTTTTAAATCTTAAATTATGCCTATATACCCTTTTAAACATTATCTCAAACACCATAAGATTAGGCAAAAGCTAATTAGAATATCATTGGATTCATCATTAATCTCTCTTTGTAGTAAAAGCTTCACAGCCTACCTTATCTAATATGTATAATGTTCAGGCCTACCTTTCACATTAGATGTCTCCATCTATTAGGCCAAATATCAACACAAAGTGGACCATTTTTTTTTCTTGATAATTTAGAAATCCTCTAAAACCATTTAACGAAATCAAATTCAAAACTAGAGCCTCAACTGAACTCTACAACCTTTGAAAAACAGTAAACTATAATATTTAGCCATGTAGATGCCCATGAAGGTTTAAACCTTAGACCTGAAGGGAACAAACCTCAAGACCCAATCATTTTTACTAACCATTCATGGATTGTCATGCCAAAACAATAATAGTAAACGAGGAAACAAAAACAACCAAAACCAAAAACAAAATCTTTTTGCTTTTTATGGTGATCATATTCATATCATAAACTTTTTATAATATTCCTCACCCAAATATTGTACATCAATTGGGTAATATATATATGTAAGTCTACCAGTAATGTGATGATCAATGTGTCCTGTGTGCCAAAAACTGAGCAAAATAAATTACCTTTTAAACAATTTTGTTGCTTCCAACTTCGCGTTGGACGACACAGCTTGGTTTGTTTCGAGCAGTGCAGCAAGTTGGAATGGCTCGAAAAAGGCCCTGATTGGAAAAATGCATAATTTAGTCATCGGAAAGATGCTTTGATCTTGTCGTGGAGGGTGACCACTAAGTCGTGAGCATCGTCTAAGAGCTTCCACACGTCGAGTTGTCCGGCCATGCTGTTGCATTCTCTTAAAATCTCATCCATGCTGCTGTATTTCTCTATGATCAGTTTCCGCCTCTGTAGTACTGAGGCTGCGATCGCGTAGAGCAACAGATCGTCTGTTGGAGGAGCTCGTTGCCTTATCCGGCTCCACGCAGATTTTCCGATCCCAGCTCTAATGGCTGCTTGATCTGCCCACATTACCTCCCATAGGCAAAGCGTCTGTTCAAACGTCAACTCCCTTCTAAACAATACCACCACCATTCTATAAACAAAAAAGCAATCTTCGGCCTGCAGCTTCTCCAAGTGCTTGTAAAGGTGAGAGTCCTTGGTTTTTATGATCTTGGAAACGATATTCAGTTGCCTTCGGATACCCACTTCATCGAGCCTAAAATTGTGCCGAGCCTTCTTCATGAAACCGACAAAACACCAGAAAGCTTCATGATCTTCTGCAATCACAGTAATTATAGGAGAAAGTAAATCGCTCATCCCTTGGCAGTAACCAATTTCTGGGTCATAGAGTGCATAGGCTTCAAGAATGGCAACTAATCGTGCAGCATGGAAAATTCTACATGGTGCCAGGTGATCATAATCCTTCAACCCAACTGCCTCAGCAGAACGGCGTGCCCGACCTTCAGATATTGCAGCTTGAGCAGGAGAATATGGTTCCCATTCAGCATTGGCACGCACAGCATCAAGACGAATGATCCGCTGCCAAGTAGCAAAATCTTCAGTTGCCGGTATCTTTGACCAGACTTCAGTGTTTTTGGGAGATTCGCCTGTATCATTCTCTTCTCTACCTTCAGAAATAGGGAAAGCCTGAATCACTTCAGGGTCTCCAGAGGAGTCAGAGTCGGAGTTGGAAGACTCAGAGTTTAACGCTGAGGAATCTACATTTGTGATTCGTCTTGACCCATCATCTCCTTCTAACACAGCACTGGAGGGATCATCCGAGTACTCACCATCTGGACTCCTGTCCTCACTAGAAAGAGACTCCCTAGCGCTGACCACCTCATCAGAACTTGAAGTATCTGTATCTTGAATAACACTTCCATTGTTCCCATTGTAGCCAGTTCCACCAATGTCTTTCAGCTTAAAACTCCCAGTGTTGCGCTTGACGAGTCGCCGGCACTCTCTGCGAAGCTTCTCATATTCCTTTCTGCATTCACAGTATAAGACAGAATATAAATAAAATAGAAAGCCACAAAGCAGTGAAAGCAAAGAATCAGTTTTGTGGGGTGAAAACCATGAACTCATGTATAATGTCTGGCAGAAAGGAACATTACATTGATAGTTTTGAGATTAGCTTGTCAAAGTTACCTTTTCTGATTTCTTACAATCTCTCTTTCCTCTTTGGAACTGTTCAAGTCATAGCTGTTGGAGAGAAAAAGAGTTCAGTCATCCAATAGGATTTTTAAATGTAAATAATTCTCTACCAAATACGGGAAATTACCCAAATGATATAAATGTTACAACAATAAAATTGGGTTCAAATATACTTACACTCCAAGGAGGAATGGCCAAACCTCTGCCCTAATACTCGGATCGACACCCTATACATCACAAATATGGAATGTAAATATTTTAACGATAGTAAAAAGCAAAACTTGAAACAATGCAATATGTAAATTGAAATGGTAACCCACCCTACTGCGAACTTTCTTCAAGAACTTAACTCCACCATCACGAAATTTTCCATTTGATGTAAACAAACTTCTCCATTGGTGTGGAGAAAGTGCCTGTTTTCTTTTCCTGCGAGACCATGGTGATTTGAGACGGCCCCTGAAAGTGAAAAGCAGACAAAGTTAGAATCCTGAAATGGAAAAGACAGCCATGAATTGAGACCTGCTAAACAAGACATACAAATTACAAATCATATGACAACATCAAACACAATCAAATTAGAAATGTTATAAAATAATACATCTTACAGCTTCTAGCTATAATATATTAACCTTGCAACTTAAGGTGAAACTATGCTATTATGGAGCTCAACAAAGTTCCATAGTTCTATCGTGGTTCTACAAAGAAACTAGTAGTAGTTCCCTATCAAAAACAAACTAGTTGAGGCACTTGTAACTGAAACACCTCTCACAAAAAGAAGGAAGACTCAAGACTAACTCTCCAATTTCCTTTCTTATTTATTTATCCGTCAACAAGTTCCAAACTACTATGTGCCCTATTATGAAGTAAAGCTAAAAAACAGAAGACATCTCAAACACAAGTCTACATCTGCCACATTTCTCCAGCATCTCAAACCCCCAGGCGTTAAATTCACACAGAGATCTAATTCTAAAATATTGAACACATTTCAAAAAAAACGTTGAAATGAGCATATCTACATAGATTGAATTTAAAGTCTCCAACTCCAACCCACCACAATAGGTCTACCCCAGAATCCACACAAACTATAAACAATAAATTAATAAACAATCCCGTGAATTTCAGACTTCAAACCCTAATCCTTAACCACAAAGCAAAAGAAGACCACCCACAAAAAATAAATAAATAAATAAACCCCACATCAAATTGATCAATCTAAACAGGAAAGCTATAGTTCTTGACCAAAACTAAAACGAACCAAACCAATGACCTCATACACATCAAAATCCTGACTTTGAGCTGCATTTGGACCGTATTCTCTCTCCTCTACACACATTAATTCCATTTCCATTTCCAACCCCCAAATTCTTAACTACGCAACGATCTAGTCAGCATAAATACTGCAAAAGAGGACAAAGAAATGATTTTTCGACGCTTATAAACACTTTTGCCACATTAAGCTACTAAATTGTCTATCTCAACTAATCAATAATCAACAAACAGCATCAATTATCAACACAACATCTGCGATCCATCTCGATCATCACTAAATCACATCCACCAACCAGTTTTCTCCACTAAATAACCTAAAAATCAGATTCGAAAACACCTGAGACCTGAGATCAAGATCTAAATCAAACAACAAAAATCAAACAGAATCTGAATTCAATCAAACACAGTGTGCTATATCTAGAGAGAGAGAGAGAGAGACTCACCGATGATCAGACGAAGCACAGAGAGCTGGAGAAGAAGAAGTGACAATGAATAGAACCGAACGCAAATGATCCATGAAGACGACGACGCCGACGAAGCCGACGCCGCCGCCCCCGCCGACGACTGCGGTGAAGAGTGGTTTGACGACGACGACGGCGAGGTGTGGCTCCGTTTTAGAGCTCTCATCTACTCTCTCTCTCTACAACTACTACTACTACTATACCAACAACTTCTCTATTTATCGGTGTTTTTTAAAATTTAAAAAAGAAAAACAAATTTTCGTCTTGTGTTTTTTCTAGTTCTACAAAATGAAGAAGAAGAGAGAAGCTGCTAGGGTTTCATTTACCTAGAGAAGGAGGAGGAGAAGCAGACCACGGCGGCGATGACGACGAGTCCAGCCAGAGCCGTGACGGCGACGGCGGCGGTCTTCGTCGTCGTCGTCGAAGTCAGTCCCAACCAGAATCGTCCGCCGCCGCCGCCGAACCGGTTTCCGGTGGTAGCGCCGTCGTATTCAGAGAAGGAGACTAGGAAAAACATCGAATTCAGGATGCGAAATTACAACAATGCCCCTCTCCCTCTCCCTCTCTCTCTCTCTTAGTCTCTGTTCTTCTTCTCTACTTCCTCCACTCTCTACTTGTTGAACACTGCAAAGCAGTTTTTTTTTTTTTTTTTTCGGTTTTTAAAAACAAACAAAAGAAAAAAGTGTTTGTTTTTATTTTTTATCTTTGTTTACTTTTACTTTTCTCTCTCTCTAGACTATATATATCTATACAGAGTCTATATATATAGACTATGGAGACGTGTGAGGTTTTGTCTTGCATGCTCACGACGTCGTTTTCTTGACTATAGATAAAAGAAATTAATGCGTTCAATTTTTCTTTCGGTTGATTGACGAAAAAACATTATCTGGTGCAGATCGTAAACTATATTTTCCATTTTTCTTTTTTGTAATTTAGAATTTGATTTTTTTTTTTTGAGTAATTGGAGCTAATGGGTGGAGATAATGATTTAGATTATTTTTGTTTGGTTTCATGATTTATGCTGTTAGGTCAATTAGGGTTGGTTTGGGATATTGTAACTTTTAAAATAATCAGTATTCTATTATTATTTTTTTAAATTGAAATCGAATAATCAGAAGACCGTCGGATTTGACGAAATCAATTACTATTAGTGTGGACAATATATTTACTCATATAAACAAAAGAGAATTAATTCTACGATTCTTGAGATCTAAGATTATTTATGTGAACCGGAAATCTATTTGTATAAAAGTGAAAAAACTACTCCTATAATAAAATGATAAAACTACCTATGTAAGGTTTAAGTTGTATTTGGTGAAAATTAAACCGCTAACGCTTTAATGAATTGGGAGATGTTCAATCATCTATGTAAAGAGGTGATAAATTATTATTAGTTACATTGAAGGAATATATGTTGTAAAGTTAATTAATTAGACTATTATTTGGTAAATTATGTTGTTAAAACTGTTATAATCCTCAAAAGCAGTAATATATGCTTGCTTTGTTAAGTGCTATAGATTTACAAATATATCTTAAATAGACATAAAAGTAATATATTTTAATTTTGCATTTGACTACCTTATGGTTGGATAATCTTATATAACAATTACAACTATTAGATTAGCTTTAGTAATCATTCTTACAACCAATCAAAAAATGTAATTGATGTGTAAGATTACAATCAAACTCTTTAATTTTTATTTGGTATAAATCTATTTCTCTCTAGTAATATTAGACAATAAGGATGATTTCACCATTTAAAGTATTCATTAAATTTCATACCAAGTTATTTCATCAGCAATTTACAAACATAACCTCACACCAACTTATCAAATTGTTGTCTAATCTTCTAAGATTACAAAACAATCATTTTCGGATATTTTACCAAATATTACTTTTATTCCAAAATTATTATATAATTATATAATAACTCTCCAAAATGAGTACCAAACATGACTCCAGATGAGTTTTGATTTTGCTATCTATGTTTGCATTTGTTTGATGAAAAATGAAGTATAAATCTTTGCATTGAGAATGATTTACTATTGATTCATTATTGTTTAACATTCTCATCAATTGGAATGGTAAATCATTGATCATCAATATACATATATCTATATATATTTGAAATTATCATTGTGTTTAGTATAATGTTTATTATTTAAATTTGAGAATTTTAAAAAACTACTTTTTTTTTTCAATATTATGTGAAATATAATAGATAGATAAATATTAATCACAATTAATATTGGGATTCGATTTTATTTTAAATATTAAAAATTGATTTTAGATTGCAAATTATATATATATATATATGTTTTATATAACAATATGAAAGGAATAGTCTTTTAATTATTCAGTGAACAATGGGATTTGTTTTTCTTCTAGATTTTAAATATCCCAGAATTTAATGTTAAAAATTTGTTTCTTTATTTTAAAAATAGCATACCCTTTATTTAATGATTTGATATGAAATTAATAGCTTATAAATCTTGATGTAGCGATTAATTAAAAATTATTATGAAATGGAAGTTACTGACTCAAAATTATGATTACAAAATAAATGAATTTGAGATAAATATAGAATGAAAAATCTTAGAAAATTTTGTTAAAATATGTGATTTGCATTTTCCTCATTCACAAAATTTACATTCCACAAATTAATATGCAATTACACATGCTAACAAATTTCATCATGGGATGACTTAGATTGATAAATTTATAAAATTTTATGTTCTTTCTTCCAACAGAAAAAATAATTTTAAATAACTTTTTTCACTTTTCTTTTTGATTCTAGTTGTGATATATCACAATTCTTCAATAATCTACTATCCTTTAATAAATAGTAAATTATAAACGTTGTTTCAATAAAAATTTAAAATAGACTAAACACATCATGTCATTTGTATACTCATCTATGATTTAGATGTATCAAACAAACATGTGAGGTCATCTTTTTAAAATAGACTAAACACATCATGTCATTTGTATACTCATCTATGATTTAGATGTATCAAACAAACATGTGAGGTCATCTTTTTGTGAATCAATTTACAATCACGATAAATCGTACAAATGGTAATCATATTTATTTAGATAAAAAAAATTTACAATTTCGGTTTGACTGTTTATGTAGTTGGGTACAGTTATCTATCAATAATAACTATTGAATTAATTATAATAATGATTAAAAGAATATATAAGGATTGTTATTGATAGATAATTTTATGTTACTAATAAGTAACCAATTATATATTGCGAGTGGACGAACAAAGAGGAGTTGGTAAAACCTCACCGACTTCCTAAAATGTCACATTTGTGTGTTGTCTTTGTCCGGGTGTACTGTTACTTGTTTCTTTATTAGTACTCTAGGTAGAAATTGAAGCAAGTTTCATTTACTCATAATATATTAATATCTTATTTTTATAAAATCTATTTTACTATTTACACTTGATTTGTTTAAATGTTGCTTAGACTTCAAGTTTTACATTGCTTTATTGAGAAATAAGCACACTTAGTGGTGTTATGATTATGTTCTAGGATTAACACTATTAATATCTTTTGTATCTCCCGCGAGAAAATTGAGGTTGGTTTATTGGTAAATTTTTCATATTTTAAATGTTAATTAGGATATAATTTTCCTTTTTATGATAAGAGTTTCTATTAAAGTTTACATACACTTTAAGTAGAAATTTTAAAGTATTTCAATGGTCAATGAAGATAATAATGATAACATATCATAAGATTTTTTAAATCTAACTCATAAAAGCTTAAATCAGCATATAATCTTAATATATTTCATTTGTAATGTGTCAATTGCAATAAATTACTATATCACAAGTTTGGATATAAATTCATATTGAAATATAAGATTTAAGTTAATATCTAGTATTACTATATCATTTATTTATGAAAAATACAACATATTAGAGATATTTACTGTTTATTATATGAATCAGTCTAATGTTCTTTGGATTTATATATATCTACATGTGATAGGGGTAAATATGGTGAAAATTTAAGCCTCCGAATCTAAGTATTTGTTATCATTCTCGTATGTTTTTACATGTTTTTTTGAGTAATTTTTAGGAAATAATTTTCAGAAGTGGTGTGTGCATGATAAACTTGCAGGTTTGATTCAAATTCGAAGCGAAGAATTCAAGGTGGAAAAGTGACAGGAACAACATATTGAGCAAGCGATTGTCGTTAAGGGAAACACATGAAATATGGGACAAGAATCGCACCAACCAGCCCTTTTGCACGCTTAGCAGCTTGTCCAACTTGCTGACAACTTCTTCTAGGAGCGCTTAGCTGCAGGTAGCTTCATCATTTAGCCTGTAGCTCAGCTCATCCCACACCAGCATGCCAACACCCAAGCACACCATAAGGCGTGCCTTTCTATTAGCTAGCACATCGAGCAGCTTATATTCATGCCAAGCTGCTGTACACTCTACACCAAGCACGTTGATGTCCACCAGAAGCCCACCTATCAATGCATATATCAGCTTTCAACTTGCATTGCCTCCAACCTTGCATGCCTAGCTACGTGCTTCTTCATCTAATAGCCTCAAAGATCGCGTGCCTAATTGTACACTGCCTCACACACCAGTGCATGCCCAAGCACGCAACTACGGTTTCTCTTTTAACAACGCGCTCATTTGTGCGCTTCCTTTCCAATATATGCACTAAGGAGTGCGACTCATTGCAGGCAACAAGCCTACCTATGTGCTCATTCATACACTAGCACGCAATGGAGCGATCTAAGGGTATTTTTGACTTTTCCCTTCACATTTCTTACCCTAACTCTCCAACCTATAAATACATCAGAAACACACAAGTTTTTTAGAGTTTTGAGGGATTGAGAATAAGGCTCTCATGCCCCTTCTCTCACCCTTAATTCTCACTTCTAAACACCTCCATTTCACCTTCAATCCTTTGCCCACGAATATCATTCACTCATACTTTAAAGAGAAAGTTTTAAAAGAGTGGAGAAGAGAATGTAAAGGCTCGAACTTGGAAGAAAGAGCTCTATGAATTCAAACTCGAGAGAGGGGAGATTCATAGACTGTATTCTTAACTTCTCTTGTGTATTTGTAATTTTTTCTTTGTAAATATTCATGTATTTCATGTTATGTTGGGATGATGATGGATTTTGATTTTAATATTAATAAAGTTGATTATTTTTTCTTAAAAATGTTATATATGTTGAGTAGAGATTTTAAAACTTAATGCTTATATGTGATTGACCATCATATGCATGATTTGAGGTTGTGTGTTGAGATTGGAGGGAATAACATATAAATTGCTTAATAAAATGTCTACCCTAGGTTAGGAAAGACAAATAGACTACTCATGTGACAGTCGGGTTGTCGTGAGTGCTCAAATGACAGTCGAATATCTCATAAAAATACCAATCTAACTTAAGTAGATTATCTTGAACCTAATGAGTTCTCGTTTATTCGATTGTTATCGAAAGATAGGTATCGGTGGGATGAGAGTATGTTCGATGCTCATCGAAAGAGATGTATTGAGAGAATTAGTGATAAATTAGCGACAAACACAACTGATAAATCTTCGATACTTTAATAATTAATTTTTAATCTAAGTGTGATTTGGAATCCTAGCACATTATATTTTTTATTTATTTATTTATTTTATCAATGACTGATTTAGTAATCGATTCCCACGTTCCTGTAGAAACGATCCCACAATCGCTATACGACATATATACGATTCGTATACTTGTAATATTTTATTACTTAAAATGAGAACCGAAAAGTAACCGATAACATGATCAATGTGGAAAAGCAAAGTGAATATGAAAAAAAAAAATAATTATTAAAAAAACCTTTAATCATTTGTTGTTAGCAATATAAGATTGTGAGATTGTAAAGTAGGGTCACGCTCTCATCCATTCATCAATAAATGTATATTGAATCAAAATTTTTTAAAAAGTTGCTAGACTCTATGAAATATAATTATACATATTGAGTATATAATAATTTAAAGTAATAAATTGTTTTAAGCAAGTGATACTTCTTTCAAACAGAGAATAAATCGCCAATTTGTTGTACTTGATAGAATAAGTCTAAAGTGTATTTTTTTTTTGCATCCCTAATTCAAGCCTTTTTGGATCATACAATCATGATTAGTGCTAATTAATTATTAGATTCATTAACAAATATCTCACGCAATCACAACTATGCATGTATGTATCAATTAAAAATGTGTCAAATCCAGTCAAACATGGATATTGGTTCAGACAATGATGATAACTTTGTCCTTATTGTGGATGTCAATCAGATTTTGCAAAATAATTGCTTTTGGTGATGGTCCACCAAACACAATTATAATCAATGAGTGTTATATAGTACAATACTCAACACTTGGGTTTGCTATTAGCACAACTAATGCTAGTTTTAAAATTAATGATAATTTTCTTTTCTTCATCCAATTTAAAGCTCTTTTCTTTTTCTAAAAGACATATATGAAGAAAAAAATATCTTAGACACAAAGTATCTAGAAATTATAAATAAAGTTTAAGATAAATAAAAATTTTGAAAATTTTATACAGTTATCTATAAAGTAAAGATTTTTAAGTTTATTATATTCACTATCTTTGATCATTATTTTAATCACATTTAAATATGAATGGTTTGAAAATTCACTGTGAATCTTTCTTAACATGTTACAATGTGTTAAAAATATTATAAAATTCGTCGAAATAAAAATTTTCAATTAAATCATTGTGGTTTTAAGTAACTTAAACTTGTCTCATTTATTGATTGAGATTATTAGTAGAATTATCAAGTAAAATAGGCAAGAAAAGAGATGTCTTGGGCCTTTTTTGCCATGCTTTAATTTTGGGGTATATCTAGATGACTTTATACCAAACAGTATTGGGAAGCTACAAAAAGCAAAAGTTAGAAAAAGAATTTCAAAGGTTCCAAGTGTAGTTTTCAATATAGTTGTTAGAAGAAATAAATAAATGAGAAAAATCATGGAAGCATGAACATGAGTCAACAAAATTAGGCGCGATGAATTTGGACAAGATTCAAAGAAATGACAAAAAGAAAAAGAAAACAAAAATTAAATGGAAAAGAGTATAGGTGGCGCAAAAAAAGTGTGCACAATACCAGGAAAGAGATGGCATGCACATGACACATGGATAAGAGTGTATAGGTCACTTTTTTAAACCATTGTTGTCCTAGATTGTTGACTAAAAGAAAACCCTCTTCATATTTAATTTTATTAATAAAATATTTTACAAATTTTAACTTTTTAATATAATCATCCCCAATTAAATGATTTGAACTTCACTGTACATATTTAGAATATACGTAAATAGATTTTTTCTCATATTATAGATGTAAATTTTTCTTATATTATAAAATAGATTATCAGGCCATAAAGTTTTCAGACCGACGTGAGAATAGAATTTAATTCAAATCATACATATAATGTTTAATCTTAATAAGTCTCATCGAACTCCTGATAATTAGTGTCATTGAGAATTTTAATTTTCTCATAATCATATATAAAACATCAAAAGCTATTCTCTCTTAAGTCTGGACTAAAAGTGTTGTTCAATTGAGTTGATTTTTAATTTAATGGAATTTTTACCATTTTGATAACGAGATTTCATTATTTTTTTTAAACATATTATAAGTACATATAATTGTTGGAACCTTTTGAATCAACTTTAAGGAACAGAGTGGAATTAGATCTCTTAGAAACGAGAGCGAAACTCTTAGAAGAGGGAGGAAACACTTTCATAGAAAGAGGGGGAGAAAACTGCCACAATTTTGTGGCCCTTAAGAGTCGAACTTTGATCTTGACAAGTAAGAATAAGGTGTTACTATCACTGTAGCAATATGCCAAACTCCATAACGAGATTTCATTTAACATACCATTTGTAGCGAGCTCTAATTATGAAGCTTATAAACATACAGTATGCTAGTATATTATTCCCAACTATTTGATTGTATGTAAATCTAGTAGTACATTAAAGCCATTTTTTCAACCAAGTTATTATCAAATCAAATTTTAATAAATAATAAATAATTATGATTAATTATTTATTATTTAATTCAATTCAGAACAAATAATTCAATTCAACTATCATTTCAAATCGATCCAGTAACCGCATACAAATGGCACCATTAAATATGTCTTTTCATGACCCTTATTTTGTCCTTACATATAGACCAAAACAAGAGTATCACACCCAAAAAAGATTTCTGCTACAAGCATGAAGATCGCATTGTTTTCTTTTCCTATTAACAGGACTTTTGCAGGAAGAACATGATGATATTGAGCAATTGCCCTACAAAAAAATTGCAAAGTGGAATATTTTTTTTATATATTATTTATTTTTGCATTCACCTAACATAATCATGAAAGGGATTGAAGGGAAAAAAATAAAGAACAAAGTAAGCTCAATCTTCTATGGGACAATGACAACACCAAGGATGTTTCACAATCTAATGTTCCCCAGGAATTGGACTTGGAGTGCACCAGTTTGCATGCTATGCTAATGCCTTTTATCTTTAATACTGAATCTCATGCTAGTATGTTGATAATGTAGGAGTTATGATTTTGTCTCAACTAATCAAGAACTAATTAACAATTTGACTGCATTAGATATTTGAACCAATAAGGTTGATCTCTTGACTGCTTTGAGGGGTTAAGTTTGATATAGATTCACATCAAATTGGGTCAGTATTTGAGTAGGGTTATGAATGTTTATTTGAAATGAAATATGTACGTGAATTTTTTGGTAATATGTTATTATTATTATTATTTTTGATATTATATCACCTGACACTAGACCAAATATCTATCAGATTTATTGATAGAGTATGCTTAATTGGTAGCTTGAAAATCTATTTTCAGAATCAGGAGAAGATTACTCACAAACAAGTAGAAAAATTATCACATCGAGTGAAGATTGAACCTTGTCATTGAGAAACAAGTAGGGTATGTTTTTTTACTAGGTCACCCACCATTCGGTAATCTATTATTTATAAGAGTAAAACTGACGGTGATCAATATAAAACATTCTTAAAAACAAAATCATTCTATCAGCCAATATTTTGTCACCCTCTTATTGTTAGTTTTTAAATGTAACGTCAATCGAATTAAAGATCAAGGCTAAGATGCTTTTGGTTATAATTAAAAGTTTATTGTTAACTTTTTTGGATGAGAATCCAATTCTTTTGACTCTGTTGTGCCATCAAAGGCATTGAAAGACGTGGAATATATGGTTTAACCATAATTGAAAGTGTAATAACAAGTTGAATCTCATTTAATTAGAAGAGATCCCAAAGTCTAGACACCAAAAGAGCATATTCTACCTTTTAAGATACCACTCTCAACTATGCATGAATGTGAGGTTACATGACATGAACATGAGTCGAACAAG